>CM053791.1:426203035-426803035 GCA_028749045.1 Cupressus sempervirens | reverse complement strand
AAAGACCCACACCTACATGGCACCTAGCACACTTACATGGTGCAATACATTTAATGCATAGTGGGCATTCATTTCACCCCTCTTCCTCAATGGACTTATACAATGGGCACTTACTTTAGTTATATCGTTCAAAGGAAAAACATAGTGAAATTTCAATAAGCGATGTAGTTTCAATCAATATTGTGGAAGTGAAGAACAATTTAAATGTAAGTCCATTTATGACACCAACATATCACATCAACCATTGAACTTATCACAAGTCAAGACATGATTGGTAAAGAACCTTGGAATCATGTATGATCTTTCACAATGTAATTATACAGGGGGTTTTTCTCAAGAAAGGATAAGGTACCTTCATATTTTATTTTGTTGTTGGTGCAATCATAAAACACACATCAACATTATACTTTAAAAATTAAAATAAAATTAAAACTTTAAATACCAATACTTCCATAAAATTATAGAATTCAAATCTAAATTCCAAAAAGTTGATTAAATAATAAATGTTAAATATAAACAAAAGCTATTTAAGATTTTAACAAGACTTTATGCTAAAGCTTATAAATGATGGCTCTTTCTATGAAGAGTTTGGTCATATATTGGCTTTACAAATCTCGTGTTGGCCCTATAAGTGCCCCACAAGCAGCTTTTTTGACTCAAAATAATATCAAAAAAATGCCTCAGCAAACTATATGACTACATACAAGCGAATGTAACGAGAAATTTGTTCTTATAAACCACTACTTGTGAAACATGGGTCAAGAGTTGAATCCTGTTAGCAATATCACAATATAAGGTCAATTTTTCCAAACAAATTTTGAGAATATTTTTGATGTTCAATATGGTTCAACAAAGTTTAAACATGGGTCATGAGATATGAACTTTAGTTAACCACTAACCACTACTCATTGAAATATGGATCACTATAAGTTGAATCCAAATAAACAAGCACAAACTGATATAGTATAGAGCACCAAATATTTGAGTAATCTATACAAATCACAAGATTGTAAGAATTCAAATATCTTAATTAAATGCAGAGATAGCATAATTTGACACACTGCAGAAAAAAAACACTTGAAACTGAATTCAATTTGAGAATAAGAACAAGTAAACATGAGAAGGTAACCATTAAAAGTGAGGTGCTAAAGATACATCATGGAAATTGGCACTTCTTATTGAAAACTCAGCAAACATGTAATTTATGCCATTCACAAAAGAAGTCATATAGTCTATTAGTTACAATTTCAATACAAAATTACAAATCATACCAAGGATGTTTTCCACGTCCTCCACAAAGCCCATGTTAAGCATTTCATCGACCTCATCAAGGACACGAAATTTCAATGATTTGAAGTTTAGACTACCTCTCTCAATATGATCTTGTGTAAAGAAATCAAAACATTTGTTTTACCAATGAACTATTGCATATCAGGAAAGTAGCTAATAAAAGCTACTCACTTACCTTGATACGACCTGCTATTCTAACAACATCTACACCTCTACATACTGCATTCTCCTGTGGACCATATGGAGCACCTCCATACACACATCATGTATTACTTGTAATCATCAATAGATCCTGTCAAAGTTGCATCTATCTAAAAGATGCTCATGTCCTTCCACTTGAAAGGGGCCTCAGCAAGACACAGTGTTATAGGTCTAAACATAGGACAAAATAGAGAAATATTTAGAATCTTATTGAGCTTCACTTTGTTTCGAGAATAGTTTAATGTTCTCTACTAAATAGGGCCAACCACGTGAAGGTGGAAGCTCATTTGGCCCCACCCCCCTCCCCCTAACATCACCCTACATTCCTCGTTAACATCTAACATTCATTCATTCTTTCAACCATTAATAAAATGTAACATTGAATCAATATCACATGATAACATTCATTAACACATTAGATTCATTAACATGCAATATTCATCACTATTTTGCATTAACACATAATTCATGAACATTCATTAGCACATAATTAAATTCATTGAGACATAAAATTCAGTCATTATTAATTAAGATATGTAGATGGCAATCATTTTTTTTTCTTTCTATTTCTTTTTTCTATGTAAGCTCCAAGAGGAGCATCAGTGTCATCATCAATTCCCCCCTCATCAGTTGTTCTGTTCTTTGTTCTTGATGATCTCAAATACCTATGCTGTTGCAAAGGGGGGTCCTCTGCAATAACAAATAAAAGAGTTAAATTAAAAATAATTTATTATAATTGTTACAAGTATTTAATTATTTTAAATAACATAACTGTGGTGCTCTGTACCTGATCTGACCACATCATTTTGTCTGGACTCAACATCAACATAGTCATGAACATCGACCCCTCGATCCTCTACAGCTGCTATACAAAATGTTACATTAATCCAAACACCAATTGCAATTACAAATAAAAAATTTAATAGCAAATGTATACCTCCACCACTGGGATGCACATTATGCAAACCTTCAGCATCCACATATTGTGTAGAAGGATTGTCAAGCTGCATTCCAACATCCTACGCTTTGTTATCATTTCTTACTTAAAATAGATATACTCACTTTATATTGGAACTTAACATCAAATAGACTAATTGGTAAAGTATTCACTTTGAAATAAATTTCATTTAGCTTATTTACTTGTGGCTTAGATGCATTATTATTAGAACCTTCCACACTACTGATTTCAGCTCGTAGAGGTTTAGCCATGGCTCTATAGCCTTGTTGCAAGCCAATTCTCTTATCCTCTTCTGTGAGGCATCTCTTGAACTTTGAGCCCTGCATTTTTGCATGGTATGGTGAATTTTACTTGCATTGTTTCATCAACCAATGGAGGGTAGTTAAAATATCAAAAGGAAATGGTAAATAGTTAGAAGGGTTTCCAACCCTTGTTACACCTTATTTTGGTCATGTTGGAGTTGTTCTAAACTATCTTTGGTCTTTGGAAGTCCTAGAGGATCCAATTTCACTCTTGGTTGGGTGTGTAGAATAAAGGTCAAGTGTTGCAATCTGTCGTGTCACTGGTAATAGCAAGTTTTCCTTAGACCTAATTTATTTAGGGTTTTGTTGATGTTTGTTTTGGTTTCCATTTATGTTAGAGGGTTTGAGTTATCCAAAAAACTTTGTGTCAAGGTTGGGTGTATGAGGCCTTGAATGGTACAAGGGAGAAGTAACTAGTATGCAGCCTTATGTGATGAGTTGGGTCCATGAATTAAAGGAGAAAACATTGTAAAAAAACATTAGTTCATTTTTTGAAGGTGAATCAAGCCTTGAATTTTCTTGTAGAGTACATAGGATTGGGGTGATAACTTGAATTGCTTAGTTGTTCCAAGGTGCTGGGAGTTTGTTGGTGCTTGGTGCAGGAGCACCTAGGCTAATCTCTACTAGTTAGTCAATTTTGGCTTGTACTTGACTCTAGCCAAGTCAAGTAGCTAGTGTAATTTGGTTGAGGAACTTAGAAGGTCTTTTTTTATGTTGGCTAATTGAATTAGTCACTAAGACTAAGGTCACACAAATAGCCTTTGTTAGTTGTTATTTAAATTCTTAATGTTAGGAGTTAGGGAGATTGAGTCATTAATATGTCTTAGGCCTAAGAATGGTTAATGGTTATTAAATAAATATGATGATCATGAATGATCTTGGATACTCAAAATATGTGAGGATAAGAAGCCTATAATATAGGTTTAAGGCATCTATCAAAGTTTCCAAGTGTTGTAAGAATGTTGTCATAAAGACATTTTGCACTTATTGCAAATATTCCATGCAACATGGATAGCCTTGGATTCCTTTGATTGTGGGAGGTTATTTTAGACCAAATAGGCCCTATAATGGTGGATAAGAAACCTAATGGAGTGATGTATTGAATCTCCAAGCATTGATTGCATATTGTAAAAAGTTTGAGTTAATGAAGTGGCTGGAAAACTCTATTTTTGAAGTGATATTTTGGTTTTTGAAGGAACAGTCATACTTGAAGCCTAAAACGTGTTGATACAGTGGTTGAGACATGTTCTATAGTTATTTTGAAGACTTTTTAATTTTATGTGTTAAGGGTTTAGAGTAGTTTTATCATAGTTTTCAGGTTGTTTTAGTTAAGGACTTTCTTTTGGTCACACTATGATAGATTTTGTAAAAATGGCTCCCACATGAGTTTCAATGATAAAAAAACTAAATAATTGGTTGAATCTTAAAGTGGGTCCTCTTTACATATTGTATCTAAATTTAGGAAGCATCATGAGAAAGGGAGCTAGCTTTATGATTAGGCCCTAGGCGAGTTGGACATACTCGGTTAGAGGCTTGATAGGGAGAAATCAAATCATCTCATGTGGGGAATGGGAAGTAAAGCACATCCACAGGAATTTTTATGGTAGGTATTCATGTTAGTTATCCATCCTAGGCATTGGGAAGTCATACCATTTCATTAGGATATGTTTTGAGCATTTTTCATCAATCCTAGACAAGCTGTCCTAGAAACTAGGCTTCTTAGCCCTGTTTCTCCTTGATATTAGGAAGGAGGTGTATGACCACTTTGAGACCCAGAAACCATAATGAAAGTTTTAAAACTTCCAAAAGGATATCCAAATATGGTTTTATTTTTCTGAGTTTTTTTAGAAAATATTTCTAAAAAGGGGCAAAACTGACTGGTGAAGGCTATTAGAAATAGGCCTATTTTTAAGATCTCTTTTGGATGAAATCTTGAATATGATAAACTTAAGAGCCAAGAACCTTCCCAAATCAGTAAAATGGGATGGAATATGAATGAAGTCAATTTGAATAAGTTCCCCACAATGAAGTTTGAAATTTTTGATGTTTTAGTGGATTTGGCACTTAGATCCATCTAAGTGAAAGTGAGAAAGAGAACCAAAATTAAGGTGTGGATCATCCAAGGTGGAGTTTTCAAGGTGTGACTCTTGTAGTAAAGAGTGAATAGGATTTAGTTAATGATCTAATACTATTAGGAGATTCTATAGAATCATAAGATACTAGGAGATAAGAGGAATCTCTTGGTGGAAGTGAAAAACTAAGCCTAGGAGTTTTATCTTACACGGTCAGTGCTTCCAAAGAGTGTTACTCTGCATCATATATTGGTGTGGAGGAACACTAAGATCCAATTTGAGGATCAAGAGCATAGACAAGCTAGTCTATCCTAGCATTTCCCATCACATTATATAAAAAATTTGATACAATTTTTCATTTACTAATGCTTACAACTCTTCCTTGAAGTTTCAAAAAACCACCAGAGCCGAGCTTGCGTGTCCCATGCTTTTCTAGTCTTTCTTTTGTTGCCTTTGATGTGTTAGGAAATCTATGAAAAGTTTGAAATATGTTAGATAGTATAAATATAGAGGCTAATTAGTACATAATTAGATTCTCAACAATATCACATACGTTGTTGTACTCTCCACTGGTGTAATATTATTTTTCTTGTCAGCTTTATACTTTCCATCCAAAATTAGAGCCTAACACTCAGCCTCAAGAACATAGGGTGGACGCTCATACCTAGGGTTATCTCGTAAGTTTTTTCTATATTGGTCCCTAATATACTTCAAACATAAACTAGCCTTTTCAAGGAGCTTGTTTCTCTCGAATACACAAGGTCCAAAGAGTTGGGTCATGCTCTCTATAAGATCATCCTTCAATGGTTTGTGTTGGTTATTCCACCTTTTAAGTAAAAAAAAACATGTTAGACTCATAAATGAAGTGAAGCTACCTTTAATATAGTTCAAGAAATGGATGAAAAGGAAAACTATTATAGCAATGATATGAAATCAGAATAGTGGTTTGGGGTTTTAGTTAGGCTATGATGTTCCACCAAGTATGCAGGGTGGGCCCCAATATTCGTAAACACTCATCACCAAGTTTTCTCCAAAAAACATCATTCCCTACAAAACAATCATGGGATCATTAGTTGATGAAGAGTGATCAAAATCTAAATTACTATTATATCACTATAGAATAATAATAACTTTAAAGTACCTGGAACTTTGGCTGCTTTTAATGGAATACCTTCATTGTCACTGATGATCAATATAACATCCTTCACCATTCCTGTACTAAGAACATAGGAAGATCCATGAAATGATGTTGCAGCTCCTATTGCAAAAAGTTTCATAATTTTCATAAGTTTTTGTCATGAAGTATAAAAGAACAAATCTTAATTGATGTTAAAAATTTGTAAAAAAAAATTATTTGTTGCTGTCATAAGAGAGAAAAAGAGGGATTTGTGTACCAGCAGATGGTGCAACAGTCGATGCCTGTAAGCTGTGTGTTGCTGACTCAACGGTCAGAAAGAGATTTGTGGTTGTCCTAGATGGAGGCGGTGTCATCATAGGATTCAATTGATGTGAAGTTGAAGAATAAAATTGTTAGAGCATGCATACATATAGAACACGTGGACTAGCATGGACAAGATTGTTAAAGTATTAAAAAAGGATTGTTCGAGCATGTATTGCCAATGATTATGATTATTCCTATATATATTTAGTGAAAAAAAGAAGTGGGGAATGGAACATGCGATCTACCTGAACCACCTACAGCACCCTCATCATTGGAATGAGGCTCGAAATCATGCAAAAAACTCTGTAAAGACAATGCATTCATATTTTAATTAATTCCATAAAAGAGCATAACATAAAAACCATTATTGAACTCTTGTTATAATTAAAAATTTCATTAATACTTACTTTTAAGGTTTCAGAGGTGTGCATCAATTCATATCCCCTTTCTCTTATTTTCTGAGTAGTAGGCTTTATGGTTGCCAAACGTAAAATTTCTCTACCAATTTTCTTTAGCAAATTTTTAGTCGAACCGATCGGGTCATCAGTGTCTGCTAAATCAATATAAAAAGGGTCCTCCTCAGGGGGGCACTGCTGATCAAGGACTACATATTTCTTTCCCTCCCTCTGACCCCTAGCCCTCTATGACAACAATAGTATTAGTATTATCAAAATTACTCCAAAACAATGAAGAAAACAACATTAAAAAAATAACATTTTTCTTCTATCTAGTTTGCACAATTACAATGAGTTTTACCTGCTCGTGCGTAGATGAGCCAAGAACATCGCCAACATCCCCTCTAGGTGGTTGCTCCATATTGTGCCCTTGTATCAAAGATCAATTATAAAAATGTTAGCCAAAAATTTATTGACTAAATGGTATGTTGGAGTCATTGATTAGAATTTGGTTTAATAGTATGTACCACCCCCATGATAGTAGCCTCATTTGTATCTATGTGGTTCAAATTGTAATCAATAAGAAGCTCTTCCCCTGTACATATTGATTTTATTGCACAAGTGAATACACGATTTCCCTCAGGCGCCTCAAATATGCAATTGGGTTGCTTTATAGTTGACCCAGGTCATGTACTATTTGTAAAACCTACAATATTCCTTGTTGCTTTTGGCCTTCCATCAATGTATATAGCCGCACTTTTACTTTGATTATTGTCTTGCTGTTGTATATAATTTGCCGAGAGGGCATACCTACGTATACTTTTTTTATATTAAACAATATGCATCCAACTTTTGTAATCGTAACATGGTCCAACATACTCCATCAATTCAAAAACTTTTTTGTAAGACACCTTTATGCCATCCATAGAAAATAGGCCCAAACCATGTAGTGATGATGGTGCTATGTGATATATCCTCTCGTTAACACAAAAATTAGTGCTTATAGGAGGAAGTTCCTTGGGTACCCAATGTTTCTATACATGTTGGTACCTCAAGAGCACCTCGATGTCACCTTTCGTCTCATCATCATAAGAACATGACCCCCCTTGAGAAAAAAAAAAAATCATGCGTTTATTGAATTTCCTTCTAGTCCTTTGACCTGTAGTTAATTTCCCTGTTCTAGATAAACTGCATGTCTCACTTTCCTCTTCTATTCCTATATTTCCCTCACTCGATGAAGAAACTTCTGAAAAATACCTATTCGCTGGTACCTACAAATGGGAGAGATCTTAGAAGGTATCAATCTTACTATTGATAAGTGTATTAAATAGACTATCTATAAGGAGTATTGACTTATACCTGTCGATCCATGAGACTGTGCGGGATGCTCCTGAAAGGGGTTCAATTTCTTGCAAATGTAATTCAATTATCCTGAGCATAATCACATCATAATCATAATCACATCCATCATTAGCATCACATAAAAATTAAAAAAATTAAAAGGTACACAATATAACACTTAAATCAGGCTCACATTATAAGCCTACTAGGGAAGTAGGCCTAGTGAAGGGCTAAAACTAGGTTTTTTTATCAGCTGATGAGTTGAGGGCTTAGTCACCTTGGGGACATGCTATTTGAATTTGTTTGATGTATGTGGAAGGTGGAGGAAACACCTAGTTAAGGTGAAGTCATGTTTGGCGCCTATTGAGGCATTGTGAGCATTTCATAATTTGTTGATTAGATTGCTTAGATGAATCCATTGGATGGATTGAGGGACATTCATGGTATTATTTCAAAGATGTAGAACCTAAGGTGGCATAATGATTTGGTGTGCACTCTAATAGGTTATGGAGTTGGCTTGGATCAAGGAGAGGGATCTTATGAAGATGCTTGGTTGGTGTTGTGAGAACACTATGGAAGTCGCTCCTGTTATGAATGATTGCAAGTCCACCTAGGGTCTCTGCATCACCTACAAAGGCAAAAATATTAACCAACAAATTGGGTAAGCACTTATATTATGTTTTCCCTATGAATTTTATTCTGGGTACAACTCCCTTTTATAGATATTTAATGAATTCCCTTTTCTAAACTAAACACTTACAAATGCTTTTGACCTGAAAGAAAATAAGGCTCAATACATTCATGCATCAATATGTGTTTTAAATAGTTTTATTTAATTAATTTAGATTAATAGTTAATTTAGATTAGCAGTATTCTATTTGTAGTTGAAACTTGTAGCTTTTAAATAGAATGAATAAAATATGTGACCATATATATAAGACAAATATATTTCTATCAAGAAATGAATATTAAATAGAATAAGGATTGATGGCATACATCTAAATTTCATCATCATCATCCTCGTCATCATCATCATCATCATCCTCCTCCTCCTCCTCTTCATCATCATCATCATCATCATCATCATCCTCGCCATCATCATCGTCGTTGTTGTCATCGTTGTCATCATCAACATCATCATCATCAACATCAACATCATCTTCATCATCATCATCAGTAGCAACATCACCATCATCATCATCTTCTTCTTCTTCATGAAAATTTTTGTTAGGAACATCATCCAATAACTGTCAATCATGATCACCATCTACATCATCTTCTACTTCTTCAATATCTTCTTCTTCCATCACATTATACTTTATTGGCCTTCCTCTCGGTTCATGTCTAACAAAAAATGACCAACCCAATTTATGTGGAACCTCTGAGTAAAATACCTACTCACATTGGCTTGGAAGAACATAGGGCTCATCCCCAACTAGCTCAAATGACCTTGTATTAATGATTGTAAATCCATTATCATGTTCAATAACAGTTCTATCAGGATCATTTGGGTTAAGTCGTAGCCTATACCATTTGACAATGAAGAGTACTAATTTGAAGGAACTAAAATCACACTCGAGGATATCATCCAAAATGCCATAGTATCAATTTTTAGACTCTCGAGGATGTAAGTCATTTCTAGATGAAATATTAGTCACTTCAAAGATTGTAATTATTCTTGAATCACAAGTTTTCTTCATGTCATCCAACACTTTGAAGCAAAATTTTTGACCATTATAGAACATAGCCTTGTGGTGTTTTACCTGCAATAATATGTGAAACATGTCAAAATTATTGTATCATAAGTTGATAAAAATACGGGTGATTAATAAATTTGTATGTACTTGGAAATCTCTTAAACCACGTGCTAAATCTATTTCCCTTTGCATAACACTAGAATCTCCATTATGATGAGCTTCCTTAACCAATGAAGATACACCTTCCCGTGTTAATTTTTGACTAGAATGTTGACATCATTCAATCCATATTGTCATCCAATCAAGATTGTTTGCAATATACAAATGTAGTGCATCCCACTCTCGAGCACCTGTACAAAAAAAATAGACAACTTACAACCGGTTTACTTTGAAGATTAAGAAATAATTTATTACAATAACATCTTATAATTTATTGCCTCTCACTTTCCTCAATATACCTTTCCCCATCAATTACACCCCTTCTAATTTTTTAAAAGGCTCGAGATCCCAAATGTGATTTACATGGATATTTGGTGCAAACTTAGGAAGATATTCAGTAATGTACACCATAGTCTAGTATACCATATATCTATCTACCATAGAACCATTAGGATGTGATCTTTGTTGAACCAAAGCCTTCAAAGATTTCAAGTGCCTCTCAACCATCCACATTGACCTACTGTGTACAGGTCCACACAATTCAATCTCCTCAACTAGGTCTATGAGGTAGTGTTCCTATGCATTGAAAAAAGTTGGAGGTAGACACTTTTGCATTTGACATAGTAAATGAGGAATTCTTCTCTTCCAATAGTTTATATCTTCTTTATGGATCTCTTTAGATGACAACCACCTGCATTGAGAGATTCAAGTCACAAAAAATATATAGATATGAGACTTTACAAAATAATATACAATAGATTACATAGCAAGAAAAACAAATCATGAATATAATTAATATATACAACAAATTGAATAGATATTACTTCTTACCTCATGTATTTTCCAAGATTGTATATCACTTTTTTGATGTTATTGTTGAAGGGCTCTGGGAGAGATAGAGGAAGCACATACTGCAGTAATTATAAACCAATCATTTGATTGTTTTCTAACATAACATAATGAACAGTACACATAGTTTATGAATATATTGTAAATACAGAAGAACATAACTTACCTTGATGAAAGTATGCCAATCATTTTTTTGATATGAGATTGTTTATGTTTGTAGCAAATCCTGTGGGAAATCAAATTTTTCATATGACTTCTTTTATGGCATCACTTTTTTGCTCCCTTAGTAACCAAGGAAGGGCACTTATATTAATTTGATCTCTATTGCTATTTGAGTGAATGAAATTCTTCAATGCATGATTGGATTCATGAATGTCATTACAAATTTTGACAATTTTTTCTTTGTCATGCCTTCCTTCCAATACTTTCCATAATGTCTCTATTATATTCTTTCCCATATGCATAGTATCAAACAAATGTAAAATTTGTAAGTGTTCATAGTAGGGAAACCTACTAAATTGTTTGGGATAGCTTTTTAGTCCCTTTGGAAGGTTTTTAGTACTGCCTATATGACCTTCATGATCATCAATTACACAATTAGTAAACAAAAATCACAATAGAAATATATAAATTACAAACATAAACCATTAGGTGGAATGACATTACCTCGATGATTAATTCTATTATATTCCAACTTCCATAGGCGACGTGTCATTCTTCGTGGCTTTGATGTAGTCTCTTCTTTCCCATTGAAAAGATGTTTTTTCGTACTTCGATACTTATGATTCCTATGGAGGAAGTGTCCACACTCATCAAACCCCTGCTTTCCTAAACTTTTTGAATGATGAGATTTCATCTTTGGACCACAAACTAGACATACAAATCTTCCCTTTGTTTGAATACCTACAAGATAATGATATAATTGGATTATTAAATATGTTGATTTTTATAATTAGAATTATCGTGTGCGACTTGAATTCACTATAACATACCACAATATGTGTTAGCCCTAGGGCATCATGTATTGTCCATTCAATTATTGCATGGAATTGAAATTATCTTTGTCCTATTGGTCTAGACATGTCATACATCATAAGAGGCTCAATATATACATTCATATCTTTAACTTGATATTTACCTACTTGAATGAACAGTAACATTACATAATTATTGTGACCATTTTACTGCAAGATTTGTAAGTACATGTAAATTAATAACTATCAAATGATAAGATACCTGAAAAAATCATTGCCAACATAATGTGCTCCCTCTTTATTGACATCCATGGAGGAATATTATTGTTGATAAGAAAAATAGGCCACATCGAGTAAACAAATCTCATCTCTCCAAATGGATTGACACCGTCTGCAGCCAATGAAAGCCTGAGATTATGAGGTTCTTCTTTAAAGTGTTGCCACTTTTCCTCTATGTGCATAAATTTTGAACCATCCACAGGGATTCAAATAATATCATCTTGACTTCTATTGCGTGCATGATAATTCATAAATTGAGCCAAGCTACTACACCTAAATAATTGTCGCATCCATGGAATAATGGGGATGTAACGAAGAACCTTTTGAGGCACCTTTTTTGTTAGTCGATCTGTTCGATATCTAGTCGTATGACATACAGGGCATTGTGTTGCAAATTCATGTTCTTTATAATATATAATATGATCATTGCGACAAGCATGTATTGCTTCATACTCCATTCCAATATCTTTCATAACAGCAGATAATTCTTGATAGAAGTGAGGTAGAATATTTGATGGTGGTAACAAAAACTCCCCTATCAATCTACAAAAAAAAATATAAGTTGTTAATATAAACAATATTAGTGGTACATTATTCACCCTTTGTTAACTATAAAGAGATATATGACATACCTTAACATATGTGACATTGTTATGTTGGATAAACCATTCATAACCTTCAAGTTCAACAAAAACAATACAATAGAGAGAAGAGTTGTTTGGGAGTCTTTGTATAGGGGCGTGTATGCCTTCTCAAGTAGAGGTACATTGAGGCTATCATTATCATCATGATCAGATACACTTGGACTAAATGTGTCATGGATCAATATATTTATACCATCATCTGCAATTATGTTTTCTGGCACATGATCATCATCTTCCATGGGATCATTATCTTCACCTTGGATATTCGCACCTCCATGTTACTCCACTTCGAAAACCATATTCTTTGGATTTTTGTGGTTCATATCATGTACTTCCCTGGGGAGATCAACCTATATAAAATTGATCAACATAAATTAACCATGATCATCAACTAATCATCAAGTAATTTCATATGTATATAAATTTTTAAAATGATATAATGAACAACTTACCAGTGGATGATAGTCATGCCCCCCTTCAATGTGACCATTCTCCCTACAATGTCTCTTAACTATTCTGATTAACAGTCTTCTACGGTTTAAGCCCTCACAAATTTTGCAAGGACAATAACATTTTCCATCACCTTTTCTTTTCAAGTTAGACCATAATCTATCGATTGTCTCCCTATTATGTTCTTCACTTATATTATCTGACATGATCATTCTTCACAGGAAGCAAAATCAGGCTTTGAAAACTTTGGTCTACAACTTTCACAAACTAAGCAAAACTATCGAAAGTACACAAATCTTCTTAGACCTAGCTAAATACTTTCTTAATTGACTTTATTCCTAAGACATTTAACCCAATCACCTTTTATAACATTCAGTAAATTGCTCTAGGAAAATTTGTGGATAAGATTATTTGTAAAACTTTGACTAACTGCCTGAAGGTCTTATTTCAAGAGATCTTACGAGATTAAGCCACTAAAAGAAATTTCAAAACATATAAGCTAAAAGTCTAGTTAAAATATACATTAGATTAAAAAATATATAGTTTTCATACCTGAGAACATGGCTATAACTCGTGCAACGGCCTTCTAGCTTAGCTATAGAAGCTCTCCAACAATCAAATTATACAAGCTACAAGGTGTAACAGCAATTTCAAATTGTATAAACTACAAGGCAAGACATATTACATGACATGGCAAAAGGAAAAAAATTTACAAGCTTTACCAAGACATATTAAACGACATCATAGTGCTAGAGAGATCACAATTATATGAGTCAAACATAGTCATGAAAAAGCACATAAATTATCTGGTTATTGATTTGTTGACATATTGTTGTTGATAATTCTTTGTTATTATCTGGTTTAGAGATTTGACATATACTCATTGTTGTTGTTTAAATGCTATTTAAATGCATATATTTAATTACATTATTATTATGATGGTTTAAATGGTGATCAGATATGAAAGGGTCAATGTCCTAACATTTGAATATATAAGAATGATTACGCCATCCAAATGCCCCTTTATTGTTATGTAATGGGTGATGCTAATATCTTGGACTGGTGTGAATGATCTTTGTAATACTATCTGAAAAAATAGGAGACTATATTTTTAAATTTTAATTTTTAGAATTTGGCATTATTAATTTTAAGAAGATTTTTCAATTATTAATTCCATTCTTCAACATGCTTCTGAATTGTCATGTTGAAAGGCAATGGGTAGTGTGAAGCCATTTTTCCATTTGTTAAGTCTTAGTTCAGAATTTGGAGTTCTTAGAATTATTGCCTCCATTTCAAATTCTTAAGACAGATCTACCCAAATTTTGATTGGATAATAATGAGCATTTAAATCTCATCTCTTATGTTCTAGACTATTTAGTGCTACAACTTGCATTTGTTGCAAGATAAATTATAAATTTACATTGATTGGTTTACTGATAGAGCATGCAAGATCTTGGTTTTTTATTTGACTTTTATATTGAGAGTGTCCCCTCAAGATTAATGAACAAAAGTCTAGAAGTAACATGTTGCTGAGTGTTCACTAATGTTGCAATGGGAATTTTGGTATAGGCTTCAACCTATAGTATCCTTGATCTACATTGAAAAAAAAAATTTGCAAGAAAAAGTGCAACAATAACACTGTAAGTTTGGAGTTTTAGTTAAAATATCAAGTCTATAGATTTCATGGAGCTCAAAGATTGATTAAATATGGATATGTAGGGTAGCCATTCTTCTAGCTGATTTCCTCATAGGTCCAGAAAGGTGCCTCCCACTGGTTATACTAAATTAGAAACTTAATTGTAGCTCATCCTTTTGTACTCCAATTCATGACCTGTTGTAAATGGATAGTCTCTCAGACTTCTTGTTAATACTAGATCTAGTTGTTAGTCTTGTCATCTTGATTTCATTTCCAGGTTTATTTTCTTTCTTCATTGATTCAGAGCCTTGTTTATAAAGCATCAAGTTGAGAAAGACATCCATAATTAGCCATAGATCCTTAGATCAAATTGCCTCTACACTCCCTTGAGTGTCCTCAAGGTGGGTCTTCAATTTGGATGGTCCTTAGACCATCGTTGACTTTTAAATAAATGAACTAAGGATTCTCCTTGGGAAGTTGAGGCTATATTCTTAGTAGTTAAAAGTTGAGTCAAATATCAGTCACCAGTCCAAGATATCAACATCACCCTTTATCATTGGTTAAAAATTGTTTAATTGGTGAGCAGCTACACTTAATGTGTGTTGTAGTGATGGAAGGTACCTAACATCAACTCCAACTAGCTTCACAGGTCTACCTGTGTCTATATCCCTGACAACAGTTAGAGGAGATAGTCACATTGGCCCTTCATAATCTATAGCTATTATCATTTCTATTTGGGTCAATGTATCTTTGTTTAATTAATTGCACCTCTGATTACTGTATATAGGTAAAGTTCAGATCAATTTTATTAATTTCTAAAACTAGTGTTAGGCAATGAATAGCATTTTATTAACATTGGATTTTGTGCATTGTGATATGTTATCCCCATGTGGAGCAGTGGGTATAATTGTTGTGGAATTTTCATTTCAGGTGCATTGGGATCTAAACTCTCGGTATAGAGGTTGATTGAGTGTGCATATGTGCATGATTGGACATTTGTCATTTTAAGGTTATATTCTTTGTGGTAATACACTTAAACTTTACATGTGCTATTATATGGCTATGTGATGTGAAATGTACTTTGGATCACTTAGGGATTCATACTCTTGGCTGAGATGCCAACTGAATATGTTTGTTGCACATTGCCTTTGCTTGTAAAAGGGGATCTATGCGATGTTGTGGATATTGTGATTTGGTATATTAATATATTGGGATATTTCTTGGTAATGTGAGATCTTATTGAGATCCACCCTCTTGGCATGTTGGCCAATGGAGTCATGTTATTATATTGTAGCCTTCCAATAGATTCTTCCTCAAAGTTTATATATACATTCATTATACACGATGACCTTCTATTATCAATATGAAGCGATGCATAGATTCATACAATATTTCTAAAGAGCAATATTCTAATCATTAGCACTAATCAATAACAACTATGTTCCTGTGTGTATTTAGTCATATGCCTAGGTATTTCTACTATAGTAATTTAGGGGTTCTCATAATAATCTTCAAATTTATCCCACTATGTTTGATAGTCACTGTTCCTCCAATCATTGTGTAAATGTATGTACAGCTACACACGACATGTATATATTTTAATCTCTAAATACTAGAGGGTTTGAAGTCTTTTCTGTTATACTCTCCAAATGTAGTTATTTCCAATGATGATGTGGGAACTACTGCCTTTTACTGACCACTTCATGTCCATCTACATATTTGAGAAATCATTATGGATATCTTATACTTGTTTTGGTCTTGTCAATATTTGTTGTAGGTAGAGATTCATATTGATGTGTATTTGTGGAAAAGTCCACTTGAATTTTTAGAATTGATTGAATTAAAGTCAAATGACAAACTAAACTCCCATATTTGTTGACTGTAGTGTAAGAGATGCTGAGCATGTAATTTCATGCTGCCAGTTTTTCCATACCAAAATGGAAGTTACCAATCTTCTTCCTTAAGTTTTTCTCTTTCCAATATCTGACTGTGTGTTAATAGTTCCTTTGGTGAATTTGATTTGTATGAAGAATTGCATAATATGTTGCCATACTATGCTGGTACATATGTTTCAATAGACCACCCCTTGAAAAACTTAACATGAATCCTCCATTGTTAATTATTCTTAGTTGTAATATAGGAATTACATCTCTTCTAGTCCTCATTTTCACATTGATGCTGACACTCATGATCTGGCTCACACTTTTGACATTAATAGCAATATTTAATCATGAATCTCTAACATTCTCTTAATCAGTATATTGTTTGAACATAAGTAGTGGGTAAGATCTAAAAATTGATCATTGAGTGCATGCATCAAATTGGTTTTTAGGATTTAGAATGGTGAAAAAATGAGGATTTAAATAGTCACACATGAAGATTTTCCCCTTGGCATTGTATATAGGACTCTAAATGTGCCAAAATTTAGAGTTCCATAATGTGGTCTCACAAATCTAGCATGCCCTTGGATGAGAATACAAAGTGGTCGCTTTGTGCCTCTAACAGGGAAAATAGGTGAGTAGAAGTCAATGATATGTTTATCCAAAACCGAGCTCTGAGGGAAGAGCAACTGTAAGATGTGATCACGAAGATGAGTAGACTCTCGGAGGTAAAGCGCTAGACAATGTTGATCGATATATCTAAAGAAGGTCAATAGGGATGTACAGTGTCTAAAAAGACAATGAAATCTCCCTTTGATCTCATGGTAGGAGGGACAATAGAAAAAGAAGTGGGTCTCTATTTCCATCTCAAAATTATGCCGACTTTCACAAGGCTATGATGACTTGTGAGGGTAGCTGTACAATTGAATCTACAAGCATGTCGTGGGTAGTTTCTCTAGGCTGTGGGTGACTTGTGAGAACAATTCACATAATAGAATCCCCAAGCATGCCATACATGCTTTAACAAGGATATGGGTGACTTTTAAGGGCAGTATGCATAATAGAATCCCCGAGCACACCATAATCGATTTCTCAAGGCTATGGCTGAATTGTGAGGGTAGTTTCACAATTAAATCCCCAAGAATACCAAGAGTGCTACCTTAAGGCAATGGGTGACTTGTGAGGGTAGTTTCACAATTAAATCCATGAGCATAATACCATGAGCACTTCCTAAAGGCAATGGGTGACTTGTGAGGATAGTTGACACATGTATGGGCATGTGATGACATTCCCTATGCACTGTACTCAACCACCGAAGTCCTAGTAGTAGGAATTGTACCTTTTGGGTATTGGTTGATTGAGTGTGTTTAGATATTGCATTGTGAGCATTGCTTCATATTGTATTGCTCCATGTTTTCTCTTAAATAAGCCAATGATTTATTTGCACTCTATATACATTGATTGGTGTGAGTATGTTTATACCTCCTTGTATGCCTTGTGTTCTTGTTTAGGGCTATGTGACTATCTCCACAAGCATAGTGAGGTGGACCTGAGAGTACCACATGATTGAGTGGTGTGACAAGGCACTGTTGGGGACTGGTGTAAAAGTATTAAATCAGATTTAGTGGCACCTACATGAGTTCCTTTTGCACATCTCTCTCTCTCTCTCTCTCTCTCTCTCTCTCTCTCTCTTCCAATTTTAGTAAGAGTCATGCATGCATTCATGGATATTGTAATGTAGCAAATTGATGTATATGTATGTTGTTATACTCAAGTGATTTGGCCTTGACAATCATGTTATTGGACCCTAACTGAAGAGGATGTTATGTATTTATCTATATGTTGGAGTTAGCATAGTCTTGGGTAAATATTAACTTAGCTTGTGGGAAAGTTTGCTAGATTAATGTCCCCACCAATATTTCAACACATACATTAATCAGTGCCTCCAAATGGTAATTAGCACCTTCATCCCTACCGGTATGAGAACAGGCCATTTTTGTCAAGCAAAACAATGGAATGTGGGAACAATTTAGGGGTCCTTGGTTGTAATGCACAAGCACAAAGTGATAGTGATTTTTTGTTCATTTGTGTTCATGTTGTTAGCATTGTTGTCCTAATTTAAGTGTGTAATGATGAAATTTCTTTAGCAATTGTAATGAACCCAATTTAGGGGTCCATCATTTCTTTCTGACTTAATCTCTTATTTGTATCCTCGTATTATATTTTCTCCAATCCATGCTCTACGGTCTCCTCAATATTGTTCTTTCATCATCACCGAAGCTTGTTCCGCATCTTCAACAATGGTGAGCTATGTATTTTGTTTTAGAGAACAGGTTTGGGAAGAAGGTGAGATTTTCAGTAAGAACAAATCTGTCAAGTCTTTTGGAAATGAATTGCTTGCTAGATCTTTATTGGTCCAAGAATATTTTCCTTTGATAGGAGGGATTTAACCATGTTTAGATGAATCCATAATATCTGCCACTAATTCACCATTTAGATTCTTCACTTGACAACTTCCTTTTTTCCAAAAAAAATTAGAACTATTTAGGCATGTGACGGTTTTAGCATACTTGAAGAGATTCCAACAATGTTCTTTTCATAGTTGGTGGCATAAATATTAACAATGGTAAAGGGGATGTTGAATTCTTAGAGTTTGAGACTGTTCAACATGTTGAGCATGCTCCTTAGAGTAGGCAGTGAAAATACGTCTAGAAGCTCTTTTCCTTCAATGATATGTATGAAACTAATTTTCCATGGAACTCAGAATACAAGAGACAAGAGATGGTAGAAGGGTCCATTATTAGATTTTTCTACATGGGGCAAGGAATTAAGGTGTGATATGTTATATTATCTCCATACTTCCAATGTTTAGTATTTATGCAATTTGATAACTTTAGTAGCCTAAAATTATATTCAACATCTGACAACATTGGAGATACTATTATTTGGAGAAACATTTCAGTCACATTTTATCGAAGGTAGACTCTTGGAGGTGTGATATATTTTTTTAAATGCATTGATGTGAATGGCCATTTGTGAAGAATCAAACCTTAAATTCTGAACACTATAGTGGTTGGCAATAAATTAGGTCCAACAATTATTAGGGCTATTTGGATGGTTTAGAACTTTAGCATCTGCATTATTCATCGATTGCATCTGAGTTTCATTTGATTATATTGATTGGTGTTGATGTCTGTATTATGTTCACCCACAAAGGTCTAAATGCACTCCAAAATCCCTCAAGTCTTCATTTTAGTATGCAGAAAGTTCCCAAATGCACCAATGTACCTAGAATTGTGACATTTTTCACCACAGGTCCCACCTATCCTCTTAAACAACTTAGAGCTTCATTGATAGTTTGATTTGACCCTACAATTACTAGATTCAATTTGAAGGCTCCAAGAAAATTGTCCTTTATGTGGTTGGAATGAATTCAAAGAAAAATCAATGCTCATCCATGCCACATTTATTATTGCATGACCCAAAGATTTACATATCATCTCTAGGCCATTGTTTCAGCTTCTTTTTTCCAGTGATTTCATCATCATTGCACAAAATTTAACACACCATCAAGGGTATGGTGAATGTATAGGAGGCTCTACTAATAGGCAACAAGTGAGATTATAGATTTTCACATGTAGACATTGGTGTTTACAAGTGTTTGTGCACAAGCACAAAGTGATAGTGATGTTTTGTTCATTTTTGTTCATGTTGTTAGCATTGTTGTCCTAATTTAAGTGTGTAATGATGCAATTGCTTTAACAAAATCCCCTGCATGTTTTATGCTTAGTTCCAAGGGTTCCTTGGTGGGGCACTACATAGCCAATACAACCAAAATACTTTCAAATAGAAACTATTTAGTAACTGGGACAAAAAATTCTTCTAATAGAGAACACTACATAGAACTAGATCTAAGACACTATCATGCATAGAACTGAATGTTATGGTTGTGATCTTCTTTTCAAATCTATGCAGCACGAAACAATATACTTATGTGTGTAGACGCACTTCCTGTATGTGATCCAAAGCTCATATGTTATCAAGTGTGTCCAATGATGGGGAGAGACCTTTGTGCAAGAAAAAGATCTACAATGAAACAAAAGAAAAGAAAAATTTCTTATAGTAAGAACAAGTTTGTTCTGTTGCACAGGGTACCAACAAAATAGTGTATAATATCTTTTTCTTTACCTAGCTTTCAATAAGGGCTATCAATGGCAAGTAATCAAAGAGATTTGTAAAATAATTCCATACATTTGCATTTCCATATTTTCTCAAACATTCATCGTAAAATACATACCTGAAATTGCAAGAAAAAAAATAATTCTTGAACACAGTCAAAAAATTAAGATAAATTAGAAATAGATTGACAAATTTTGGTCAGCTTTATAATCTCCCCATTCAGATACTAATATTTTGCCTCCCATAATTTAGATATAGCCTCAAATGGCAAACAATGTATGTGTTTTCTTTAAGCATGATGATACGAAGAAATACTATAGTTAGTGTATGTATCTACCCTGTCAAATATCACGGGTATGAAGGGGCTTTCGAATTTCCATTCTATGATTTTTATCTAGAAAACTTGATTCTGAAGGACATGATTTATGGTCTTCACTTAGCCATTATTAGTTTTCTCTTCAAATGGTCACTGATGGGTGTTTCTTCTTGTACAATCATTCTCAAAATCATCACTTTATCCTAGATATTGACTGTATCAAATTAATACCAGCAATAGTTTCTGTCTTGGATTCTTGTGTGCCAGATGATGCCAAGAGACCAATGCCCAAGCATCAATTTTTAATATTATCTAACAATCTCACAAGGATGGAGAAGTTTATAATATCTCCTTGATTCATAATGTTAGAAGAAAAAAGATCAATTTCCAAGAAAAAGGAAGAAAATTGGTTGGTGATCCAGTTTCTGACTCTTTGACTACTTAGTTATATCTTTCCCACTTTACCAGTTGCAAATAACCTATGGTGAATGCAAATTTTCCATTGGGTAAATGTAGTCTAGCAACTTCTGCTGATCATTTAATATTGTTCTTTTGGTGGCCGTCACTATTGCATATGGATTCATAATGAAGTGCCTTTTTGTATTGAAATGGCACTATTTTTTGAAAGAATATCTCAATATACAATCAACTTTAACTTTTTATTCAATCTTCATATTCATCTTTCCCTTGATATAATCATATTTGCTAGGTTTGGTTGAACAAATATGTCTTCTTTATGGAATAATAATAATGATTGGAGAAAAAAGGATTCTAAGAGTAATGGGTTTGTTTGTTTTGCATCTTGGCATCATCCTCCTTCGAAAGTTCCCCTTGGCCCTTCCACCACAGAGATCGCCATAGAATAGTAGGGCAAGCAAGCAGTTAATAGATGTTGGTCTTTGCCCCTCTCAATTCCTCAAGTTGAGGGAGATAGATGTAGGCTAGAATGAGAAGTCTAGACATAGATGGTGATAAGGCTTTTGCATTGAGTCAACTCACTGCTGAAGTCTCCCACCTTTCCTTTTCGAAGAACCAAGATACAATGAACATCGATCCCTATGCTGATTTCAAATGAGCATTTTTGGTTTTTTTTTTTCCCCTTCTCTAATATCCTTGCTATGAAATAGCAATGTTTAGAGTGCCATTGGGCATTTACTCATAAACAAGCAGCGTTCAAAAACCCTCTGCACAAAATCCTCGAAGACTAACCAAATTTTCAAATAAGCATTTTTGGTTTTTTTTTTTCTCTTATATCCTGTTAGCATTGCAATTGCATCATTTTCGAGTTATAGTTGAAAAAAAAGGGCCAAAAATCACATAACATTTTTTGCTGCCGCAATTCCACTCCACTTGTATTGGAGATAGCTTCACAATTGCGATGGCATCAGGCTAAAATTGAAAAGAAAAAAGCCAAAAACACATTACATTTACTTTCCATTGCAAATTGACCCCTAATGTATTAGTGGAAGCACCTACACAAGACGAGAAAAAGAAGAGAAAGACTAAAACTTAGCCTCTAGCTCAACCCAAACCCAAGAAGGTAATCAAGCCTACACAGGCCAAACCAGCACCAACAACAAGAGTTAGCACAAGAGAATCCACACAAAAGGCCAAAGAGGCAACAAAAGAGAAGAAGAAAGCTAGTGAATAGTCTGATGAAGTGCCAAAGAAAAGAAGAAAGTATGTGGCATAGCAAAACATTGATGATGAGGAGAGAATAGAATCAGAGGATATCAATCAATTCAGAGTGGTAAGCCATCCTCCCAAATTTGCCATGGATAAGATTTGTGAAAATATTAAAAATGTAAATTTAAATGATTTGAAAAGTCTTAATTTCAATAAGCTTAGTTTCAATAAGCTAAGTAGAGATGAGAAAAATAAAATAGAGGAATCTATATACCATATTGGCTGAATTTAAGAATACACCTCTAGAGCTAGACAATACAGTGCCTAGAGAGGTATATGAGATAATTGAAAAAAAATGACATTATTGTCTAAAAATGGAAAAGGAGATCAAAGAATCTACCTTATCATGAGTGATGTCTGACCTAACAAGAGGTCAAATAACAAAGGCTGATAAGAAGCATGGACGTGGCAAATTTGCACCTAAATATAGAGCCTTTAGCATCCTACAAAATAAGATCAAGGATGTAATAAATAAATCTACATAATTGTGGAAGAAAATATACAAGATAATTGATGACAAGGATGAGGAAGCAAATAAGGCAGAGGCTAGTGCCAAGGAGATGATAGAGAAAAATAAAGTGGAAGAGTTGCAAGTAGAAGAGAAGGAGGAGGAAGCAACAACAATAGGAGATTAGGAAAATAAAGGAGAAGAAAAGAAGAAAGAGGAAGAAAATAAGGAAAAGGTGAGGAGGAAGAGACACAAAAGGGAGAAAATATGGCAACAGCTAAACAACAGGAAGAAGAGGAATAGAGTGTGTAAGACACAGAAAAGCCACCTCCTAGCCCTCCTCATGTAACCATCATACGTATAGATACAATAACTATCAAGGATGTTCTTGACACTTTTGCTTAGAACATTAATACCCTAACTATAGAGGATCTCTCCAAGATCCTTCACCAATCCACTCTATATGCACAATTATGCACAAATCTTGTATTGGTGAGTGTAGATGAGATATAGAAGGCAGTAGCACAACCTAAAAGAGACAAGGTGAAACCACATGAACCACCTTTCACCTTATAACTACTAGAACTCAAATTTTAATGCTTCCACCACCTATAATAGTAGGTGATAACATTTAGAATCTGAGTGCAAGAGAAGGGAAGTCTGATGAGGAAGAGGATACATCAAAGGAAAAGGAGCAAGCCACTATACAAACATTGGTAGAGCTACCAAAAATAGGCACTCATAAAAAAACCCTTCAGGAGCCGAGCACTAAAGCCATACCTTTGTAAATCTCCACACTAGGCTTAAGTTCTGCAAAGGTGACTAGGGTACGTCACTATGGAGACCCTGAGTTAGATGAAGACATTGTAATACCTACTTATGACTCAAAGACTATCATAATGGAGTAGATTACTAAGATGCAAGATGCATTAAATAGGAGAAAGAGGCAAAAAATACTCAAAAAATAGTATAAAAACAAGCAAGCACTACATGAGATTAAGGACATCTTTATGGATTCCTTCACATTGTAGTCACCAAATGAGTCAAAGCCCATATCAGATATAGTTGACCAGGTGACTAGACTAGGATACAAATGTTAAACTTATGGAATGGTCTAAGAGGAAATTTCAAGGAAAGGTAAATGAGAAAATATCCAATGGTATAGCACTTGAACAAGTAGAATTGGCCAAGAAAATTGATAAGGTCAAAACTATACTTGAGAACATTTTCCCACTGTACAAAAAGCTGTGTGATTTTTCCAACTTCACACAAGAGACAAGTCAGAGGATAATAAGCTTGGAGAGAAATTTTAAGATTTCTAGCATGCAATTACCAAGGGATCCAGCTCAAAGTGACAAGTATTTTTCCCAATCGCTTCACACTCAAATAGAATTAGCTACACTTACAAGTGAAGAGGCCTATATAAAGGCCAAATAAATGCAGATTAATCCTCCATAACACCACATTTGGAGGTCCTCCACAATGAGAAAGTCTATGCTAAAACTGTCTTAAAGAAAGATACTAATCTTTATACATTAGATGGACTTGTACATCTTGCTACAGAGACTGCCATCCAACATAAGTCACTAGACATTGCTTTGGATAATTTGGATGCAACTTTGAAAATGATAATGAAGGTAAACACCACATTTTTGGCTAAATATGGTATTATTCCTTAGAACCCTTTGACATAAGTGACAAAAAGGGGAGAGAAATAATAATATGGAAGATATGACTAAGGAGGAGATAAGACTTAATGTGTATGGGGGAGAAATAATGTTTGTGGGACATAAATAAAACTTGCAAGTACAATCAAAGTAGATAGAATATCTCAGCATATAGGTACAGATTACAAAAATAGGGAAAAGGAAAATAGTATTAGATAGATCAACATAAGAATTTTGGTTACAAGAATGAAAATGGCACAATCAGCTCAGGGGGAATTATAAGAATTTTAAGGTATTTTGAACAAATTTTGGAATTTTGTAAATATGCAGAGTAGATTGGATAGGGTACTCATAAGGACAAATGAATAATGTCTAGTTAATTGTTTTTGACACTCATCTCAAAGGGGGAGATTGTTGGTCTCAGAATGGTGTTGACATTTGAGTGTTAACACACTTAACCACTTTTACATAGAAGCTGCATACACTATGTATGCCAAGCTATAGTATGTGTCTAGCTAGAATTTCAACAGATGCTAAGTGACTTCAAGTGCTGACCATTATATAGGTGTCTAGTGATATATAGGTGCCAAGTCATAGTTGATGCTGAGCAAGACAAAATGCTTCATATGTTGAGTTAGCCAAAACTATACATTTGTAAGCAAGATAAAATGTAATAGGTGTCAAGCACTAGTAATCTAGTATGTGTTGAGTAACACAGAATCAACATATAAGTTTTTACCCTCACAAACTCAAATGTAAACTATTTTTGGAGCCAACATTGAAGAATTTTGAAGGATAATAAGGATAAGAATGAATCTTTTATATTTCCTATGCAATCAACATGCAACCAATCAGAAAAATGGAGAAGGCATGCAAGCAATGAGAAAAATTCAAGGAGTGAGCAAGAATTCAAGATTCAATATGGATTGTAGATCCATATCTAATCCTAAGTCTACGAAGTCTTTATAAGAAGGCTTAGACCCCATGATTTTAAGTTGCTAAGCAAATAGAAAAATTGCACAATAGGGCAAACAATAGGGGCATCACATACTTACTGAATTGAGCAGCAATTACATATCTAGTTGATCAAAACAAAGCAAGGGATATAAACAGATATTAGATCAAGCAAGGATCACATCAAAATGAGCAGATCAAGTACCTGAGATCAGCAATTGAAGATTGTAAGCAATCAAATCAAAGATTTCTAATACTCGCTAGAAATTGTATTAGATAGTAGAAAATCCTATGATAATACGTTAGCTTAACAAATATCTTTGTAGATCCTTTGAAGAGGTGACTAAATCCTTTAATAGGGTGACGCTTCATGTAAAGTATTTGTAAATCCCTTAACTAGGTCACTATTAACATAGTGTAAAGCCTTTAACAAGGTAGACCTTTCACATGGAAAACCATCAAAAGTGGTCAAATAATTATTGCTGCAATGATTTTGTGGGTATCATCCCCACCCCAGTTTTACCTTCTTATTCCTAGAGGGTTTTTGGGTTACAAAATTCTAGTGTTATGTGTGTTGATGTATGTGCTTATTTTATGGTTATTTAATATGTTTACATGCATACAGTTTACTTTAAGTCATTTTTTTTAAGGGACTTGAAAAGGTTAAAAGTGTGATACTTTTGATTAACCCTCTCCCCCCCCCTTAGAAGTACTCTTCCCATTTGAATATTCCAACATATTGATCATAAAATTTCATCACAATTTTTTGCTAAATATATTTTCTTTAGATGCAAGTAGGATCAATAAGAATTTAATGGTAATAGAAGTCATTAATCTTTGTGACTATTTAAAGAGGACCATTAAGCTTTTTAACTATTTCGTTAGGCTCAATGATAATACAATGCTTAGATTGGATGTATTGCTTGACTTTATCAACAAGGTTAACAAACTGCTTGGCCATGTGACTTTTATAATTGCAATCAATACACTTTGATTAAGAGAAGGATGATGGTTGAGTAGAATTAATGGTAAATTTTTAATGAGATGGCAAAGGGTAGGTATATATTTTCAATTTTTTATAGGGAGATGAAGAAAGTGTATAAAAAAAAATCACATTAGGAAAATATATAGAAAGATGAGTAGAATTATGAGTCTATTTAAATGAATATGACAAAGGAGACACACCTTGTATTGCTTCAATAACTTGGCCATCGATATTGTTGAATAATTTGTTGACGTTGATGAATATTTTTGTTTTTTTTTGTTGGAATTTCTAGATGTGATATTACTCTTATTAGGTGGACCCATTGGAGAGGTGATCTCACTATAAGGAAATTTTAGCAGATAATGATTAAGAATACACATAATTGAGTGAAAAAGGAAACTTCAAAAATTAGAATCCTTTTTGTAATGTCTTTTCTTTATGTGTTGAACATTGATATAAATCTTCTATAAGGGATCTATAGAATAAGGAGATAAAGGAAATTATCATTACAATGATTTATCTCAAAGGGTTGCATTAAATTTTTTTACTATGAGCCCAAGATCATGAGATAGATCACTATAAGAATAAGTAAAATGTTTTAACATGATTCAATAGAAAACCCTTACTATTATATGTCACAAGATTAGAAATATCCATATAATATCTAAATAAAAAGGGCTAGCTATGTCACAAGTAGGAATTTCCAACGTGCATTTATTCATGAAGGAAATAAAATCATTGCAAGGAAGACATGGTTTCATGGAATCTATAAGTGATGGAATTGGTAGAAAGGATGATAGGAGGTGAAATGTTTGAAATGTTTATATCATTACTATATGTTGAAGAAATGGTTGAATATGAAAAAGAAACACTATTATTAGTGGGAATTTATAAATGTAATAAAACACAAGACACATTTTAAAGAGTGGAAGTAGGAATTGTTGGAATTCTTTAGAATAATTGAGAGGGTGCTAAACTAGATATCCAAGGTCCAAAAGTAAAAAAAAATTTTAATGCTTTGTAGACCAATATCCATAAAAATTCAATATGCATGCATCCATTCAATCATACAATACCTAAAATTTTTAGGTTATTGTCCTAGGTCAAAATAGCTTTACAGAAATGTAAACATGAAACAAAATAAGAACATTCACACAATTTAACACAAGGATTTTAAATGGAAACCCAATTTTAGAAATACTACTCATAACATGCTACCAATTCTTACTCTTCTAGAGTGATACTCTATAAAAAGCCATCCCTATTAAAGGTTATTATACACACTGTTAAATGTGACCCAGTTAAAGGGTTTCAATCACCTGATTAGAAGTGAACCTTGTTAGAGGACTTTTGCCAATTCCATTAGAATATCACCTAGTTAAAGGATTCACAAATGCATGTTAGGTCAACCTTAATCCAAAACACCTATCCTAGACTGATACAATTATTATAAAGTAAAAGAAATGATTGATCTAATAATGAATTACAATTCACTTGCAGATTATAGATCTCTATTTTAGTTCTCTATTGTGCCTAACATTCATACTCTTTAGCTCTAATAGCTTGTTCATCCTTTACAGAATCCATACTCTTAAGCCTTATTGCTTTGCATGCAAACTATTGTCACCTTTCTTCGGCCACTAAATGAAGCAATACCGTAGACTTCTTGACTTCATTAGGTTCTCACACATGACCATATTTTCTTCTGACTAGCTATCTCTACAAATAGAGAATTTAGATATTTTTCCACTTAACAACAATCATTTTAGGGTTAGATAGGATTAGGTAGGATTCAATGAATCTACCCACTTTTTCATTTGGTTACTCTAGAAACTTCCTCCACAATCTTCCTTGTATTCACCACAAAATAGATTACCTTGAATTTTGTACCACTGTCTCATCATATTTATCTTCCACACACTTCACATAATTCAAGAAATAAAAATATTTAGCTTAGACTCATCAAATCTATGACTTAGCATTCTTTTCTATCACTTAGCCAACACTACTTCACTTGGAAAATGCTAAAGTTTACTAATGCTATGCACCAACTAAACTCTACTTAGCATATTCTAATAGTTACTTGGCTTGCACTATTTTTCATCTTTTCTCGATAGCTCTTGCTTTTCACTTTGTTTCTACTAATTTCTGCTAAGCTTGCACTGACTACTTGGAATGACTTGGTAGACACTTTTCTTAGCTGATCTTCTTCTAGAATTTACTTCAGTAATCTTTCATTCTACACATTAAGTAGATAAATAATACACAATAGTATCAATATATTACTTGGTCTTAGTGCTTCTATTATGTACCAAATAACTCAACCTCTCTCTAGGTGTTATTGTTATCTCCTCTTGTGCAATCATCTTCATCAATCAACTAAATGATAACTTTTATACAAAATAAATCAATTGTCTCAACAGCACGTAGTAGGTTTGACATTATTAATAAAATAATAATTATGTTCCATTACAGGTTTTTCACTTCAAAACAATCTCATGTTAATAAGAATAGGGTTAGGAATTATCACATGTCTATGATTACGATGTTAAATTCAATCTATTATCAAAAAAAGGAATACTAGTCGAGGTATTATGAATGGAAGTAGAAATGGGAATTATATTTAAACATTATTCATAGTGTTAATCAAGCCTAAATATTTGGTACATTATATAATATTATTTCCATTGGTATCAATGAGATGACAGGTACTATGAAATATGATAACATCATGTAAGAAAATCTAAGAAGGCTTAAGTTTGTTGTGAAGAGAAGAGTGAATGCTAGAGGGGTTCCTAAGAGAATCAAGGACTAAAGTGACAAGAAAGGCATATCAAAAAATCAACACATGAGTTGAAAAAATATCTAAAACTACAAAGTGAGTTATAATCATTGTAAAAAGTTTGTATTGAAATCCTTTTAATGTGAGGTTGACCTAACAGTCATTCTGGACTTAAGAAGTATGAGTATATTATTTATAAAGGTAACTTTCTAATGGAATGATCTAAAGTCCTTTGACAAGGCCACTCCCAAAAAGGTGATTAAATCCTTTAACTAGGATTTGACAATGTGTATTGTAAACCTTTAATAGGGTTGGCTCCTAATAGGGTTCACTTAGGAAGAATGAAAAAATGGTGACATGTTGCTAGTGGTTTTTCCCGAATTAGGTTTCCACATTAAATACTAGTGTCAAACTTGTATTGAATGTGTTATGGTGTTTTAAATTTCAAATTTTTACATTTACCAATTCTATTATATTAGAATAGTGAACTACTATTTTTTTTTTTATTGACTTTACGGTAGACACTGAATTGTAGCATGATAAGTAAGAGAAAAGAATGTGTAATTGTTTGATTGTTTAGTTGTTACTAATCAACCTTGAGTAATTGATTCACACTCCTCACACCCCCCTAACAAAAAATTCTACATAAATAACCTAGAATTTAATTATAATAATTTAATGTTTATCCTTAATTGTGAATCATATAATTGTATCATTGAAAAAATTTAAGTTCCTGTATTTGGAGGCTCTAGGACTTATTATACTCTTTTTTTGACGTATTAGTTTCTATCGTAGAAACTTTCATTTTCTATCTCGACTTAGTTTGACCTTCCCTAATAGCCTTCAGAAGTTTAAGCTTAGTTTTGTCAAAAAAGTTGACTAGCCAACTTGTCCCTCATATTTTGGGATCAATTGTTTTTCAAATCACAAAGGTAGGGTTTTCCTTTAAGATTACGTTTTTTTTAAGCCTTAAAATGAATTTTAATCTTGAAATGGAGGTATTCAAGAATAAAAAGATATCCTCTCCCCTTATTTTGTATACCATTCTATGGCATGACATTAAAAGAAAGTGCAAGATAGAATCAATCAAATCAAGTTGTGCAATTGAGGATTTGGATTAAAGGTTTCATTCCAAGCATCTAGTTTAAGATATAAAAGTCTTCTTTCCTTCAAGATCATTCCAAGATAATGAAGTATTATTTAATTAATGCAATTTTCTCTCCCATGATGATCAATTAGAGGAATTCTTGAAGAAGCAAGAATATCCATGCATCCATTCTTCTCTCTTTCTTTGTGTGGTTATCAAGAATATGTACACTAAAGATATAGGAGTAAAAAATCCTAGAACCATAGATTTGTGAAAGAATACTTGATTCTATATCAGATTTCAAGGCAATTAATTTATATTCCAAGAACACTCAATGATCTTCATGGACTTGTGTGATTACTACATCCACTTATGAGGATTTCACATAAGATGAATTAACAATTAACCTTTGTATATTAATTTTCTCAATGCAATTTCAATTAAATTTCAAGGTTGATTCCAAACTAAGGGTTTGACCAAAGGAAACCCATTTATACCCTATTCTCCCCTATTCATAATGTATAGGAATAGGTTATGTTTAACTACAATTTTATATCTAAGCAATACCATCATAGTCACACAATTTGGAAAGGTTTTATTAGTTTTTTCTAGAATTAAAGTTAGAGATGACTTATCTCTAAAAAATTGTCATGTGCCCATCCCTTAGTTCCATATGTGAACTTATAGTAGAATCTAATAATTTAGTAGTAGTGAAAATCAAATTCAAAGTCCTACCGTCATCATCTTATTTCTAGAGGCACTTAATCTTCCTTATTTTATTTTTTTCACTTACTTTTTCATATCACATTTCATACCCCACTTAGAAATCCAAATCCTCATTGGGATTAAATATTTAATTGTTAAACTTATCCCTTTGGTTATACTAATTTTTTTTTTCATAAGGTTTGGTTTGTGTTCCAATTATACTTGAAGACCTTTGTAAGTGATCTAAATATTATTAGTTCTCACCATTATTTTATGTTACACATTTTGGTGAACCCAATGTATCACATTTAGAGTACAATTTTGGTGGTAGATTTCCTTTTCATACATTTAGATACCTAGATCCCTTTTTGTAAATGTTGTTACAATTTATGCAATTGGATATCTAGGCTCATCTCTATTATACATTTTTGGAAATCTGCCTAATGATTTTCTAGTTTTGATATTTGTAGAATGATGCTCTTTCGATGACCTCCTTTAGGTTCTGTCAATATGAGCATGCATATTTTTATATAGATCTACATGATTGCATGTTCTCATTTTCTTAGTTTTATCTAGTTTTCTCTTATTTATATTTAAAGTTTGAATTAGGTAGTTGCATATTCTTTTCATAAGAGACTCTATTTTTTAATTTTATATTTATTGGAAATTATATAAATTACATTATATTCCTCTTTCATATTATTCCATTTTACATTTTTTTTATCACTTTGTGTCCTACCCATATCATTCCTATTTGAAGAAGTCAAAGACTTATGGTTTCCTTTGATCTCATGTCTTCTATCTTTCCTAAGAAGCTTGATTCAATCAACACACATATTAGTGATATTATTATAATCATGAAGAAGATGAAGATGACCACCTATTCAAGTCAAAATCTTTTTCATGTTTTGACAAATTTGAATAATTCCTACAAGATGAAAATCATAACTTGAGGTCATTTCCATTGTAGAAGGTTTAGGGAAGTTATTTTATAATGAGAAATAGATCAACCTCAACATCTTTGTTCCATCTTACTAGAAACATGCATAGCTTCTCTATTTATTCTCTTCTTGCCCCTTCTCTAAAATTTCATCTTTGTACCTCCTTAAATATGTAATTCTAGTCTTTTGTCATTTTCACAATCACCATTGATCTTAGGGTTCTTGATTTGATTCATTAGGTTCATTGAATATATTCATCTTCCTCTTTTTTATTTTTTTCATTAGGTATATTTCCTAATCATCTCTTTAGAATTGAATGATACATTTCATCAATCCTTATCTTCAACACGCTTTCCATATCCCATTAAATCAACTAAGTCAGCTAGAAATCACAATTTCTCATGCGCATTCAAAAGATTGTCACTCAACCACTACTAAGTTCTGACACTTAGCCATCACTGATTTTCTCAATCTCTATAGAATTTATAGCTCTACATCAATACTATTTACTCGATTGATACTAATGCTTGATTAACACTAAATTTTATTGGAACTTATTGTTGCTTCGTTGACACAGGCATCACTCAACATAGTCTTCAAAATTCCTTGATCTTTTATTTTATTTCTTGATCTAGTATTACATAAAGAATCTCTCTTGGTTTGTACACTATCATGACTTGAACATCAATATGATTTAAGCAATCACTTTCTATTGTTAATGTCTAGCTAATCAAAAGTCCATTGTAGATTCCTTTTCATAACTCAACCTTTCCACTAGGTTCTTTTGTTATGAGAAACTTCTCAAATCCTCTTCATCAAGAAAATAGATATGACATTTAGATTAGATAGCAACATGTCTCATCAGTAGATTTGACATCAATGACAATAAAAAATAATTCCAATTGTAGTTTCCAACAATCTCCCTCTTTGGCATTGATGGAATCACATATAAAATCACTCTCCCTATTTTTAACTATGCAATCCAAAAGGTTTTTCTTCCATGAGTAACCAATATCCTTAGTTTCATTATGATTCTCATTCATGCAATCTTAGAAACTACCTCTAAGTTTTGAGTTCAAACTTCCTCTTGTATCTTATATACATACTCTTCATTTCTATTAAAATCTATCCCTCTTACATTAAGTATCTCTCCCTCTTTGAAAATAATGCTAAAGTGTTGGAAATATAGATCAAGTAACTGAGAGGAGGGGGTGAATCAGTTGCCACAAAATAAATCCATAGATCTCTTAGATGTCTTTAAACAGTTATTACCGCTGTCACTCAGTAGCTATACAGAAATATGCTATAACTTAGTAGATATAGTATATGTTATATATAACATTACTTAAACATTAAGATGCATGCATAAAAGAAATAAAATGAACACATGAGACACCATATTTAACATGGAAATCCAATATGGAAAAAACCACCAAGTAACTAGCTACCGATTTTCACTCTTCTAAAGTGAGCCATGTTAGGAGCCAAACCTATTAAAGGTTACAAAACACACTGTTAGGTGTGACCTTGTTAAAGGATTTAATCACCCTGCAAGGAGTGGCCTTGCTAGATGACTTCAAAACAATTCAATAGAACTTTCACATTTTTAGAGAATTTACAAAATGGATGTGAGACCAACTCTATTAGGAGATTTAGAAGTCACTGCTACAATTGATAGAAAGTAACAATGAATTGACTTGAATGAGATACAACTAAATTTTCTAATATAGATCTCAGTTCTAATTTACTAGATCCTTATTGATCAAATACAACTTTGCTACTCCTCAAGGATATATGATCCTTCTTCAAAATGTTCTCACACTTTCCTCTCCGCACTTGCATGTTCACTCATTACGCTCATCCATACATTTGACTTCACAACTTGACCTGTTATTTATACCTTACAAATTTTCAAGTCATCTCATTTAGAAGTTACAATTACCAATAATCATTACATTATTCAGCTACAATCATTACATGAAACAATTGAACTTTATTTCCCAAAACAATGAAATCCTTCATTGGTCGACCCTACTCAGTAAACACTACTATAGAAATGATTTCCAGTGTTAACCAATTGAAGCTCGGTGAACACTACAAACTCTACAAAATCTTTTAGAGACCGAGTGAACTCAGTAAACACAAACTTTCCTTTTTTAACCTTGTGAGCTTAGTAGAAACTGACTTCTACCACAAAATCCTTCGATGCCTGAGTGAGCTCGGTAGAAATTGTTTCCATAGAGTATCTTTTAGGAATGCTTGGTAGACTTTGAATTTTCTTTTCTAACAAACTAAGCTTGGTAGACTCTATCTGTTGACTAATATGAAATTTGTGTAACATCAAAGACAACACACAATTGAACAATTGTATCCAACAATCTCTCCCTTTGGAATTGATGGCAACACAACATATCATAGTAGGAGAAATTTGAAAACAAGTCTTTCTCTGACAGAACATTTCTCCCTCTTAGATTTTATACTACAAACTTCTCAAATGTAGTAATCTCCCTCTGTGAAGGAATTACATAGCTTCTTTTCTAAATAGTAAACTTTTCATAAACAAATTCAAACTTAATAAAGATATGATAGTATATTCCCTTTCTTCTACAACACATGCCAAATGAGTAGTAAATATACCTTAAGAATTGATTCATATGCAATGTTTACATGACTATGTTGCATCAATTGACAGATCTTCAACTTGGTTCCTATTGATGCATAACTAAAACTTTATTTTAGTGAGCTTCAGATAGGGGAATGGTCCCTAGCTTACCTCTAAGATACAAGAATGCATCCTTAGGTAATGGCTTAGTGAATATGTCAGCAATTTGCTTCCTTTTATAGACATATTCCAATCTAATCTCATTATCTTGCACCAATTCTCAGACAAAGTGATACTTTATTGCAATGTGCTTGGTTTTGGAATGCATCACTTGGTTCTTGGATATGTTGATTGCACTTGTATTATCACAAAACATAACAATTGGTTCTTTGATCTCAACCTTCATTCCTTCCAATAACTATTTAAACCAAACAATATTTGAACAATTTACTATTGATGCAACATAATCTACTTCTGTTGTAGATTGGGATGTACAATTTTGATTTTTACTTGTCCAAGAAACCAACATCTTTCCAAGAAAGAATGCTTCACCACTTGTACTCTTTCTATCATCAATGTGTCCTGCCTAATCAACATCAATAAATACTTTAAAATCAAAAATTCCTCCAAATTTGTACCACAATCCATAATCTTCAATTCTTTTCAAGTATCTGAAGATCCTTTTGATTTCCATCATGTGATTTTCTCTAGGCTTTGTTGAAAGTCTTGCTACTATACCAACTGCAAGAGCAATATCAAGCCTTATATTAACTACATACTGTTAGAATCTGAAAAGATTAATAACCCAGAAAACTAGTGCAAAGAGTAAATATCTAAACTATGAATGCAAATGATACAAAATCAAAATAGCATCATAGAGTTAGTCTCCAAGAGAGTAATGCAAATGCTAGAAGCAAAATAGCATTAAGAGGATGCAAAAACAAGAGATGCAAATACAAGCCAGGTAGCATGCTTATATAGGCTAGGAAGAGGGAAGAGGTGGCAACACCAACCAATGAGGAGCAACCATCTATCAGACTAAAGATAGAAAAGTATCTTCCCAAGATAGCTAATGGATGCTCACATGTAGGAAGGTGACACCTCACAACCATTCACCTAATAAGACATGCTTTATTAACCTAAGCGAGATTATTAAAAGTGTAGGAAAAACCTAGCAAAATAAGAAAAATAAAAAACTACACTAACACCCCCCCATAAGCGAAGCTTAGGTGGATGTAGAAATGGGTCCCGGCAAGTCAAGCCTGATGAGGTACCCATGTACATAAAATTCCCCCAAAAGAGAGAGAAAAGAGACTCCCCAAAGAAAATTAGGACTCCAAGTGAGAGGAAGAGGCCCCCCCAAAAGATGTAGCATCCCGCACCTCCAGCAAAGCTTGCAAATTTTGTTCGGTAGATCCACTTGCATCGAACAAGTTTTCTTCCCTTAGGAAAAAGGACAAGATCCCAAGTTTGGTTCCTCATCAAGGAACTATACTCTTCCTGCATAGCTGTATCCCACTCAAAAATACCAGAAGCCTCATGAAAGGACTGTGGATTTGAGGCAGTAGCAATGAAGATATGTAGAGCATCCTGGAATTGTGAACGAGTCTGCTTGGTGTCTGATGGATCCCCAACCCAATCACCTGCAAACTGCAAGGTCTGTCTAGCCCAAAGTGGACCAGAAGATGGAGAATCTAGAGGAGAATCATCAACCTGTGAATGATGACTAGGAGAGGAAGGAGGTGAGTCCTCTGAATCACTCTCTGCATCAAAAGTGGAGGTAGAAGATTGCTCAAGTGAATCTGACCCTTCAGAAGATCTATCATGTATTCCAAGTGACTCCAATGTCAAAGTAGAAGGCAACCCTGTGACCATGCTCTGCTGGTTAAGCTGATGCAAGTAGTGGAAGTTAAGATGGCCAAACTGCTCATGCCATAATCTGCTCACATCATTAGAGTGAGTGAGAAAAATAGTCAAAGGAGGATCAGGAACAAGGTGAGAAAACATATAGAGTCTTGACTGATGATCTGCTCTCCCAACTACAATTGTAGAATCATTGTGCAACTCACGTATCTCCACTGAATCAGGAGTGAACTCAACCCACTTGCCTAAACCTGTGTGAGTGATCTGGTGTACCGATAGGAGATTAGTTGATAATGAGGGTACATAAGGAACATCATGGAATGTGCCATCCCCCACATCAACAGACCCTCTCCCACACACCTCAATAGGAGTGTTGTCACCCATCAACATAGAAGGCATAATACATTGCTCCAAGGATGCAATTTCTTCCTTAGATGAAGCCATGTGGTGTGAAGCACCCGAATCAAGAACCCAAGTGGATGGTGAGGAAGCAACTGCAAAAAGGGCCTTGCCCTTTCCTTTCCCCTTGCTGTTTTTTTTTTATTTGTTAGACCCTTCATTAGAACTTTGTTTGATAGACTCAGGAACACTGATATTATTCTTCTCAAGAATGTATGTCAAGTGATCAAGTTGTTTCTGCAAACATTTATGTTCATCATGACCAGGTCTTTTACAATAAGCACATTTGACCTTTCCTTTCTTAGGTTTATCGCCTTGGAAGATGGTGTATCAATAGTTTCTTTTGAAGAAACTGGCATCTGATCCTTCTTCTCCTCGCTATTCTTTTGTTTCTTGTCCTTACTATTGTTGTTACTACTTTGTCCTTGTTGTTCTTTTGTGCCTTGGTTGGCAGTCAAGGCATGTGACTTAGAGGACTTAAGAATGCCCATCTGGATTAGCTTGTCCTGTTCTCGAGTGAGATTGACAGCAAAATCATCTAAAGATGGCATGGTGAATTGAGTACCAAGTGCACCCTTAGTAGCATAGAAGGTAGAGACAAACACAGAATATTCTGAACTTAGCTTAGAGAGAATACTAAGAATCAGTTGTTCATCTTTCTTTTCAATTCCACATTGTTTTAACTGCAGCCTTAGTGATTTCAATTTGGTGAAGAAATCTTGGATTGTGTTGAAATTGCCTGGACTCAAACTAATTAATTCATTTTCCAACATATGACCCCTCATTGAATCTTGTGTGCCAAATAGTGTTTCTAGCTTTGTCCATACTTCATTTGGTGTATCCAAAGACTCAATGTGAAATAGAAAGTCAGGAGAAACAGACAAACACAATGTTCCAAATGCCTCATCACATTTGTTAAACCACTTAGGCTTATCTTCATCTTTAGCAGGTTCAGTTTCAAGTCCCATAGTTATCCTATTTAATCCAGCTTTCCTTAAGTGAATTGTCATGCGTGATTTCCACTCAAAGTAATTGCATGGAGTTAGGATGGGCATATTTGTTTGATCCATGATGAAGAAATGCAAAGAAATGCTAAAAAGAAGAGAACCCAGCCACGACAATGTCCCCCCCCTTTTTACTCAATCAAAGAAAACCCCCCCCCCAAAGAATTATGATTTGGCACTTTATTTTAGTGCATTTACAACTACCACTAGAAAGAGATACTTAGTGGTCTTGATTTCAATGCATTACAAACCCTCATGAAGAGCATATGCTAAAAGTGAAACTTGGGCACAATAATCAAGGAAACAAACAACACCACTGTGATCTACTCGAAAAATCATGCACTTTCAAAAAAAGAATCGCCTCGATACGAGGTCGTATGAGAAAGTTATGATCCTCCGAAGTTTCCAAAATGAGAACTGTGCACAGTCACGGCTGAAAATTTGCAATTTCTGAAGAATTCATGCATGAAAATCAAAAAATAACTCCACTAGTGGATAGAGCACAAAAAAATAGCCAAGTTCATAACAAGAATCATCAAAATCAAAGTCCGTATGAGCAAGAACGAGACATTTGAAAACTGCATTCAAATCTGCGGCTGCCAACGGAGAGGGGTATGGCTGTAGCTTTGCATGCTCGATCCTGAAAAATATATAGCTTGCATGCAAAATCTAAAAGATACCCAGATGGTTTTTCGGGGCTGCGAACAAAACCCAGAAAGCATTTTTCTTGCTGATGAACAGAAGATGTTGCTGCAGTGTAAATCAGACGCCTTTAACTGTAAAAAACGGCTCCAAAAATCAGAAAACGACCCCAGCAACCAAAATATGACATGCAAATGCTGGATCAGCTTCTTAAGTCCATCAATGGCATGCTGGAACCTGCAAAACTGATTGAAAACTCCAAATATGCAAGTTGGTTGTCAGATTTGAGATTGAAACCCCAGAGAAAAACTGTTTTTGTCAAAACTTTTTTGATTCTCAGGATCATCCAAAGATGCAAGAGAAGAGCATACTTCGTTTTTCAAAAAATTACAATAAAGTTTATTTGCCCCCCCCGAATCTCTCAAATAAGGAAACTAAAATCTACTCTTGCACATAGAAAAGCTCTGATACCATGTTAGAATCTGAAAAGATTAATAACCCAGAAAACTAGTGCAAAGAGTAAATATCTAAACTATGAATGCAAATGATACAAAATCAAAATAGCATCATAGAGTTAGTCTCCAAGAGAGTAATGCAAATGCTAGAAGCAAAATAGCATTAAGAGGATGCAAAAACAAGAGATGCAAATACAAGCCAGGTAGCATGCTTATATAGGCTAGGAAGAGGGAAGAGGTGGCAACACCAACCAATGAGGAGCAACCATCTATCAGACTAAAGATAGAAAAGTATCTTCCCAAGATAGCTAATGGATGCTCACATGTAGGAAGGTGACACCTCACAACCATTCACCTAATAAGACATGCTTTATTAACCTAAGCGAGATTATTAAAAGTGTAGGAAAAACCTAGCAAAATAAGAAAAATAAAAAACTACACTAACACATACTACAAATTTCTAATCATTGATCTATATAAGTTTTGATCTACCTCTTTTGATTCAAAATCCTTGGTAAGCTTTAATCAAGTATATATGGGAGTCCCAACTGGTTTACAATCTTCCATACCAAACTTCTTTAGTATCTCTTTGATGTATTTTGATTGAGTGATGTAGATACCATTCTTGCTCTGCTAAATTTTAAGACCAACAAAGAAATTGATCTAACCAAACATAGACATCTCAAATTCCTTATTCATTTTCTCTAAAAATTCTTTGCATATATCATCATTACCTGTAAATAAAGTATCATCCACAAATATTTCTGCCAAAACAATCTTGTTATCTGGTCCTTCATTGATATACAAGCTATTGTTATCATTAGTTCTCTGAAAATCAATCTGAATAAGATAGTTATGAAATCTTTCATACCATGCTCTAGGGGCTTATTTCAAACCATACAATGCTTTGTGTAATTTTTATACCATGTCCTTGTCTGGATCAACAAAACCTTCAGGTTACTCAATGTTGACTTCTTCATCAACAATAACATTGAGAAATATAGATCTGACATCCATTTGATATACCTTAAATCCTTTGTATGCAACATATGTAATTAAGGTCCTGACACCTTCCAGTCTTGCAATAGGAGCAAAAGTTTCTCCATAATCAATTCCTTCTTCTTGAGAGTAGCCTTTACAGAACAATCTAGCTTTGTTTCTTGAAACCTTGCCATCCTCATTCAACTTATTTCTGAATATCCACTTTGTTCCAATCACATTTTTGTCTTTAGGCCTAGGTACAAGAGTCCATGTTGTGTTCTTCTCTATTCTCTCTATCTCTTCATTCATAACCTCAATCCAACTTTCATTTTCCAGTGCATCTTTTTGACATTTCTAGGTTCAAAATCAGCAAGTAAACAAGTACCTTTTATCTTACTTCTTCTCATAATACCTTCAGATTTGCCTCCAATAATCTGATCTAGTGCATGATGTCTCCTAAAATATTTTGTAAACACATGGTCCTTGCCTTTTGATAGAGTTCCACCATCTTCATTTTGAATTTTTCACTCTAGCTATTCTAATTGTTGCTTGGATCCTTCAGACTTGGTAAGCATTGGCTCAGTAGCATCTGAATGTGACCCAAGTTTCTTCAACTTGGTTTGAACTTCTTGCAACTTGGTGACTGAAGACTCAGGAGTACAAGTGTCCTAATTGAAAGATGTATCTAGCACTGTATCATATTCAATGAAAATAAACCTTTTTCAAACTTTTGGTTCCTTTTTGCTTTCTTCTTCAGTCCTTTCTACAAATTCAACAACTTTCACATGTGCACTTTCTATGACTTTGTGAGTAGATAAATTCAAACATCTATATGCCTTACTCCTGCAAGAATATCCCAAAAATATCCCTTCATCACCCTTCACATTAAATTTACCTTTTCTAGATTCTTTCAAGATGTAACATTTACTTCCAAGTACTTTTAGGTAACTTACATTTAGTTTATAGCCATACCATAACTCATAGGGATTTTTGAATGAGTCCTTCTTTAGCTATACTTGGTTCAAGGTATGAACTGTAGTGTTGATAGCTTCCTTCCAGTATTTGATAGTAATGTTCTTTTCAATCATTAGAGTCATTGCACAATCCATTATAGATCTATTCCTTCTTCTAGCTATTCCATTATGCTCTGGAGATCCAGGAGCTAATACCTATCTTTTGATTCCTCTTTCAATGCAAAAGTTATTGAATTCATGGGAGATGAATTCACCACCTCTATCTAATCTCAAGCATTTCAGTCTTTTCCCTATTTATTTTTCCACTCTGGCCAAATAGCATTTGAATTTTTCAAATGCTTCTAATTTGGTTCTCAAATACATGATAGTCGTCATTTTTTAGTCCTTCAACCCAATAGGCATTATCACATACAAGCTCTTGCTTAGTGAGATTCTTCCTCTTTCTTTTATGCAACAAGGTTTATTACTACCAAACCTCACACTACCACGATCATAGTCTTCAAAATGTTCAAACTTTGTTTTGTCACCAGTGATATGATGTGATCAACCACTGTCTATGATCCACATATCATTTTTTCTTACATGAGAGATAAGTGCCATATTATCTTCCACATCACTATCAAATTCATCTTTCATAGCAATGTAAATAATTTCATCTTCACTATTATCATAATCCTTAGAATCCTTAGCCATGAAACATGTTTTCTTACCTTTTTGCTTGAATGATTTGAATTCCTTCTTGCTATTACACTTGTGACCTTTTGTCTCATCCTTCTTTTGCTTGCTTAGGCACCTAGCAACAATGTGGCCAATTTCTTCACATGAAAAATAGATTAGAGGAACTTTAGCTTTGTATTTCCCTTTGCCTCTCAAATATTTCCTTGCTACTAGAGCTTTAACCACCTCAAGATCATTGTTAGAACTCTATTATGATTCTTCTTCACTTTCTAACTAAGAATCCTTTATCTTTTTGCCCTTTTCTTTGAGTGAAAGCTTGGCTTCAAATACCGATTCAATGTTCTCATAAGCTAGAACATAGTTATCATAGTTATCTAGCTCAAATGTAGTCAATCTTCATCCTATGGTCTCTAGATTTATCGTATGATTTTCTTCACATCCTCTTTCTTGATTTGCAGAATCTCTAATTGCATAACTGGGAAGCAATGTTCTAAGAACTTTACTTACAACTATTTCCTCTTTGATATCTCCTCTAAAACCTTTGATTACACTGATGCTTGCTTTGACTCTTTCAACATATTTACCAATGTTTTCATCTGCTCTCATCCTCATCTTGTATCTAGCTTGGATATCTCAATTTGTAATGATATCTCAATCTTGTATAAATAAGAGGAAATTTCTACTTTGGAGATACAAGATTGAGATATCATTACACTCATCCATACATTTGAATTAACAAATTAGCTTCTTATTTATACCTTACAAATTATCAAGTTAGCTCACTTACAAGTTACAATTACCAATAATCATTACATCAGTTGGCTACAATCATTACATGAAATAATTAAACTTTATTTTCCAAAACAATGAAATCCTTCATTGGCCGACCTTGCTCTATAAACACTACTCTAGAAATGATTTCCAGTGTTAACCAATTGAAGCTCAGTGAATGCTGCAAACTCTAAAAAATCCTTTGGAGATTGAGTGGACATGGTAAACACTAACTTTTCTTTGTTAACCTTTCGAGCTCGATAGAAACTAACTTCTGCCACAAAATCATTCAATCCCCAAGTGAGCTCGATAGAAACTATTTCCATAGAGTATCTTTCAACAATGCTCGGTAGACTCTAGAATTTTCTTTGCTAACCAATTGAGCTTGGTAGACTTTTTCTGTTGACTGATATGAAATTTGTGTAACATCAAGGACAACACACAATTGAATAATTTTATTTAACATAAAGAACCTATCTTTATACTTCATACATCTTGGTTATGTAGATATTTGCATGTTTGGTTGATTTTTGCCAATTTTCATTTGTCTATGAATGATATGTTCTTCACCATAATTACTACCTTAGTCACCTCTTAAAGTAGAACTATCTACATCAATGTGTCTTAGGTATTCTGATTATCACATTTGATGCAAAGTCTCATTTTGCCTAAAGTTATTTTTCTTAGGGTAATCCCCTATAGTTTACATCTAAGATATTCAGGAGAATATTTAGATAAGGCTTTAGTGAATATTCCAAAAAAAAATTCTTTGATGTACACATATTCTCATTTTAATTCTTTGTCTTGAACTAGTTTTTTTAAGTAGTGATACTTGATAGTAGTATGCTTTGTTTTAGTGTGCATTAGAGGATTCTTTGATATGTTGATAGCACTTGTATTATCACAATATATAACCACTAGATGTGTAAGTTCTTCTTTCATTTTTCTAGTAATTACTTGATCCACATATTCTTTGAACAATTTATTATAGGTACCACATACTTGGCTTCAGCTATTGATTGAAAAATAAAGTTTTGTATCTTTCATGTTCATGATACCAATCTCTTTCTTAGAAATAATGTACCTCCACTAGTGTTTTTTGTATCATCAATATTTCTTTCCAAATTAGATTCAATGAATAATTTTAGTTCAAATTTATCACTTTCTCTTGTAATACAATCCGTAGTCTTATGTACCCTTTAGATATCTCAATATCCTTTTCACTTCCATCATATGATTCTCTTTAGGATTTTCTAAAAATCTAGAAACTATCCCAATAGCTAATGCAATATCAGGCCTACTATGTATAACTTATTACAATTTTCCAATCATTGATATGCATAGTGTTTGGTTCACATCAGTAGATTCATTTCTTTTAGATAACTTACTTCTTATAGACATAGGTGTGCTCACCAGTTTGCACTAGTAAAATTTAGGCCTAAATTTCAACGTGAAAAGGTCAAAATTTTGACAAGAGTAGGTCGATAAGGTGACCAAGCTTGCTATCAGTCTTTTTTGGTGTATTTTTTGCCACGCACATTCTGCATCAAAATTTTGACTTCATAAAGGTGGACTTACCAACGAAAATTTTGTCGATTTCCCTAATTCAAGCTAAATTATTATTTCCTCATTTGCAAGTGCCGCTAGTCAAAATTTTGACATAAACCTAAACCAATTTGGCATCAAAATTGCGATGAAAACACCTTACTTTTCTATGCCAATGCCATACAAGTGACGTCAAAGACAACTAGTTTGGTGTCAAAATTGCAACCAAAATACGAATTCTTATTTGTATTTGTCTCGAAATTGAGACCAAGATATGTAGAAATTTTGAAGAGCTATCCTAGTTATTGTAAAAGCTTTTCTCTCATAGGAGCCTTCTAAACTGCACAAAACTTGATTCTAAAAGGTAATTGCTCGGTGCATGAGAGTCAAGGTATCATGCACATTTCTACCTACACACCATTGTTTCGTTCATCACATGATTTATTTCATACAAAAAAATGGGAAGGAGGAAGAAATGTGCACGATATCCTGAGTCTCCACTGAGCAATTATGCTTTACAACTCAAATTTTGTGCAATTTAAAAGGCTCCTATGAGAGAAAAACCTTTGCAATAATTAGCACAACACATTTAAATTTTTGTTCCTATAGGGAAGAATAAAATTAGGAAAGAATTATTTATCAGGAATGAAAGACACTAATTTCATCTATTTTTCAAACAGATAAATGTGACAAAAAAACTTGCAGTCCCAATCACATCATCATAAGAGTGCCTATATAACTATAACTATAACTATGTCTAAAACTAACATAATTTACAAATATCCACAATTCAAATATTATCCCTTAATTTTTTTCTTTAATGCAAAGTTTTAAGTCAACTATGTTATCACCTTGGATGTAATACCAAACTATCATTAGGATAAAGATTGCAAAAAGATTTAGAATTTACAAATGTAAGGAGAACTACCCAACCAAAGTAGAAAATTACATGAAAAGTTATCAATCTATCAATTAACAACCTAGATGAAATATTTCTAGCAATTGAACTGTACATTATAGAAACAAAAAATTGCCTTAAAATTGACACCTCACTAGTTGTTCATTTGCATCCATAATGGCTTCACAAAAGTTGAAATCTTATGATTTGTCAAGAACACAAAAGGCACTCATAGTTCAACTGCATCAATAAAACTAAAGTAGTTTAGTTGCACGGTGAGGGCAAGCGACTGTCACTATCAATTATGGAGTTGTAGATAGGTAAGAAATAAAAATAAAAAGGTAGTACAAAATTTTAATAGTAATTGTGACCTTCATAGTTTTTCTCAGTAGTTTTGGGTCATTAAATTGGATAGAAAATTGATAGTAAAATGTGAAAGAGAACACAGATAATGTCACATCAAAATAAGTTTGCATCCTACATATGAGTATGCATCAAAACTAAATTTTTACCTCCTCAATCTATCTGTATCAATAAAGAAATAAGACATTTTTGTAATACAAAATTCTTGAACCCTATTCCACTGTAATCTTTCAAACCTACAAAATAAAACAAAAGCCATAAGAACTAAAATAAAAGGATTTATTTCTAACAAACTATCACAGATGCTTTGTATATACCTTAGGACATGATACAAGCTATTTCACAAGCAACACTTAACATTCCAAATTTTTTCTCATTTACTAAAGTGATCATAAACTAAATGCAAAGTAGAAATAGTGTAGCATAATAGATGATTAGTATCTACAATTTTTAATACTGAAAATTATAAAGAATGTAATACTCACAAGTGTCGCTACCTAAGAGAATGCAACCTAAGTTTATAATGATCTCTATAGCATTCATTGCATTGGGAATATCCTACTTATTTGCAAACACCAGTAACATTGCATCTCATAGTTCATCTTGTAAGAACAAGAAACTTAAATGATAAAAAAAATTCTACGGATAACATGAGAATAATTGTTAAAAGAATGAGGCCAATTTAACACATTATAACCAAAGTTGCCATGAGAAAGACATGAAATCTTCTTGATCCATTTTCCAATTGTGTTTATACAATCCTAAAAATTCTCTTTGATAGTTCTGACTAATTATTGTTGGAAGGATTTTATTTTCTTCATCAAACAAGTGTATATTGTAGTCTTGGCTTCTTGTATTTTTCAAGATAGTATCATTACTCATCTAGTATTGTTCAATTTGAAAGGATGATATTGATATGTTGTTTCTCTATGACAACCAAAACAAGCAGTTGTTAACCTTTACACAAACAAGGGATGAAAGCATAAACATAGGGCATCAACAACACAAAAGAAAAAAAAAACCTCTTCCTATGCACTTGGAAAAAAGTCTAAGCAATGTTATTGTTAGGATTGCAACAAAGGAAATGCCACTACAACCTATCAACAAGGCCCAAGAGTGATTATTTAAGTGTTATCATTATTAGTAGAATTTTGTTCAAAACAAAAGTGGGAGCAGTAACTTCAAAAACATAGGCCACAAGGCTAGTAGGCATCGCACTTGAAATATGGTCTAACATCCAAAATTGTGACAAGAACGGAAGCGATAGAAGTCTAGCTCAGACCAACAGCATGAGAAGCATCAATATAATCAAAAAAAGTTTCTTCTTCATTAGAAAGCAAGTCCTCAAAAGGAAAATCTAAAATAGAATGAGAAGCTCTAATTGTCAAATGATTATTTTTCACGGCCCTCCATCAAGTGACAAAACCTATACAACACAAAATGGAAATCATTAGGCATGTATCCTATAGAGATGCAATCTCTACAACAAAATGAAAAACCCTCATATTCAATGCTTCACCCATGGCCTCTCATCTACCATGATTGAAGTGGAGAGATCTCTATTTCAACTAGAATACAAACATAGAATAGCCCAAAATTTTACTAGTTCCATCCAATTTTAGGAACTAGCAAAGGGAATTTCTAATGGCCTCGGGAAAAACAACTCACAATAGTGAAATGAAGATGGTAAAGGAAAACCCAAACATAACTCACATAGGTATAGCTCAATGTCACCAAACATTAGGGACTTCAAAGAATTAGTCACCCAACGATGTAAATCTTAGAGGTACTAGAGACTCTAAGAATTTATAGACCATACTTCTACACTGATAAAAAGTCCATGTTATCACCACAAAATAGGACAAAATTTGCATAAGACTTGACAGCCCAAGCATAGCTTCTTCAACTGAAATTTGACAGACAATTATCTAAAGCATTCAGCAGGTCTAGAACCACCAAAAAGAGAAAATATCCTAGCACCTAGAAGCCTAGCTTAGCGCTACACCAAGAGAGTCAAACCCCAACAAAAACCATCCAATGGATCTCTTCTAATGGGGTGTGTTACGAGTATATTAAGTTCCCCTCTTTCTCCAGAGTGGAAAACATCATGAATTTTGAGTTCAGATCTACGTTATGTAATACTACTTTACTCATGTTTAGAGATCCTTATAGTATATTCAGAGATACTTATTATATCTACTCTATGATAAATGGTAGTGTAATAGCATACTAGCATCAGAGTTCATAACCCACATCAAAAGTGGTTAGTTACACAAGAAGAATCATCCAACATAGGACATGAGAAAGAAATTCAGATTGATTTCTCCTCTATTATTAGAGGATCATAGTAAGGAACAACACAAATTCTCAAATATAAATAATAGTCAACTGTCATTTTACTTAGATCCCTATGAAAATGTAGCACTAAAATAAAATATACATTGGAGTTAGGAATTTGGTTGACAACCAAAATAAATTGAATTGAAATAAGAAACTTCACCAAAGAATCAACTAAATATGTAATTTTAAGCATATTTTGCTACTCAAAATGTTACGACTTCTTCCTTCTTGACCTTAAACTTGTGATAGTTTCTAGTTTTACGGGGGGAAACATGATCTCTCCAACTATTAGTTCTAAATGGCTTCCACCTTAGGCGCATAGAGTCTTTGAACTAGATAGATAAAATACACAACCACGGTAAAGACCATGGAAATAGAGGATAACATGGAAAATACCAAACACCAAGTTGGATGATGATGAAGACTACAATAAAGGTAGAAGATCCCAAACATCATCAATTAATACCAAACTACCTAATGGAGTATACAAACTTGAAAAGATAAGACACACCCTACAACTAAATGAAACTCTAGAAGCTACCATTAAATGGCATGACATTGAATCATTACCAATAAATGAATACAACATAGAGAAGCTACTAGATATGATATTTCTATTCATTTTTCAAATGAAAGAGTGTAGTAGGTATGCAACCACGACTAAGGAAAGTGAAATTTCACACCAATTTCCATGTTGATGTTGAGATACAGACTTGTGCAATCCAATCTCCCAAGGAATAGACAGCACCACATATCACCATCTTTGCCAAAATAGGATTTTTCATAAAGCGATGTTAGAAAAGTTACTAAAATGGTCATAAATTATGTTGTTATAGTAAAAGAATACTTTAACTTAAGAAAAATAACTATACAATATTAAAACATGATATCGTGCTTTAAAAACTAAAAAGGTACCTTTAATGAAGAACTTCATTTCGACTTGCTAATTGGTTGTCACTATTAACTATAAGCTTATCTTTAAAGTTTGAGATTCACTTAGTTTCAAGAATAGTTAAATATTCTCTACTTAATAGGGCCAACCACATGAAGGTGGAAGCTCATTTGGCCCCTCCCCACCCCACCCGCCCCCCCCTAACATCACTCTAAATTCCCCATTAACATTTAATAACATTCAATTCATCCATTTTTGAAATATAACATTCAATCATTATAATTACATGATAACATTCATTAACACATAAAATTCATAAACACACAACATTCATCAATAATTCAAGAGTAAGTCATTAATGAATAATATTCATTAATACAATATTCATTAACAATATTCAAGAGTAAGTCATTCATGAATAATCATATCTTTTTTGCTTTCTTGCCATTTATTTTTTTCATAAAATTTCTAAGAGGAATATCAATGTCCTCACCATCCCCATTAACATTTAATAACATTCAATTCATCCATTTTTGAAATATAACATTCAATCATTATAATCACATGATAACATTCATTAACACATAAAATTCATAAACACACAACATTCGTGAATAATTCATTAACACAAAATTTATTAACATGCAACATTCAAGAGTAAGTCATTCATGAATAATTCATTAACACAATATTCATTAACACCCAACATTAATGAATAATATTCATTAACAATATTCATTAACACAATATTCATTAACACAATATTCATTAACAATATTCAAGAGTAAGTCATTCATGAATAATCATATCTTTTTTACTTTCTTGCCGTTTCTTTTTTTCATAAAATTTCTAAGAGGAATATCAATTTCCTCGTCATCCTCCTCCTCTACTGGTTCTAACACATGTCTCCTCATCCGTTCAGGAACATCATGAGGCCGTTGCACCAAAGGGGGGTCTGCTGCAATAAAAAGTACTTCATGAGTTAAATTCGCACCATTTTATATTAGTGAATTATGAGTTTTTATTTAAGTAAAAGAACTATAAATCAAAATATTAATTTAAAAGAACAAAACATAGATTTTCTTTACCTGAATGTGCGACATGATCTACCTGCTGATCAATTTGAACATCCTCTGGTGCTCATTCAAAACGACATGATTCTATATCCTCAACACAAATAGGTTACACCAAGTTTAATTAAAGATGTTAAATTGTATTAATAATTATATAATTAGTTTTAAATAACAAATGAGCACCTCCATCGATAGTACAATGCACATCAGGGGCTTCATGATGTTTCATATGATCTGTGTCACAATTAACAAGCTACATTGCAATGTCATGTACATTATTATCAAATAAATTGTTGCTCAAGTATTCAATTTCTAATATATATTTTGGCATATTTACCTGTGCACATGATGTAGGAGACTGTTCGGTTGGGGCAATGGAAGTTTGCTATAGGCATTCAGCCACTGCTACATAGCCTTGCTTGAAGGAAATTTTTTTGTGTTCTTCTATGGCCTCCAGATTAAAATCAATGCCCTGCATTTTTTTATTAATTAACAAAATTATTTTCATTTTATAAATAATTTTTCTTTTCAATTCATTTATTGCTACTTACAACACGTGCTTTGATTTTCAAATATCCCCCAGAGCCAAGTCTATGCTGCCCAACCTTTTCTAGCCTCGCGTTTGTTGTCTTTGATGTGTCCTACAGCCTATGAAAAGTTTGAAATATGTTAGATGACATCGATATAAAGATCAGTACTAAATAGTAGATTATTATATATTGGTATGAAGGTTTTAGCATAAAGTAGCATGTTCCACCAAAAATATGAAAAAAGGGAAGAAATTATAGCATCATACCTTTAATTGACATGTGTAATCATGTTATTTATCCATGGAGTTCATGCTAAGTATTTATCCATATTTTGGCATGCCTCTCCATAAAATTACACATCAATTTCGATAGTCTATATTATCCATTTTCACAAAAAGTAAATGATAAGCTAAAAGTTCAAATAGCTAGTAGATTTTATAGATTAAATTTTTTTTCTTCCAGAGTATCCATAAGTTCCACACTCAAATTTTTTTATCCCCAAGGCTGTAATAGGTATAAACTTGAGGGCGAATGTCAGATTTCAGATTGTTTTAGTAGCATTCCTTTCTACCCATAGCTGAAAAGTAAGTATTGTTTTCATTTTCAATTTAAAAGACATCACCTTTGTGCATCAAGTGCTTCTTTAGCCTCCACACTGCATGGAACTGACTTTATAAATGGTGATTGTAACTGAAACAAAATCCCCAGTGATTTGCTAAGATAACTAGCAGCTAACAGGAACTTCCTAGCATTGTTCCAGCAGAAGACTCACGATTTAAGACTTGTCTTAATCTATGTTTATTTTGATTGCTTCTAGTAGTGGAGCACCATTCAAAATTTTTGAGAAGATCAAAAACATTACATCATAGTTTGGAGGATGTTTTGTATAGTCTACATCCACAACAAATGATTTCAAAGCTAACAATTGGATAGAAAATTGTTTAGATAAGCTTCAACTATTCTTAAAAGTCACACAGTAAAAGAAGAATTAAGGATAGAAAAAAATAAAAAGTAAAATTTAACAATTTTACTGTAGAAATTAAGAAAATTAGTATATGATCATGTTTAAACCATTTGCTTTAATAATGCCACATAATTTTGATCCTATAAATAAGGTATAAGAGTTTAAGAAATAGTAAATTTCATAGAGTGGAAAGAAATAGCAGAAATTATCAACATTATTTATAAGAATGAAATTTGGATTAGAGTTTTCCAAACAAAAATTCATAACTTTAAATGCTTGCAAACATATGCTTTCATGTAGATTAAAATAACATAAATGCTTACACTTGTAGCGAACACGACCAATAATGGAGAATGCAAGCACAAATCCTCCAAATAAAGAAAGCATTGTAGAACTTTGACATTAGCAAAATATTCATCATCAGAACAGGTGATTTTCATGATTGATTTCACATTTGCAAAATGTTCCAGAAGTTGAGTGTTAGTTTCCAAATAGAGACATTTAGGTAAATAGAAGCTCACCATTATCTTACTGCGCAAACTACAATCAATAATTCTAATGCTTTCTAAGAATGGACAATTCGCATCAAGTGTCATATATATATATATATATATATATATATATCATTGACATGTCAGAGGAGTGATACAATCAAAAGATCAAAACTAAGTGCTAATCAGAGCACTATCAATATCTCAAGTCTCAAAATGATAAATGAAATATACAATGAATCTCATGATCAATATAAAGATACAAAAAGGAACAAAAGATAACATGGACCTTATTACAGCCTTCCCCCTCATCATCAGGAGTAGGAGGAGTAATATCTACACATGCAGGAGGCACTACACCATCAGAAGCTCAAGCATAATCAAAGAAGCTTGAGACATGTCGAGCTAGAGGTATTGCATTTTCATTTACTACATAATAATGAGCAGCCTGAGAGGTATGATGATAGGTCTCATCTCGCTCTAACTCTATCTATCTCTTTAGCTCTATGATCTCAGACCATAGATCTACTATCTCACAGTTCCCCTCTTCTAGCTAGTCATGCATCTCTAACTATAACTTGCACCTGTAACTTGCCCACCTACCTCTAAGAAGTCCTCACATGTCATAGAGAATCTTGAGTCTGTGCTAATACATCTCCTATGGGTGAAAGCTGTGGAGGCTAATTTGGCATGTCATCATCCCCTCCTCCACCCACATCCTATTGTGGTGGCTCCTCTACCCTATGTCTCTTGGCATCACCTCCTACTACACCCATGATGCTCATCTCTCTGTGAGTTCTCACATGGGTAGGCTATGTGCCTATTCATTGTTGCTCTATCTAAGATCCAATCTAATAGTATGAGAAGGAATTGTAACAAGAACTACCAGTGGCCATTATAATGGTCTCTCCTCCCTCAAAGGATGTTCTTGTGGTTGCTGAACATCAGGGTGTGGTGCCTGGCTAACTACCCCTATAGGATCAATTATATGAGGAAATGAATGTGTGGCCAAATGCTCTATGTACTAGGGAGTGACACCATCATTCACTACATCTAGAAAGTAGTCCCACCTATAAATGGTAAGGCCACTAACATCTTCCATACATATAATTGGGTCCAATCTAGGAGAACAATCTTTCTTTACCTCCTTGGTGAAGTAGGTGTAACTACAGTACTCTTGTGATATACTATATTAATAGTCAAACTATTTCTAGACATGGGTTAGAAAAAATCTCTCTATCTTCAATGAAGAATGGCCATTCAGTGGCTAAGATACCAACATGAATCCTAGCTAGGAGAAGACATCATCTTATGGCTCTATGCCTAGCCATGGTATATAGGTAACATACATCATGTCATCCAAATGAAGTCTCAAATAGTTTGTCTTACCTAGTCTAGGCTGGATCATCTCTCCACAATACCAATAAATATAAATCTACAAGGGTTGTTGTCAGTCCTCAAAGATAGGAACATGATTGTTTTCATTAACTTTTATTTCTAGCATTGAACACAATGCTTATTACTTTTAGGAGACTAACCATTAGTAAAATCCTTGCAAAGTTTTTCAAAAAAATTGCACTTGTCATTACAATTATTGAATATCATTTATCACCTATACTACTAACACATACAACTATGGTACATGTAGTTGAGCATTACTATATTTTCAAGACATAATAAAGCTATATGTGAAGATATAAGTGCACTATTTATATCTTATGTAGGATTTATGCCTAGATTGAGATATATACAGTTGTGTCAGCATTGAGATTGAGATTTATAAGAAATTATGTCAGCATATGAATTTAGGATTTATAAGCAGTTGTGTTAGTTATATCTTATGTAGGATTTATGCCCAGATTGAGATTGAGATTTATAAGCAATTATGTTCTAAGCATATGGATTACATACCTTTCATCAATAGATAGATTAAATTGAGCTAGTTGAAATTGTTGATACTAAAGTTGAACCCTAAATTTTCTCATTAATGTACTAGTGGTTAATACTATTGCATACCTTTTCAGATTTACTGGTGTACTTTCTTTTGGACATTCCCCTTTCTCCTTTGCATCCAAAATGAACTCATTCCAGTCCCTCACTGAAACAAAGGGAGGACGCTCGTACTTTGGGTTTAGGACGAGGCTCTTTTTATATGTGTCCCTCACAACCTTAAGATGTCTGGAAGCTTTTTGTAAAAATTTCTTATGATCAAAAATATTACTACCAAACTCATGCTCTATATCTTTGATGAGCTCATAGTGAATAAAAAATACATAAAATGAGATACATTTCATCTTTTTAGTGATCTATTTCAGGGTTGGAGGATCAACTTGACCAAAATTGACCAAAAAAGAAGTTTGGAAAAAAATTTAAAATGTCTAAAACTAGTCAAACTCTACCAGGGTTCTATTGTTGATGTTTTGAAACTAAAAAATGTACTATTACTATATTAATCAGTATACCTTGAAAAAAATATAGTGCATAATACGTATAACTTTCCATGACCTTAATTTTTTGTCATTCTTAATTGATGTTGTCACTGATCATACCTGGGATATTATGAAAAATAAATATTGCTAAAATAGATAGTGAAGCTGAAAGTGAGCACTCTAAAACTCTACCGGGCAATAGCAATGATGTGGGAAATCATTGAAAACTAAACATTGAATATGAAAGAAGACTCCCACTTTTGGTTCTCTATAGAAAAATTGGTTAGTATCTTTTACTGAAAGCATGAAATTGCAATGTATTGAATTACTAAACTAGAGAATTACTGGTATAGACAAAAGGTTATTGATAATTCCGATGATCCTACCAAACCCCTAATAAAAAGGAATTCTAGAATAATTAAACAACTTGCACAATACGACATACTAAAGAAGGTCATGGGGCATCACTCCACATCAAAATCCCTTGCATTCACCACTTCCTATCATGTTTACTTCTTGCAAGAAAATCCTTACTACAATATAAAAAATAATTATTTAAAGTACTTGGAATCTTAGGACATTTCAAAGGCATTGATTAATTATCGTCAATCAACAATGATGTTTGCATAGCTCTTGTACTAGAAATATGGGTAGCTCCAGGAAATAATGGTGAATTATCACCAATACATGCACTATGATCCACATTTGGTAGCATACCAGATGGTGCATCTCCTACCACAAAAAAACAATACACTATGTGATGCACCCAATACTAAAGTACATATTATTAACTCATAATTAACACAAAACCAAATATAGAAAAATAAGGATTTACCAGCTAGACGTCCCCTTGTTGCTGACATTTCAGTCAACAATCTCGTACAGGTGTCCATCAACCTTGTAGGAGTCTCCTGCACTAGATGACTTGAACAATACATTGTTAGCAAAGACATTCTAAAATAATAAAAGTAAGAGTTAAGAAGTTTTGAATGTTTGAAACAAAAAATTCCTTCTAACTTGTCAACTAAAAGATTATTTTACTAGTGGCAGTCGGAGCTCTGCTACTACCAGCCTCACTACATTGTCCTTGACCAAGTTGTGGATCAGTTGCCAAAAATTCCTCTATAACAAGAATTTAGTAGATAAAGTTTCTTACAACTCTTTAAAAAAATTGCATCAATAAAGTTTTTTACACATATTACATATTTTACTTCACAACATAAAAGATTATAAAATATAAATCTTTATTGAACTTTTGTTATAACTAAATATTCATTGGAGCTTACTTCATAATGACGAGCTTGCGCTCTCAAATCTAATAGCCTCTTCATCATCTCCTTGGATTCCATATTTGCCTCATCCAAAATTTTCATTTCTTTTAAATTAATTTTTTAAAAATTTTTCTTCAACATTTTTATGAAATTGGGAGTTTTAGTAATATCCTCATCAGAAGGCATAGCTAGTAGCTCGATACTTACTGATGCTACTTTACTCTTATCTTGAACATCAAATTGTGAGAGGAATATTAGTAAAACTATCATGAAAACTAAAAAAGCATAAATAAAATAATGTAATAATATAACATTGTTCAACTATCTAATTTGTACAATTTCAAAAAGGTTTACCCTCGTTGAAGAAGGGGTGGGAGTAGCATCATGGTGACCTCTATCATTTGTCGGATCGATATTGTCCTGTCACAAAGATTAAACATAAAAAATTTAGCTAACTGAAAGCAATAGACATAAAAAAAAACTTATTAACAAAATGGTAAATAGTATTTACACCGTAAATAAAATAACATAATAATATAATATTTTTCAACTATCTAATTTTTACAATTTCAAAAAGGTTTACTCTCAGTAAAGAAGGGGTGGGAGTAGCATCCTGGTGACCTCTATCATCTATTGGATCCATATCGTCCTCTAAAAAAGATTAAACATAAAAAATTCAGCTAACTGAAAGACATAGACAACAAAAAAAAACTTATTAAAAAAATGGTAAATAGTACTTACAGCCCTCATGATAGTAACTTTTTTTGTATCTATGTGATTTAAATGGTAATCGATTAGCAGTTCTTCCCTACACTTATTGATTTTATTGCACAAACAAAAACTTCATTCCCCTCATGCGCCTCAAATATGCAATTGGGTTGCTTACTAGTTGAAGAAGGTCATGTACTATTTATAAAACCTACAATATTACCTATTGCTTTTGGTCCCCCATCAATGTACATAGCAAATCTTTTACTTTGATCATTTTCTTTCTATTGTATATAATTAGCTAATACCCCATACCTATGCATACTTTTTATATATCAAACAATCCACATCCAATCATTGTAATTGTAACATAGACCGACATACTTGAATAATTGGACAACTTTGTTGTAACATACCTTTATCCCATCCATAAAAAATAGGCCCAAACTATGTAATGAGGATGGAGCAATGCGGTATATCCTCTCATTAACACAAAAATCTGTGTTAATTGGAGGTAGCTCATTGGGTACCCATTCTTTCTCAATGTGTGATTACTAAAAGGGCACCTTGATGTCACCTTTGGTCTCATCATCATAAGAACATGACCCCCCATTAGCAAGGAAAAATTGCATGTGTTTATCAATTTTTTTCTATTCTTTTGACCTCTAGTTGATCTCCCTATTTTAGATGTACTACATGTAAAGCTTTCATCTACCAATTCCTCATTTCTCTCATTTGATGTAGATAGATTTGACAATTACCTATTTGGTGGGTCTTGCAATCCATCAAATGGAAAGTGAAAGTGACAAATACAAAATGTAGTAAGTTGAAAGTGATTATACAATTATATTTCTATACAGACTTTCTTTGTCTATATATACATTATATGATTATATAATATTTTTATTTATAACATATGTACTCAATGATGAACAAGAAGAATATAAGAAAATTATGTCTATTTATTGACTTATACCTACTGATCCATGTCACTATTCACAATCTACGCCAAACGGGTCAAATTTCCTATAGTCAATTGACAGTTTGCAAAAAGGGTGACAATCAAACACAATATAAACATTGGTAATTATAAATAACATATGTTGTAATCATTAGAAATGAACACAATAAATATGTAATCAAATTTCCTGAATATGTTAATCATTTACTTTAAGTTAGCTAAAAATTACATGATACACGTTTGCTACAAATAACTTAGAAGACAACATGAACAATAGGCAACATCGCAAACATGACCAAATTTCCCTTATATATGGAATGCAAGATCATCAACAGAAGGGGTGATGATGTACCTGTATTCAATTAACTATTTGCAAAAAGGATCATAATTAGACACAACATGAACATTGGTAACCATAAATAACATATGTTGTAATCATTAGAAATGAACACAATAAATATGTAATCAAATTTCTTGCATATGTTAATCATTTATCTTAAGTTAGCTAAAAATTACATGATACGTGTATGCTACAAATAACTTAGAAGACAACATGAACAATATGCAACATCGTAAACATGAACAAATTTACCTTATATATGGAATGCGAGATCATCAACAGAAGGGGTGACGACATTTTTAGTCATTGATTATCTTCTTTTTCTTCATCAGCATCATCATCATCATCATCACCATCATCACCATCATCACCATCATCATCGCCATCATCATCACCATCATCGCCGTCATCATCGCCATCATTGCCATCATCATTGTCATCATCACCATTGCCATCATCATCATCATCAACATCATCATAATCACCATCATCATCATCACCATCATCTTGATCTTCATCATCTTCAATACATTCTTCTTCCATAACATTATACTTTATCGGCCTTCCTCTTAGATCATGTCTAAGAACAAATGACCAACCCTGCTTATGTTGAACCTCTGAGTAAAACACTTGCTCAAATTGGCTTGAAAGAACATTGTATTGATCATTGTAAATCTATTATCATGTTGAATAACTGTTCTATCTAGATCATTTTGATTTAGTCATAACCTGTACCATTTGACGATGAATAGAAATACTTTGAAGGTGTTAAATTCACAATCAATTATATCATCCAAGATGCCATAGTATTGATTTTTATATTGTTGAGGATTTATGTCATTTCTAGATGATATATTGGTGACCTCAAAAATTGCAGTTATCCTAGAATCGCAAGTTTTCTTTGTGTCATCCAAAATTTTTATGCAAAATTTGTGGCCATTATGGTACATAGCTTTGTGGTGCTTGACCTACAATTTTTGAAGTGTGTGTAAATTATTTGCATGATGAGTTGATACGAAACATACATCGAGTTATGATGATTAATAAATTTCTATGTACCTCTCCACCTCTTAAACCCTTTACTAGATCAACTACCATTGGCATAACATTGGAATCTCCATTATGATGAGCTTCTATAACCAATGAAGCAACACCTTCCCATGTTAATGAGCAACCATTTTGTTGAAATCATTCAATCCATTTTGTCATCCAATCAAGATTGTTCGCAATACACAAATGTATTGCATCCCACTCTCGACCACCTGTTTCAAAAAAATACACCAATTAAAAATAACTTATATTGAAGATTTACAAGAATTAATTAACTACAATAACATCTTAGATTTACCTCTCACTTTCCTCGATCTACCTTTGCCCATCAAGTACTCCCCTTTGAATTTGTTAATTGAGTTGGGATCCCAAATATGATCTACATGGATCTTCGCTACAAATTTAGGAAGATATTCACTAATGTACACCATGGTCTTGTATACCATATATCCCTCCACCATAGAACCCTCAGGATGTGCTCTCTATCAAACCAAGCCTTTCAAAATTTTCAATTTCCTCTCAACCATAGACATTGACCTGGTTGGTACAGGTCCACACAATTCAATCTGATCAACTTGATGTATGAGGTAGTTTTCTTGTGCATTGAAAAAACTTGGAGGTAGACACTTTTGTATTTCACACATTAGAAGAGGAATTTTTCTCTTCTAATATTTTATATCTTCTTTATTGATTTCTTTAGATGATAATCACCTCATGTATTTTCCAAGATCATATATAACCTATTTGACATTGTTGGTGAAGTGGCATGGGAGAGATAGAGGTAGAACATACTGCAATATTTGTAAAATGATCTTGTCAATATTTTATAAAAGAATGCATTTGAAACTACATGCAGTATATAAATATATAGTGAATACAATATAACATGAATTACCTTAATAAATGTATGCCAATTGTGTGTTTTCAACCCTGGCCCAAATTCACTTTTATTTGATATGACATTGTTTATGTTCGCAAAAAATCCTGTGGGAAATCATATTTTTTTTATGACTTCTTTTATAGCATTGCTCTGCTGCTCTGACAATAACCAACTAAGGGCACTTGTATCAATCTAGTCTCCATTGTTATTTGATCTAATGCCATTTTTCATTGCATGGTTGGATTCTTCAATGTCACTACAAGTTTTAACAATTTGATCTTTGTCACGCCTTCCATCCAAGATTTTTCATAATGTATGTGCTACATTCTTTCCAATATGCATAGGATCAAACAAATGCACAATTGAGAGTTTCTTGTAGTACGAAAACCTAGTGAGTTGCATAGGATAAATTTTTAGTCCTTTTGGAAGTTGATCATTGATGTCTTGATGACCTTCACAAGCATCAATCACATCATCAGTAAAAAAAACACAATATCGAAATATAAATTTGAAATAAAAACCATCAAATGGAATGACATTACCTCGATGATTTATTTTATTGTATGCCAACTTCCATAGGTGAGGTGAAATTCTCTGTGGCTTTGACGTAGTCTCTTCTAGACCATTGAAAAGATGTTTTTCGGTAATTTGGTACTTATGATTTTTGTGCAAAAAGTGTCTATTCTCATCAAACAACTACTTTCTTAAACTTTTTGAATGATGAGATTTTGTCTTTGGACCACTAACTGGACATGCAAATTTACCCTTTGTCTGGAGACTTACAAGATCGTGTATAATTGGATTAAATGTGTTAACTTTGGCATACCAAAAAAGAGGTGTCAAGAAGAGAACATACCACAAAAATGTGTTAGCCCAAGGGCATCGTGTATTGTCCATACAAGCATTGCATGAAATTAAAATTGTCTTTGTCCTATTGGTCTACAAATGTCATACATAGTAACCCCATTCCATAACACCACCAACTCATCGATACGGGGTTCAATATATATGTTGATATCTTTAACTTGGTACTTACCTAGTTGAATGAGCAAAAACATTACATAATTATTTTGACCATTTGATGGATTAGTAATAATAAATTAATTTAGATGACCACTAAATCAAAAAATACCTGGAACAATCAGTGTCAGCATTATGTGCTTTCTCTTTATGGACAACCAAGGAGGTATGTTATTGTTGATAACAAAAATAGGCCACACCAAGTAAGTAGATCTCATCTCTCCATAAGGATTGACATTGTCTGCTACCAATGGAAGCTTGAGATTACAAGGTTCTTCTTTAAAGTGTGGCCATTTTTCTTCTATTTCCTTAAATATCAAACCATCTGCAGGCATTCGCATAATGTCATCTTGACTTCTATTGCGTGAATGGTAATCCATAAATTGTGCCAACCTATTGCACTTAAATAATCATTGTAGACGTGGAATAATGAGAATATGCCGAAGAACCTTGCGAGGCACCTTTTTTGTTAATCAATCTGATTGATATCTACTGATATGATAGGTAGGGCATTGTGTTGCAAATTCATGTTGTTTATGATATATAATATGATTGTTTGGACATGCATGTATTGTTTGATACTCCATTCCAATTTCTTTCATAATGTTAGATAATCCTCGGTATAAGTGAGGTAGAATGTTTGATGGTGGTAACAAACACTCACCTATCAACCTACGACCACAAATATAATTTCTTAATTTAAAGAATATTAATTGCTACACAAACCCAATGTTAATTGTAAGGAAACTACAGGTAAAATAATGAAAGAAGATGGCATTCCTTAACATACGTGTCAGTGTTGCATTGGATAAACCATTCATAACCTTCAAGTTCACCAATAGCAATACAGTGGCAAGAAAAGTTGTTTTGGAGCCTTCATATAGGGACTGGTGTGCCTTCTCAAGTAAAGGTACATCAAGCTCTGCATCATCATCATCTTGATCTTCGTGATCATTTTGATCATCATGACCTTCATCATCTTGGTCTTCCTCCATGGTATCATTACCTTCTACTTCAATATTCACACCTCCATGTTCCCTTGTTTGGAAATCCGCATTCTCTGAATTGTCATGGTCCATAACATGAAACTCAAGGATGTTGACCTATATGAAAATGATGACCTTATATTAACCATGACCATGATGTCATCATCAAATCATGTCTTATGTAATTTATAAACTATTAAAATACATACCAATGGGTAATACTCATTTCCCCCTTCAATGTGACCATGTTGCCTACGATGTTGCTCAACTCTTATGATTAGATATCTTCAAGTCTTTAAGCCCTTACACATTTTGCAAGGACAATAAAATTTTCCATCACCTTTTATTTTTAAGTTAGACCACAGTCTAGCAATTGTCTCCCTATTCTTTTGTGCGTTGATATCGTCAGACATGGTCTTTCTTGAATGGAATGACTCGTTGGTGGAAGAAGGATGATTTGTTTGTAACCTGCAGATGGAGTAGTAAGAGGAAGACACATATAAAAAGGAGTTAGGTCTCTGAACCAAGTAGGAGTTAGGACATGCTAGAGTGGGATCATCCCAAGATATTTTGGAATCTTGAAGAACCTGGTAAAGGATATCTAGATGGTGAAAATAAACAAGTATTTTTACATCTACAAAGGAGGAATCGAGAGCATTATAAATAATGAAGAAGAAACTTAAATCAACACAACTTCACCTCTATTTACAATTTGACCTTTCTGCAAGTGAAATATGACAATATACAAAATTTCCAATCACATTTTCACTTTAAAAAGAACACCAAATATACCTTTGCTACAATATCTTCTTCAAATTCTTCGCTATCAAATTCTTCAGAACTGCAAGCTCCTGTGCAGAAAAAAGATGAGATGTACTAAGTAATTTTTTATGGGCAATGTTTAAACAAATCAACTATCAAAAAAAAAATTTATGAAATTCAGTTGCTTTATTATGTACTGAAGACTTGGCAAGATGTTCCCAAGTCTATCTATAGAATGCCTATCTGCATGGTTGTTTGCAAATAGTCTAGTATGGTGCCGTTTTTGAATAATAATAAATGTCACTAGGCCTAGTAATTTGGCTTAAGAGATGTACAAGCCTATTGACACCACAAAACTTTTAGTTCATATAGCATTTAGCTGTCTTCTTTAACAAAATCCAAAGAGAATACAAACAAACTAATGAGCCATGTCTATCTCAATTGAATAGCAAGTACTATAGTTAGTATTAGGAAACTAACCTTGCGAATAGCATCCAGTTCATAAAGTATTAGGAAAGTGACCTTGCTGATTAGTGTAACATAGATTGGTGAATAGAAAATTCATAATAAAAATCTGATTTTTTTCCACACTTGTTCAAACCATATAATGAAATGACAAAAAATGAATTGTATACAAGTCACTCCAAATCCTTAGCTTTTAATATGCTTCATAGATGAGATTGCATTATATGTTTCGAACAAGATGTGGAAAAAAATCAAATGACATAGATATAAGCATTCTCACACCATGAGTGAAGCAAGAATTGCATAAAGCTTTATTGCAAATTTTTTTTTAATATTATTTACATTGTACATACTTGTTTATATAATGCTTCAATTCATAAACTAAGAAACTATAGCTAGTGTTCTAACCATGCATAAAAATAAAATTATAGTGCAGATGTATGAAATTATATGCATAACTACTCCTATACTAGTTTAGAGTTACTAACTTAAAAAACTTAAAAATGATCCCCTTGAGGTCTTGTATGAGGGACTCTCATGCACATTAAAAACTACACATGCACCCATATAGGTAAAACTTCAAAAGATGAAAATAAAAAGCCTGCATGCAGTTTGGCAGGCACTCCATGTGGGAACTTTTAGTTAAATGGCACAATTCCCATCAAAACAAGAAAAATTACCTACTAATTATGAATAAGCAACACTTTGAAAACAAAAATCAAGGGGCATATGGGAAAGTGATGAGAGGATTACCATTACTAAGGGAAGCCAACTCTTTTTTCTCCTCCATATTGGATCTAGCAGATGAGATCCAACTTTAGGATATGTCCTAAGGATTTCTACTTCTCATCCACTGAAGAAAAGTATGTTTGATAGTAACAATGTATATCATTTGGTAAGCCAATAGAATTGCTAGAAGTCTTCACAATCTACTCCTTCCATGCTACAAGGCTTTTGAATGATCTCTTTCAATGCCTTATCAATGGCTTCTCTTGCCTATTTTCCCTTGGATAGTTAAAAGCCTGATGGTGAGTGGAAGATACAAAACTCTACTATTGCTACTCTAATAACAAGGTTAAGAAATGACACTCACAACCATTTGTTGTCTGTTTCATAATCCTAAATATAAATAAAATTGGTTCATAAAAACTTCCATTGTATTTACCTATTTTCAATGGTCCAATTTTGAAAAAGTTGCTCTTAGTTCGATTGAGAAGTTCAAGAGGGCATAAAGTGTTTTAAGCACTTTCTAACTCTCCAACACACATCATAACCTATTAGGCACTATTTGACACCCTACTATACTAATGCCCACCAAGATCTTGCTTGCAGTACATTATGTTGCATCATGTCTATATATATTCCATCTACACATATTGAAATATAAAAACAAAAACAATGACAATAAAAATAATTGGATGACACATAGTAGAAAAAGGATTGATTTGGGGAAGACTCTCTGATAGTAGACAACTGAATATAGTAGGGTTTTATTAGCTCTTGCCTGGTCAAGGAAGAATGCCTTAAAAATAGTCTATACAAAATCATTAGCAGAGAGTTAAAGAAGATTTTCTAGGCAAACAAAACAACATCCTTTCATTTTAAGATGATATATAAAAGCATTCTTCCAAAGAGGGGCCAACTCGGTTCATTTTGAGTTTGCTGGGTTTAACCCATAGGCATTACTACACCAAACTTGATCTCGAATAACCTTTATATCAGACCCAGATCCAGGGACTATGAGTGCCGAATTGATAACTTAGCTTTTTGTACAATCAAATCAACATATTAAAGACATAAAGCCATTTGTACAAGGGTGATATTTCCTCAAGTTTTCTTTGTTGCCATATTCCTTTAGATAAAGATAGCTACTGTAAAGAAGTGGATAGATTCACGCAAGAATCTCTCCTATAAATGGAATTCCTTCTCAATTCTAGAAGGATAATTTCACAAATATTGTAATGTAAACTTCTAAAATTAGTTCATCCAGACACAAAACCAACAAATGTCTACCAAATCTTATGAGAGAGAACAAAAAAAATGATTGGGAAATTGAAGTGGGTTATAGGATCAAACATTTCACATACATTTCCATGTAATTATTGGTCTAAAAGGTTGAGCCCTATCTTCCTTATGAGAGTAGTTTTGGTTTGGATAATAGTTTATAAAACAAAAAAGCAATGTTGTGGACTGAATCCTTTGGTAGATACATATCCAAATTAGAGAAGATTATAGTGTTAGGTTTTATTATAAATGTTTTTTTTGTGATTTGACTTCCATATCCTTGAATCTTGATCTTGATGTTTTGTTTTCATTTTTATTTTGATTATGTAGGTATAATGGGAGAGAACTGGGGTATGTATAATTTCTTTTTTTCCTCATAAAATTGAGCTTCAAATGAGGTTCAGGGGTGGACCCAATATCTATTTGCATTGGATTTTCTGTAAGGTTTACAATTTTGGTAGGTTCGAATTGTATTTTGAATGGGTGTCATGGGTGGTGGTGGAATTTCTCTATTTCGACATTGCTTCAAAAATCCAGAGGTGAATCATTTTATCCAATTAGATTGGATTTGCTGAAAGTTTTTAACATTCTAGTTGATTGGAAAATTATTTTATTCTTTTAGTTGTCATCTTTTCTTAGTTTTCAATCTTATCCTTATTAGACATGGTTTTTTACTCTTGTTAATTGATACTTTCTCTCCTTTATTAATATTGAATCTCTAGGTGATCATTTTGTGTGTCATTACATTTTAAATACCCCTATCCTCGAGATGTTTTGGTTATCCAGGCATTATATCAATCCTGGCATCGCATCCACATGGAATTTCATTTTAAGCCACTAAAATCTATATATTCAATTATATGCTCCTCTCTAATTAGTTTTTGAGAAAATAGATACTAACAATATAATTACATTGTGGGATTTATCCTTCTATGAAATACATAAATTCTGAAATCTTTGAACTTAGGAAGATTTGACATATCTATCTATGAAGTCTTCAAAGATAACTAAAAATATCATGACTTTATCTTTGATGCCTTCAAAGATCACACAAAGTGAATTTTTTTTTGAAGCCCTTGAAGATTACTGAAAATATTGTAAATTAATATATGAATCCTTCAAAGATTAGTCAAAAATAATTGTAAATTTTGATCTATGAAGCCTCTAAACATGACTGGGATCTCAACATCGAAGAACAATGTGGTTGCATCATAGATCATCTACTGTAAAAAAAAAAACATGTTAACAAGGTTATAGTAGTATATTAGTTCATATTAAGGGTTCTAATATCTATCCTCATAAGTCACACAATATGATCATATCCCCCTTATTTAATTAATTTTCCATATCCATTAGGAATGATTTTTGAATTTTTACGTGCATTGATGAACTTTTGTGTGCATTGACTCTTTTCTAACAAAATGAATATGTTGAGAAATATTTTCTAACAGTTCCTTATCAACCATGAACATGGTTGTGAGGTAATATGTTTGGTGTCCAACCTCAACAAAAATTGGTTTCGTAGAATAAGAGCATAGCATAATTTCATAAGCTATGTCAGCTTCTTCCCCTGCATGCTACAAGAGGCTTGAAAATTATATTTGGAAAATAAATGTTGATGACAGTCCTCATTAATTATAATCCACCTTTTACTATTCTATTTAGAATAATATTTACTCTGTTAGATCTAATTTTTTAGTATATCAAATAAGATTTTGGGACATTACATTGTGACAGAGGAGTGAATCTAAGTAAGAAAAAGACTAAAACTACACTAGCAACCAAAGTAGGTGATTGAGTTACAAGCTCAATCACAATCACAATCACAAGAAATAGCTCATGGATAGATGAATGAAACGAGGTATTTTTTTGGATGACAATAGCTCACAGAGACCACAAATTAGACTTCACAGTCCATCAAGCTTGAGTTCCCTTCTAACATCTCAATGTATCATACCTTGAATACATAGGATTAGCAGCACATAGATCAGCAAAATGGAGCAATTCAAATTGACAAATGAATAAGTTTAAGTTCATTTCCATCATCTTGGTGTATTAGACCCTTGATGTATAACAATACCAACTCATTGATCACATGACTCCAAGACTCCATAAATGTCCAAAATGATATAGGAGATATTTTTGTTCTTCTCAACCATACATGAGCCTCAACATAATAGAAATTTGGAGTCCAATAAACCTTTTGAAAGACTAACATAATATCTTGACACTGTTTGAATGCTTATGAAATTGTAGTGTCTACTCTAGAAAATATGATTTTTTGTTTGTGTTGAAACCCTAGAGTTGAGTTATGCATGATGGCCTTTTGTAAATACTGTGTGGGGGTGGTTTAGTGTGATAGGTGATGTTATAGAGTCTAGAAGAGTTAGCAAAGTTTATGAAATAGGTTGATTAAGAGAATTGTGTGCTCATACATAGGAAAGCATCAATTGGTAATGAAGTGTGATATACATGTGGTAGAAATTGCTAAAGAGATTGCAAAGAAAAACTTTGTTCAAAATGACCTAATGGGTGCCATGGATAAGATTGAGCAAAAAATGGCAGAAAAATGTGATAAGTACCTTGATTCCTTGCCTCTTCTTCAATTTTTTCCTCTTCTCCTAAATTTCTTGTGTAGCTCCCCCGCGCACGCTTCGTAGAGTCTTTGAAACTAGGGGAGATGAGAAAGATAGGAGGAAAGGCTTAGTGAATAGAGGCAAAGGTAGTAGTAGAGGTGGTGAAGGTGGATACAATTTCAAGATCGGATATAGATTCTATTAATCTCATTTCCCAAGCATATTCAGATCCAAATCGAGATACACATGCCCTATGAGCCATATACCTCCCACCCTCTACATGCACCAACAAGTGCTAATCTACCACCTCTTAATTTAACATAACAATGAAATGGGCAGTCGAAACCCTTTTTCATTTTAACATGTTCAACTAAGTGTTGGTCAAAATTTTGACCAACACAGGCATGAATTTAAAAAATGAGAGATTTTTCCTTCCATTTTCTAACCAATCTAAAACATTTTAATAGATGGTCAAAAATTTTGGTCAAAAAATGACCTCAAATGTACTAGTGTTGGATTCTTCCATCCCAAAAGCTTTTTGTATATCCTTGATATATTTTTTAGAATACTTTTAGAATAACTGGTGGGGGGGCATGAATTAGTTATCCAAGGTCTAGATTTATAAATAAAAAATTTCACAAATTAGTGAACCCATAGAAGATTTATCTTCATGCATGCATCAATAGTATTATGCAATCACTTAAAACTTATAGGTTACTATCATATCAACATGTAGAAATGTAAGGATGAAACATAATAGATTCATTAACACATTGAAAGGTAGGAGTATCCCCAAAGGAGATGTTCTAGCCCCTAGGTATACAACCACACAGTAGAAACATAACAACAAGAAGCAACAGAGCAAGATCTGATACCAAATTATAACTCTTTATTTATAAAATAACTATTACATGAAATGTGCCAAGTTGTAAGGAATTCCCAATTATGATGAAATACAAAGAAAGTAATAGTTCTGCAAGATCTGTCAAGATCCAATCCAAACCCTAGCTACTCTAGGTCCACACTTTGCTAGAAACCTCTAAGGAAGATCTCAACTTATGATCGCAAGCCCACCAACCAATCTCCTTGTTTTCCAAACCACAACTATTAGCTCTACTTTAACTTCATCCAAGATCCAAGCATAAATTGCCTCATATTTGGCACTCTTTCCACACATTCACAACTCCATCACAATCCTACTATAAACTGCCTCACATTCGGTGCTCTATCCACAGACTTAGGAAAAACTCACTCTTTAGCTACGTCCTCTTCTCCAAGATGGATGAATGATGGAAAAATACTTCCCCACAACCTCTAATTATACCAATCTAAGCCATAGGTCAGCCTAGAACACATATTAAATACAAATACATAAATTAAATGCCACAAGTCAGCTTGCAATAGTAAGTAAATGCCCAAAATCAATATCTAAGTAAAATTGTGATATCTCCTATTGTAAAGGAATTAGAGCTCGTGCTTTGAAGCATAGTTAGTAATATAGGTCCTCCTCAAACTCTAAAATTTTCATCTCCTAACTCATTGCACAAAATTAGTTACATGCCTTATAATAGGCACCAAAATAATATATCTCTAGAAACAAGGTAAAATGACTCAAACTTCAACTCAATCCATCCAATCTCTATGAAATCATGAGGAAAGGTTCTCCAATGTGTCTCCAAAACATCCCTAACCATGAAAAGAATAATTACACCAAAATCAAAGCTTAATGCTCCTACATCAGACTCCCCAAGTAAATAGAAAACTATGTCCCACACTTTGATGCCCAAAGAAAGAGCAACAACCATCTTTATCTTCACCAAAAGCTTCCACTCCACCAGGGACAAGAAAACCAATCTAGTCATCATCCACATCTACATAGCTCTATTAAACACTACAATCTCAACCATCTAATCAACATGCTTACTCCCACAAACAAACTGAATATAATTCTTGATCATAAAATCCTCATCCACATCAACAACTAGCAAATCCACACCAACAACAAAAAACTCCATATTGATAGCAATATGTAGATCTCCATCAACACATGTTAAACTCTCAACACTAGCAACATCATTTCTCACAAAAAGATGCTCTGCAATACATAACTCATCACCAACAGCAACTAGATCATCCATGACCAAGTGCTTTGCGATCTCCATGTCAGACTAAGCCATCTGATCATGAAAACCAATGTCGATTGTAGCATCAACAAGGTTAGGAATATCTTTAGAAACAACTACCAAATGCTTTGCAAGTTCTATATAAGACTCCACAGTCTGATTAACAAAACCAAACTCAACCTTTCTATGCCATCTTTCACAAACAAGTCTCTTAACTAGCCAAACAACTCTCTTATAGATCGGTAGACTCCAACTCCACAAACATCTATGAAATTCCTTCCTCGCCCTATCCTTAACTTGATCAGCCAAGCTAGCTTCAAAATGAGTATACATCTTAGAAAATATCCTCTCCACCACATCATAGAGATTCACAATCATCTCAGGGTCTAATCCTCTCAGAGACATCTTCCAAGATCTTCGTAAAGCCTCTGCAACAAATCCTTCCTATGCTCCTTGTGACAACCAAACTATTTGCTAGTTAGATTGTAACCTACCACCTTGTATGAGCAATTAAGAACCACATCACAAGTCTAGGACCATGGATCTACAATCCAAAAACTATCGACGATCATGCCTCAACAAGATCAGTCTTCCATCTTCGCATCCATTGATTCATCTATAAGCCCTCTGTAATTGCAAGTTAGAACCATTATCTGTCACCTCACAACGAAGGGATCTAGGAAGCCAAAAAGAATAATGCACCACTAGATCAAGATCTACTCATATCAACATCTCCAACCCAAGTCCTGGTGCGAATTGCCTCAACTTCAATGATTTGTCCATACACTCAGGAACAACCTTCACTCTGATACCACCTAACATGTTGAAAGGTAGGGGTATCCCCAAAGGAGATGCCCTTGCCCTCTATTATACAACCAAATAGTAGAAACACAAGAACAAGAAGCAACAAAGAAAGATTTGATACCAAATTACAACTCATTATTTATAAAATAACTATTACATGCAATGTGTCAAGCTATAAGGCTTTCTTGGTTATGGCCAAATACAAGGAAATTAATAGTTCTAAAAGATCCCTCAAGATCCAGTCCAAACGCTAGTAAATCTAGGTTCACACTCTAGTAAAAACCTCCAAGGAAGTGCTCAACTTGTGCTCACAAGCCCATCAAGAAATCTCCTTGTTTTCCAAGCCATGGCTACTAGCTTTGCTCCAACTTCATCCAAGATCTAAGTTTAAACTACCTCACATTTGGCACTCTATGCACACATTCACAACTCTATCACAATCCTATTGTAAACTACCTCACATTTGTTGCTATGTCCACATACTCAAAAAAAAATTGCTCTTCAGCTACCTCCTCATCTCCAAGATGGATTAATGATGACAAAAGACTTCCCCAAAACCCCTACTTATACCAATCTAAGCCACAAGTTGTCCTAGAACATAGATTAAATACAAATACATAAATTAAATGCCACAAGTTGGCCTACAACAATAATTAAATGCCCAAAATTGATATCTAAGATACCTCCTAGCTCTAATTGAATTAGAGCTCACACTTTGAACCATAGTTAGCACTCAAGGCCATATTTAATCCCTAAAATTTTTATCCTCTAACTCATTGTACAAAATTAGTTACACAACCTACAACAAGCACCAAAATAATATATCTCCAGAAGCAAGGTAAAACAACTCAAACTTCAACTCAATCCATCCAATCTCTATGAAATCATGAAGAAAGGTTCCCCAATGTGTCTTCGACACATCACTAACCATGAAAAGCATAAATCCACCAAAATATAAACTCAATGCTCCTACATCATTCATCAACACACTTGACATGGTGATTTACATGGAAACCCAATTTGGGAAAAACCACTAGTAACATGCCACTCTTTTTCACTTTTTTGAAGTGATACCCTATGAAAGGCCAACCATATTAAAGATTACAATACATACTATTAAATGTGACCCAATTAAAGGATTTCAATCACCCTATTAGGAGTGAGCCTTGTTAGAGGACTTTAGACAATTCACTTGGAATGTCACTCGATTAAAGGATTTATAAATGACTATTAGGTCAACCTTAATCCAAAGTATTTACCCTAGAATGATATAATTATTAGAGAGTAATAGTAAGGCTTGATCTAATAACAACTTACAACCCCATTTGTAGATTATAGATCTCTATTTTAGTCCTCCATTATGCTTGACCTTTATACATTTCAGCTCTGATAGCTTGTTCAACCTTCAAGCATTCATACTCTTAAGCCTTCTTGCTTAACATGCTTATGCAAACTCTTCTCTTAGGTCACTTGATGAAGAAAAACCCTTGACTCCTTGTCTCCCTTATGTTCTCACATGTGATAGTTTGCTTCTCTATAGCTATTCCTATAAATAGAAAATTAAGATCTTATGTCACTCATTTTCCATAGTCCAAGTTAGGGTTAGAATGGATTAGGTATGATACATTGAATCTACCCCACATTCTGTATCTCTTCTAGAGACTTCTCCTTGAATCCTCTTTGAATTCATCTAAAAATGGTTTACCTTGAATGATGTGCCACCAACTCATCGACTTTATCTTCTCCTTGGTTCACACATTCCAACAAAACAAACTTGTCATCTCAAATCCATCAATTTCACAATCTTTTAAATAATGTAGCCACTTGACATTATTTAGCTTCTACTACTTGGCACACACTATGTTGCTCGGCATCCTCTGTGAAATTACTCTGCTTGAACTAAAGTTTACTGGTGTTTAGAATCAACTAAACTTTACTTAGCATCTACTATTTTTCTTGATATAAACTAGAATAAACTTTTACTCGGCTCCAACTAATTTTTTTCTCAACTTGCACTAACTTTGCTTAGTACCTACTATCCACTCAGTCAAGGTTAGTAGACAAACTCTGTGTAACTTGTTCTTCTAAACTTTCTTAGTGTAATCAAAACTTGTAACATTAAGTAGATTTTCAATGCATCATGTTATCATTTTCTTAACTAATACTTGTACTTCTTTACATAATCATAACTCAACCTTTCCTCTATGTGCTTTTGTTATATATTCTAATCAAATCCTCTTTATCAATCAAATAAGTGATAGTACTTAAATCATATAAGTAGTTGTTTTAATAGAAAATAGTAGGCTTGACATCAGGGAAAAAGTAATGATTGAAGCATATTGATCATACTTGTACCAATCTATTCTCAATGATCTCCCTCTTTAATAGTCTTCTTCAATCTATTTTTAACAATCTCTCTCTTTGGCATTGATGAAAATCTAAATTGATCAACCAAACTAAATAGGTAAAATAGTAAGACAATACCAAAAAGAAAATAATTCCTTGTAGTGAAATGTCTCCCTCTATCAACAACTTCCATCTTCTAAGTAGGTTACAAAATTCCTCCTTATAACTCTCTCTCCATTTATTCTTGTCATATCTCCCTTTTACTATATCTTACTCTTACAAGGTTTATGTTAGGATATCTCCTTCTTTATTCTTTTGATCAATAACTATCTTCCTCTTAATGCTTGTATTATCCTTGATCAAAAATATCAACAATTATCTCCCTCAATAATTATATTTGCTTAATTAGCAATTAGCTCTCTTTGACAACAATGCCAAAGACTTGTCATCTAAACGTGTAGATATAAGCTTTTTCAGTTTCTTCATTTCCTCCCTCTATCACTATATTTATGAATAATTTTGAAGTTTCAGCTCTTTGGTTACTTTAGGTAGCTCCTAAAGTAATATCCTTTGCATCAATTTGTAGTATTGAAAGGCAGCTTGTTTGATGCAAGGCACTCCTTTTGTTACTTAGAAAGCCTTTGATAGGGTATCTCTCCTAGTTTACCACTTAAATACTCATGAACATCCTTAGGTAATGCTTTTGTGAAGATATCAACAAATTGTTCATTTGTGTTGAGATATCCCATCTTCACCTCTTTATCTTGAACTAATACTCTCAAGTAATGATACTTGATTGTAATGTGCTTAGTCTTTATGTCCATCACATAATTCTTTGATATATTAATAGGAGTTGGATTATCACAATAAAGTGTTACAATTTCTATGATCTCTTCCTTTATCCCTTTGATTAGTTGTTTTATCCATACATTTTTTGTACAATTTACAATAACATCAATATAATCAGCTTTGGTAGTAGATTGTGAAGTGCAGTTTTGTTTCTTGCTAATCCATGTAACCAATCTCTTTCTTGAGAAAAATGCTCCTCCACTAGTGCTTTTTCTGTCATCAATGTTTCTAGTCCAATCAGCATCAGTGTAGGTTCATAATTCAAATTATTCATTTTTCTTATAGTATAGACCATAATCCTATATTCCTTTTAGATATCTCATTATTCTCTTTATAGCCATCAAATGATTCTCCTAGGGATTAGCAGAGAATGTTGCAACTATCACTATAGATAATGTAATGTTAGGTCTATTATGTACTACATATTCTAATTCACCAATCATAGACCTATACAATGTTTGATTCACCTTAGCTAAATCATTATTATTTGAAAACTTGTGTCCTATCACCATATGTGTACTTACTAATTTTGACTCCTCCAATCCAAAAGTGTTCATTATTTCTTTGACATATTTTGACTGAGTGATGTATATACCATATTTCATCTAATATACTTGTAAACCCATAAAGAATTTGATTTCTCCAAAGATAGAAATTTCAAATTCTCACTTCATTTCATTTGCAAAAACCTTACATAAAACATCTTGCCCTCCAAATATGATATTATCAGCAAAAATTATAGATAACAAAATCCCTTTGCCTTTCTCTATTTTTATGTACAAATTGTTGTTATCATCAGTCATTTTAAATCCAATCTTCACAAGATACTTATGAAGTCTCTCATGCCATGCTTTTGATGCTTGTTTCAATCCATATAGTGCTTTGTGTGATGTTCATACCATGTTCTTATTGTTAATATCAACAAAACCTACTAGCTACTCTATGAAAACTTATTCCTCTAATATGCCATTTAGAAATGTAGATTTAACATCCATTTGATAAAGTTTGAAATCTTTGTATGTAGAATAAGAAAGTAATTTTCTTACTCCTTCCAATCTAGAAATAGGGGAAAATATCTCTCAATAGTCAATTTATTCTTCTTGTGCATATCCTTTGCAAACTAATCTTGCCTTGTTCCTAGTGACTTCACCATTTCCATCTAGCTTGTTTCTAAATATCCACTTGGTGTCAATCACACTTTTGTCTTCTAGTCTAGGAACTAGAGTCCATGTTTTTTTTTTCTCAATTTGGTGAATCTCTTCTTCCATGGGTTTACTCCATTCTACATCTTCTAATGCATATCTCATTGATTTAGGTCTGTTCATGCTCAAAAAAAATGTATCACTTCTCAATGTATTTCTTTTCATTGGTCTTACATATTTATCTCCAATAATTTTTATAGTGGGATGATGTCTTTTGACATATTTAGACAATCTTGGTTCAGCTCTAGTTTCTTTAATTTGTCTTTTAGCTTCAAAATCACTTTGCACATCTCTGTAAGGTAACTCAACATCTCTACTAATCTTAGAATCATAATGTGCTTCAACTTCATTCTGTAACTCAGAATTTGAGAGTACCTCAAGTCTTGAATGCAACTCAACATTCATAGTCTATGACTTGACAACCATTGAGACATGCTATTGGTTTATAACTTGATTTGTAGCATCTTCTTCAATAGACATACCTTCATAAGTGTATACAAATAATTTGTATTCTTCTGTTTCTTTCATATGTTCAACCTTATATAATTTTGTATATTCATCAAAGTTCACATTTGTACTTTCCTCAATTTTTTTAATGTTAGTATTCAAACACTTATGAGCTTTACTTCTTGTGGAATATCCTAGGAATATACCTTCTTCACTTTTTTCATCTAGTTTACCATCCCTAAAGTCCTTAAGAATGTAACACTTTCTTCCAAATACCTTAAAGTATTTTACATTGGGTGAGTATCCATACCATGATTCAAAATGTGTTGAATGAGTTCCTTTCTTGACTTGTACATGGTTCAAGGTATAGAAAACTATGCTTACAATTTCTCTCTAGTATTTCAAAGCAACATTTTTCTCCATCATTAGTGTTCTAGCATAGTCAATTATATATATGTTCCTTCTCTGAAAAATTCCATTTTGTGGAGGGGTTCTAGGGGTAGATGGCTATCTTTTGATTCCTCTGTCATTGTAGAACAATTCAAACTTATTTGATGTGAATTCTCCTCCTCTACTAGATCTTAAACAATTTAGACTTTTACCTATTTCCTTCTCAACTCTTACTAAGTACCCCTTAAACATTTTGAAAGCATCAAATTTCTATTTGAGAGACATAATTATCATCATTCTATAATAATCATCAATAGACAACATATTGTACTTATCTCCTTTGTAGCTCTGCACTTCAATTGTTCCGCACAAGTTAGCATGAATAATTTGAAATATTTCCTTAGAGGTATGATTCTTACTCTTAAAACATGACTTTATCATTTTACCTAATTGAAATTGTCTCCACATTATATAATCAAGCTTCTTTAACTTAGGCAAACTTGTAACCTTTCTCATGTGTGAGGCCTCACTCAGACTGTCATAGTGTAGATGACATATTTTCATTTTGATACTCCTAATTCAATGTTTTGATACACTTTTGAGACTATAATATTATGACATTTTAATATTTGCATTTTCATTACCTACACATTAGGACCTAATTTATATAATTAATGATTCCAATTCATGTTCTAAATACCTCAATTGCTTTAATAGAAACTAAATTTGTAGAAATTCTTGAAATGCCAAATTATAATGTTTGTGTTAAAAGATAGATTTTTTTATAAGGACCTACTATTGTGAATGGGATGATCGAACAAATATGAATGCAACTTTACACATGCTAGGATAGAAATTAGATTATGATGTGATGTGAAAGGTTAGTTTAATTACGATGATTTCTAACTAAACGTGATATGTAAATTTTGATATTTTAACATTCTGAAGGAGCTATTTGAAATGATTGGGAAAATAAATTTAATTGAACTATGTAACATTTGAATTTATATGCATTTAAGATATGTATTTTATATGACCTCCTTGGACTACTGATACTCGAATTTAGTGTGTAGAAAGTGGAACCATGGAAATTTCTAGGGGGAAATAAGATCCAAACCTATGTGAATACAGTTTAACCAAGGCTAATATTTGGAAGATTCAAAAGCCTTGTTGTGATGTATTTTATTTCCTAAATGTAAATTTTTTTGTATGTAGAAATTCTTAATCATAAAGATATACTAGGACCATGTTGTCGTGACATGGAATTTTATTTTATGTGTCACTTTACACTTGTGGATTTTGTGTGTAATGACATGTCATTTAGGGTTTTGGTCATGGTGGCATTTTACCCTAGAACTAGTTATCTTGTTAATGAGTAAGTAAATCCACTTGACAAGGGGTAGGATGTCTCATAGTAAAAGGAAATTCGAATTTGGATCAGACTAGGGTTTTGAGGGATCATTAGGTAGTCCCAAAGTGTCTTTTATATGAAAATGAGCTACCCATACGATAGTATAACATGTTAGGCACCTAATTTCGATAATGATAGTGACTAGATGACCTAGGGGGCCCCTTTACCCATACATTCTTCCATCAATTCAAAATTGGAGTTGTCATGTGTTTTCTCCCATGTTTCCACTAAGTCTAATATGGAAAACTTAGAGGGAGACAAGTTTGTAAGAGGAAGTGGCTCCATTTTTTCACTGAAAAAAGTTAGTGGGAAGGCCTTTTTAGGGAGTCTTGGACAAATTACTAGGGTGTTCACCCACCCTCTAATATTAGAGACAATTAGGGTTTTGAAGGAAGACTAAGGGAGCTCTAAAAAAACTATCATTACCTTTAGGTTGGACCAAGGTTGGTGTTCAAACTGCGATCATTTTTCTTTTAGCATTACATAATGAATCTGCAAGTAGGGAGTGCTTTTATGGGATCATGAATTTATATTGTAAATATTTTTATTGTGTTGTGTTGGTGTGAATGTGCATTGTGTTTCATAAAATTTCTTGATTTTCTTTCTTAAACCTCCTTGTTTTGATTTGAATGTCAAGTGTTGTTATGGGTGTGAGGGCTTCACTCAGCCTTTGGGAAGGCAAGATAAGTCCAGGGTGAAGGCATTAGTTGGGCTTGACATATAGTTGATAACCTTGGAGTATGGGCTCCATTGTATACCATATTAATTCATATCTTGCTTTTGGGGTGATAAGGGAAAAGATGGTATAGAAAAGAAGATTATAGAGTATGTGTATTCAAGGATGCTATAGTTGATGGTAGTATTTTTGGAAGATATTTGTAAAAGCCCTGAAAGGGCATGGAATTTTTTGATTGTGAAAGCCCTGGAAGGGCATGAAAATTATATATGGTAGATATGTTATGATATGGAAAGTCTCCTATTTGAAAGCACACCTTCACCCGATGTTTATGATTCCAATGGTGAATTGATGTGCAAACCTTGGAAAGTATTATTTTTTCTTATGTGATGTGTTGCATACATTGACAAGTGATGTGTGCATGTATACTATTTGGACTTGTTTCCCCTGATTGGTGGGTGGCTTCATAGAGGCCTAGAATGGGAGGTGAGGCTCCATGGTTCCTAGTTTGTGTGTGTTTGCAAATTTTGTGAAGATGTATCCCTTGAAGATATTAGGGTTCACCCTTGACAATGTTGAAAAATCAAGTGTGTGCAGACACTAATATTCCCATGTCATCTCATAATGGGTTATGATGTTGAGTTCCATCATTGCTTCATTGTAATGTGACAAGGGACTTACTTCTTATTTTATATTGTGTAAAATGAAGTTTGAGAAATTTGATAGAGTTGTGTTTGTAAGAAAATGTTAAATATGAGGAAATGCATGTTACAAGTAGATGATCAAGCTTTTGTAAATATGAAGATTTATGCATTTAGGTTATAGTTAAATCTTATGGGGTCTTCATGTAGGATAATTCTTGTTAAAATCATGCAGGATAGATTGAGTAAACCATTGAAAGTTCACAATTATGTGATTAAATTTAATATGGAGAAGTCATGTAAATCAAACAGTCTTCCTTATGTTGTTTTATAAATCCTTTGGTATAAATATTTCATAGTTATTGTGTGGAAATTTATTATTTGTATAGTTATTTCAATTTGGAAACATAGGTGATTAAATTGTATGATCATATATCATGCAATGGAAGAAAGTTATAGAATGCTTTTTTACAGTTCTTTTGTACATGCATGGAAATGGATTCATTAAATTTTAAAGTTCTAATAGAACCTATACATTGGATTGATAAACCATGAAAATCTCTAAGGTTATATAGATTTGGATATGACAACAATTTCATCATCAACCAATCATCTTAGTTTCATAGTTAAAGTGAAAGAAAACAACACCTTGTATGAATTGGCTTAAAAATCCAAAAGGAAAAGTTGCTATAGATGCATATCTTATTCTCTAGAAAATGTATGGGAGAAGAAAATAATCCCTCGCCCAAAATAAACAGCAACCAAATATTCAAAAAATAACATTCTTTGTGAGTCCAAGACAAATAATAATAAAAACTAGGACATTAGAATAGAGTTTCAAATAAATAATGGAATTCTAGATCAAATACTCATATGAGTCACGTGACTCTCAATACATACATACATAAATACATACATATATACATATATATGCACACACACACATATATGTATATATCTATGTGTGTGTGTGTGTGTGTGTGTGTGTGTGTGTGTGTGTGTGTGTGTGTGTGTGTGTGTGTGTGTGTGTGTCTAAAAATATGTCAGGTCAAGGACTATGTTAGTGCCTAAGAACCCATCCCTTAACACTAGGAGTTACTCAAAGAAAACCTCACCACCAATGAATAACAAAGTTCAAACAATAAACAAAAAAAAATGTATAGTAACTAAAGAAAAAAGAACAAGCCCATCATACTCTCCTTTAAACCACTAGGTTCATGTGGAAAGGGTGATGTTGACCCTTGATAGGATAAGACATCTCCCCTACATAGATAAAACTTAAACATATACAATAAAACAAACTTCAAAAATGGAGAAAATGGCACAAATAGGTGCTTATCTTTCAAGAAAAAAGGGAATTCCAACATGTTAAGACTATAGCACACCTCCCTAGGCACTTTATGCCTTGATTTACATATGCCATAATATGATGTTTTGGTACCATGGTCTGACTTAGGTCAGAACCTTTCTCTCTAGACATTCTCATCAATGGGACAAATCAACAAATTCCCCTAAGCTTGGGAGAAGAGTGCAGATTTAGGATGTTGAGAAGTTAGGTGGAAAGGTAGAATAGATTAAAAAGGGATAATTGTCAGCTTCTAAAGAGCCCTTGGCTCACGGATAAGGAAATGATAATGTTTGGAGACCATGTTTTATGGTATTTTAGCCATGGAGAGATTGTAAAGGGGAAGTGGGCAGGTTAGTCTAGAAGTTAATTTGGGCTATCTTGGTAGATTAGTATACATAGCATTGTGATAGTAGGATGTGTGGGTTGCTTAGTGGAATAATTTGTGATGTGTAAGATTATTTTAAACCCATGTGTATCTAGGAGTGTTAAGTAGAATGGTGGAAGTTAGTAGGTAAATAGATTTATTTATTTTAACAAAAAAAATTGTTAATAAAAAGTTTTATAATAGGACATGTAGGAATCATTCCACATGATAATGGAGTGTATAATTAATGGTTAAGTTAATACACAAAAATAAAAATAAATTTAAAAAATGCTAAAATAAAATAATAAAGTGAAATGACAAAAATAATAAAATAAAATAGAAATATTAATTACGAATAAATGAGTTATTAGAAGGTATCACTATATAGAAAAGTGGAAGATAAACAATTAACAATTGATCTAAAATGCCTAGGCAATAAATAATAATTTTATTGGAAACTAATAAAGTATAAAATGTAAATACCCTAATAGTATTGAACATAGAATTTAATGAGTAAGGTTACATTATGTAAAGTCAAAACATCTAGGACAATTGTAAATATAGTCATATTCACAAATGATGGAATTTTTGCTACTACATCGATATGCAATGGGTACTTCACATTCATATACATAAAGTCTTACTTCTTAGTATGGATGGGGCTTCAAAATGAAATTAGGTCATCTAGCCTAGATATCATATCTTAGACTTCCAATGTATGTTTGTAACAAATTGACCTCCTGTGGGAAACTTGAAGTTCAAAAATTTGAACGAAAACCAAATCTCCTACATCAAAAAAAAAAATATGGTTGTATTTTACCCTGTTAAATTTAGGGCATGACATCATTTTACTGATACAGACCAAGTTATCAAATTTGACATGAAATACCCTCTTGTGCCATAGTCATGCATCATCAAATTTTACAACTAGACAAGTAACATCCTTGATATCAAGACATAATAGATTACTACTAGTTTGATCACCTTTTCCAATTAGTCTTTCATTTGTGTCATATGTCTTAGTAGCCTTGTTTTCAAACTCAATCTTACATCCCAAATTATTTAGTTGTAATACACTTAAGAGATTATAGTTAAGTCATTCAACATAGTAACCATTATCACATAGAATCTTATTTGTGAGCATGATAGAACCTTTTCCTTTTATCAAACATGGTGCATCATTAACAAATCTTACACTATTTCCATCATAAAAATTTAAGGTAGTAAACTTACTTTTATCTCAAGTTGTGTGATGTGAACACCCACTGTCAATGATCCATCTATCATTCTTGTTTACACAAGTCACAAATACAGTTGCCTTATCTTCATCAGATTCATCATTCATTCTAACATACACCACTTCATCATCATGTTCATTAGATTCATCTTTTGTTTCCTCTTCAACAATGTAGCATGAATTTTTGTCTTTGTCTTTGCAGTCCTTGTTGTCTTCATCTCTCCTACTTCTATACTTGTCACCACCTCTATAGTTCTTCTTCTCTAGACATCTAGTAGCAATATGACCAACCTCATTGCAATTGAAACAAATGATAGGTAATTTACCTTTGAATTTTCCTTTACCTTTGTGGAATCTTCTTGCTAGTAGTGCTTCAATTTTCTTTACATCCTCCTCATCTATATCACTATCATTGGACACATACTTTATCTTTTACTGCTTCTTCTTCTCATTAGGTTCCTTCAATGACACTTTAACTTTCAATGGAGATTCAATATTCTTAGGTTTGTTATTGTCAAAGTTAGATAGCTCAAAAGCAGTGAGTCTACCTACTATATCTTCAAGTGATAGATCATTTCTTGGTATGCATCTTAGTTCTAAAATTGTAGAAACTCTAATAGCATATATAGGTAGTACTGTTCTTAAGACTTTTCTTAACATAGTATCATCATCTATTTTACCATTAGCTCCTCTTATTGCATTAACAAATTATTTTATCCTTGCAACATATTGAGCAATATTTTCACCTTCTTCCATTCTCATATCATCAAACTTAACTCTAAGACTTTTAGCTTTGGCTCTAAGAACATTAGTATCCCCTCCATAGATGGTGACTAAGGCATCCCACATTTTCTTTACACTATAAAGACCTTTGATATCATCAAATTTGGTATAACTTAGGGTAGAGGCAATCTCTAGCATTGACTGGTTATGTTCTTTCTTCTTTTTCATATCCTTAGTAGTTGGGGCTCCAATAAGGTCAACAGGCTCAATAGTAATGGTAGATTGTACGTGATCTTTGAGTCCTCCAAGGTTTATCTTCATCAAACTCTATCATGTAGAAAATTTATTTATGTTGAGCTTTGGTACTTCTCTTTTTGGCATCTTGATCTATGTACTTCTAGTACCTTCAAACTAGTTGTCTTAAGCGGATGGCTCTGATACCAATTATTGGAATACTTTTAGAATAACTGGGTGGGTGAATTAGTCATCCAAGGTCCAAATGTATAAATAAAACTTTTCATAATTTAGTGAACCCATAAAACATTTATCTTTATGCATGCATCGATAAGATTATGCAATCACTTGAAACTTGTAGGTTACTATCAAATCAACTTGCAAAAATGTAAATGTGAAACATAATAGATTCATCAACACACTTGACACAATGATTTATGTGGAAGCCCAAATTGGGAAAAACCACCAATAATATGGTACTCTTTTTCACTCTTCTGAAGTGATGCCCTATGAAAGGCCAACCATGTTAATGGTTACAATATGCATTGTTAAATGTGACCCTGTTAGGAGTGAGATTTGTTAGAGGACTTTAGACCATTCACTTGGAATATCACTCGGTTAAAGGATTTATAGATGACTATTAGGTCAACCTTAATCTGAAGGATTTACCCTAGACTAATACAACTATTAGAGAGTAATAGTAAGGTTTGATCTGATAATAACTTACAACTCCATTTGTAGATTACAGATCTATTTTTCAATCCTCCATTCTACTTGGCCTTCATACATTTTAACTCTGATAGCTTGTTCACCCTTAAAGAATTTATATCCTTAGACTTCTTACTTAACATGCCAATGCAGACTCTTCTCTTAGATCACTTGATCAAGCAAAACCCTTGACTCCTTGTCTTCCTTAAGTTCTCACACATGACACTTTTCTTCTAACCATCTATTCCCATAAATAGAAAACTAAGATCTTTTGCCACTCATTTTCCATGATCCACTTTAGGGTTAGGATGGATTATTTAGGATACAATGAACTTACCCCATATTCCATATCTCTTATAGAAAATTCTACTTGAATCCTCTTTGAATTCACCTAAAAATGGTTTACCTTTAATTATGTGCCACTAGCTCATCAACCTTATCTTCCACCTACTTCACACATTCCAAGAAAACAAACTTATCAACTTAGCTCCATCAATTTCATGATCTTTTAAATAATGCAGCCACTTGGCATTATCTACCTTGTGATGTTAGCACACACTATTTTTCTTGGCATCCTCTATCAAATTACTCAACATAAAATAAAGTTTACCGGTGCTCAACATCCACTAAAATTTACTCAACAACCACTGTTTTGCTCAGCATACACTAGAATAAACTTTTACTTGGCTCTGACTAATTTTCTACTCAGCTTGCACTAACTTTGGTCTGCACCTACTATCCACTCAATCAATCTTAGTAGACAAACTCTATCTAACTTGTTCTTCTAAACTTTCATAGTGTAACCAGCCTTTGTAACCTTAAGTAGATTATCAATGCATCATGTTATCACTATTTTAATTGATTCTTGTACTTCTTTACATAATCATAACTCAACCTTTCCTCTAGGTGCTATTGTTACATCTTTTGATTAAATCCTCTTCATCAATCAAAAATGTGATATTACTTAAATTATATAAGCAGTTGTCTTACCAGTAACTAGCAAGTTTGAAATTAGTGACAAAAAAATGATTAAAGCATATTGCTCATACTTGTATCAATCTATTCTCAACAATATCCATCTTTAAAAGTTTCCTTCAATCTATTTTCAACAATCTCCCTTTTTGACAATAAAATTTGGACTGAGAAAGGAAAATACCAAACTTCATTTGGTATACTTGCAAACCAATAAAGAATTTGATTTCAACAAATATTAACATTTTAAATTCCTTCTTCATTTCTTTGGAAAATGATTTGTATGGTGCTTCTTTTCCTCCAAATATAATTTCATCTACAATAATTTCCTATAGAAGTACTTCATTTTTCTTACTAGTCTTCAAGTATAGATTATTGCTATCATTTGTCCTTAAAAACCAATCTACACCAAATAATTTTGTAGTCCTTTATGCCCTTTTCTTGGAGCTTGTTTCAATCCGTATAGAGCTTCATTTAGTTTATATACCATTTTTTTTTTATGGGTCAACAAATCCTTTAGGTTCTTCTATGTACACTTCTTCCGCAAGTATACCATTTAGAAATGTGGATTTGATATCCAACAAGCATACCTTAAAGTTTTTTTAGGATGAATATGAAAGAAGAGTTCTAACTCTTTCTAATCTTTTCTGTGAGAGCAAAAATTTCTACATAGTCAATTCCTTCTTCTGGAGCATATTCTTTACATACTAATCTTTCCTTATTCCTTGTAACTTCAACTTTTTCATTTAGCTTATTCTAAAAACCCATTTTGTTCCAATTATATTTTTATCTTTTCCTCTAGGTACTAGGCTCCAAGTGTTTTTCTTCTCAATTTTTTCAATTTCTTCATTCATTGCTTGAATCCAATATTCATTGTCTAGAGTGTTTTCACTAATTTGGACTCAATTTCACAAAGTAAGAATATATCATTCATGAGCATTTTTTTAGGAATAACACTAGATTCTACATCTCCAATGATTTGTTTAGGTTTATAATATCTTCTTACATACTTTGCTAGTATAGGTGGTCTCCTTCTTTGTTCCTTAATAGGTTTATCTTCAAAAATAATCTCAAGCTCATTATCTCCTTCTAGTTTAGTTTAGGTTTTGGTTCTACATGCTTGACATTGTCTATCTGATGGTTGACATTTCCTATTCATGACTTGACATGTTCTACACATTTCTTCGCACCCACTAATTGCTACTCTACAACCTATTGTTACACCTCATCATTCCTTGTCTACTGGGATACAACAACATTCTTTACTTTCTTAGTAGGAGTGGCAGAATCATCATCATCTACATAGAAGAATTTATTGTAATCTTTAGGTTCTTCCTTATATTCAACATTATTTCTTTATGAAAATTCATCAACTTTCACATTTTTACTTTCCACAACTTTGCTAGAATGAGATTTTAAACACTTGTAAGATTTACTCTTGGTAAAATATCATAGGAATATACCTACATAACTCTTGGCATCAAGTTTTACATTCCTATTATATTTAAATATATTGAATTTTCTTCCCATAATTTTGAACTATTTCATATTAGGATCATATCAATTCCATAGTTCAAAAGGTGTATCATTTGTACCTTTCTTGACTTGTACTTTGTTTAAGGTATAGAAAAAAATACTCATAGATTCTCTCCAATATTTATGTGATACATTCTTATTGATCATCAATGTTCTAGTACAATCCATTACTAACCTATTTCTCCTTTCAGCTATCCCATTCTAAGGAGGGGTCCTTGGTGCTAACATCTATCTTTTCATCTTGTTAGCTTGTGGTGGTTGATCAAGCGAAGTATTGTACATACTTCATAATTCTCTAGGGTTTGGGGCCTATTTTATTGCTAATATTTTATCAGTAATTTTGGGCCAACATATTGTAATTAACTATAACCCTAAAGTGATAGAAATACTTGTATAAAAGGGCTTAGGTTTGAGGATTTTTCCATATGGTATGATGTAAAAATTGCTTCTTACATAGCAGTATTGTGTTGGGGATTATAGATTGTAATTAGGTTGTAATCACTATTTTATGGACATAGCCTAGGGATTTGGTGAACCACATTAAATCTTGGTGTCTTATGTTCTCTTATGTGTGATTTATTAGTTTATAATATTGGTTATATTTGTATATAATTGTTATTTCTATTTGTGATTAATCCTAACACATCCCTCTATCATTGCATAATGTGTTGAACTCATTCAAAATGAATTCACCACCTCTATAAGATCATGAACACTTTAGACTCTTCCATGTTTCCTTTTCAACTCTGGCTAAATACCTCTTATAACTAAAAAGCATCAGACTTAGCTTTGTGAAACGTCACATTCATCATCCTAGAGTAATCATCAACAAATAGAATGAAATTCTTATTTCCAAAATATATTTGAATATCAATAGGTCCACAAAGGTTAGTATGAACCAACTCCACAATATCACTCAATGTGTATGTTTTTCTTTTGAAACTAGACTTTTCCATTTTTCCTAATTGACATTGTTTACACATAGCATTGTAAGGCTTCTTTATTTTTGGCAACCATCTTAGTTTCTTCATTTTACTAATTTTCACCAAATTATCAAAGTTTATGTGACATAACCTCTTATGCCCTAACAAAAAATCTTCTTGTTGTATAGATAAACATGTCTCATTAGATAAATCTACATAGAACAAGTAAACTCTTGTTTGATCAACACTTCTAATTAGCTTACCATCAACATCATATATCTTGTCCTTTCTATGATGGAATTCAAATCTATACCCTAATTTTTTTAACTATGAAACAATAAAAAAATTATAGTTAAATCCTTCCACCTAGTAAATATTATCACACTTGGCTTTGTCATTCAATTGAATTGTGCCTTTACCTTTCACTACACATGGAATATCATTACCAAATTTAGCATAGCCACCCTTGTATAGTCCAATGCCCTCAAATTTATTTCTATCATGATTCATATGATTTGAACATCCACTATCAATTATCCATCACTAACTTTTATTTATATATGAAATTAAATTAGTTTTCTCATCTTCATCAGAATCTTCTTACATAGAGACATAGACAACTTCAACATCATTACTTTTAGATTCAATGTTAGTTTTTTCTTCATTGATATAGAAATGTTTCTTACCTTTGTCATCCTTTTTTTTCTTGTAGTCTTGGTCATCTCTTCTTCCTTTGTACTTGTTTTCTTTTCTCTCATCTTGGTCTTCTCTATTAGGGAATCTTGTAGTAATATGACCAACCTTATTGCATTAAAAAAGAGGTAATTTACCTTAGTACTTACCTCTGCATCTTCCAATATTTTTTGCAATAAGTTATTCAAGTTCATCAATTTCATCATCAGACTGTTAGCATGAATGTTGATGCTATAGGGGAGCATTGCAGAACATTGATATGATGTATTTATAACTATGTTTTTCATTGATGATAACATAGTAATAAGTTTGTAAAAGATTGAAATAGTAGTAGACTATGATTTCTATATTGAGAACATTATATTACTTATCTGATGATGTGCAATTACTAGCACATACTACATTGTCTATTTGTTACATGGGAAAGTATGTAGAACCTAAATCGATAGTGTACAAAAGATATGATTAATTTATAGAAAACTATATAGAAACATAGTATTAGGAAAGTAGTTCCTATTGCATGATTTCTACAACTCATCACAATTGTAGTGAAGAGATGCATAGTGAATGGAGATAGTTTATTGACTATTGATGATGTCAGAGAGTGTGCATGTATGGAAGTCACACATGTGAAATTTTGTGTATAATTATGAGTTGATAGCATTAATTAAATGTGTATTTAATTTAATTAACTTATGATAATGATGTATAAAGTTGAATTAAGGATTTATTAATTAAGTATGGTATAAAGGAAAGATGTTTCCTATGTTTTAGAAATAAGAAAAAAGAGAATATTTGCAAATTACTAAGGAATAAAGTAGAAAGACATACTAGTGCATGTAAGTGAACTGAACAGTTACTGTTATTGATCACAAAGTTCCAGATCTGATTGCATGATCTAAAAGTGAAGGAGTCCAACATACTAGATAGAGGAAGAAGTAAAATCCTATTACACATCTATTATTCTAAAAGGAATAGTACCAAGGTCAATTGGACATTGCGTTCATTGATCTGATCATGAAGCTATTTGGATAGGGGGTTTAGCTACCTTCCACAACTCCTAATAGGGTTGGCACAACTCCTAACACGGTTGGAATCTCTTAATAGGGATTCAAAGTCTCCTAATAGGGACTCTTTGTACTGATTTTTATAATAGAATCATAATAGGGTCCATCCTCTAACAATAATATTCATATTAGTACATCATTATGTGGAAATTATTTTCACCAGGGTTTTCCCTCTAATCAAGGGTTTCCCTAGTTAACATATCTAGTGTAATTGTTTATATACATCTCTTTATGGTTGTTGTTTACTTTGGTTGAATGATCAAGATTGTTTAAAAGGATAAATGTTTTAAATTATCATATAAATGATTCACCCCCACCCTCAATTATATTGGTGAACTATTATTTCTAATATAGATGTGTTAGTGTCACTCTTCATATGTTTAGTTTTTCTTTTGCTAAGAACCAATTGTGACTTAGAAGCATATTCAATAGTAGTAGTTTGTGTAGTTATCAAAATTATATATGTCAAAAGTAGAAATTCTACCAATTACACCTTCCAAAGTCAAATAATATCTTGGAATTCATCTCATCTATTGTATTGTAGAGATCCTAATGGCATATATTGAAGTGGATTTCTCAATATCTTTCTTATCATTATTTCATCTTTAATATCTCCATTTGCACCACAAATAGTATTGACAACTTCCCTAATTCTTGTGCAATTCTACTCTATGTTCTAACCTTATAATTATTCTCATTTTATCAAATTTTCATCTTAGGATTTCTAATTTGGCTCTTAAGACATTTTCATCTCCTCCATATATGATCTTTAGTTTATCCCACATCTATTTTGCACTATCACATTCTTTTCTATCATCAAACTCAGTATAGCTTAGGGATGAAGCAATTTGCAACGTTTCTTGATTGTGTTCTTTCTTTTCTTTTAGTTTTTGAGTAGTCGAAGGAACATTTCTTATCTTCACATATTCATTTTCTAGAAATCTTATTGCTTCATCACCAATACTAGCTATATATAACCACATCAACATTTTCCATGCAGGAAAGTTCTCCTTGTTCTACTTTGGTACCTCCCATTTATGATTCATGATCTTTAGCTTTGAGTAACTTCAAACTTCTCTTTATAAGAACTTCTACTCTGACACTAATTGTTACAATGTTTAGAATAAATGAGTTACATTAGTATCGATTGAACAATCAAACAATTAAACATTCTTTTGTCTTATTTAACCTGTTGCAACTAGGTCTCTACTATAAATGTAGTAAAAAAAATTACTAGTAGTTCATTGTCCTAGTATAATAGACTTTCTCAATATAAACATTTGAAATGTAAAACACCATAAAAAATTCAACACGAGTTTGACACTAGGATTTAATGTGGAAACCTAAATTGTGAAAAACCACCATAAACATGTCACCACTTTTTCACCCTTCTAAAGTGAGCTCTATTAGGAGCCAACCCTATTAAAGGTTTACAATACACACTACTAAATATGACCTAGTTAGAGGATTTAATCACCCTATTAGAAGTGACCTTGTAAGAGGACTTTAGATCATTCCATTGGAATGCCACCTTGTTAAAAGATTTACATAGATTTGTTAAGTCCTACATGACTAGTAGGTCAACCTTTGATCAAAAGGATTTCATTACAAACTATTTACAATGATTAGAAAGAAAACAATAGGATTTGATTTGTATGATTACAACTCACTTTGCATTTTTAGGTGTCTGCTCAATTCATGTGTTGATTCTCTAATAAGCCTTCCTTGTCACTTCAGTCCTTGGTTTGTTTGGCCACCCTTCCAAAATTTACCCTTTTCTTCACAACATACTTAATCCTTATACTTAAATTTTCTTATCAACCTCATTATCTTTGTTCTATCTTACTAGAAAAACATACAACTTCTCAGTTATGTTCTTTTCTTTGCATATATCATTCACACTCTCTTATAACCCCTTCTCTAAAAGTTCATCTATATACCTCCTTAAACAGGTAATTCTAGTCCTTTTCCATTTTTACAATCACTATAGATCTTACGGATCTTGATTTGATTCATTAGGTTCATTGAATTTGTTCATCTTCTTTCTCTTCTAGAAACTTCTCTATGAATCCATTAATTAGCTATCTTACCTAATCATCTCCTAAGAATTAAATGATCCAACTCATCTATCCTTATATTTAGCACACTTTCCATATCCCATGAAATCAAATGAGTTAGTTGGAAATTATGATTTCTCATATGCATTCAAAATATTGTCACTCGACCATTACTAATTAAGTTTTTGATATAGGAGCATCCTAGCCTTATTTACAATCCTGTATGTTTGGAGGGATTTTGGTTAAGTATTGAGGAGTATAAAGATTTTATTTTGGTGAAGTTATGATTTTAATGGTTAGGGATGTGTTGGAGACACATTAGGGAACCTTTCCTCGTGATTTCATAGAGATTGGATGGATTGAGTTGAGGTTTGAACTATTTTTACCTTGTTGTTGGAGCTGCATTTTCTAGTTTCTGGGTGCTTGTTGCAGGTGATGTAACTAATTTTTCACAATGAATGATATGATTCCCATTTTAGGGATTGAAGAGTGCCTAGAGTAATTTATTTTTCAAAGGTAAAAGTTCTAATTCAATATAAGTTGGAAGATATGGCAATTCTCTTAGAGTATCAATTTCTAGCAGTTTGTGGGATAGGTTTCTATGCATGACTTTCAGGATGGATGCAAAGATATTATTAATGAATCATACTTTGTGAATTTCAAGGATTTTAGAGGACATAAATTTATACCTTTGGTTCAAAGAACAAATTATAATTCAATCAGGGGTAGGAGATATCACAATTTTTCTTGAGTATCAATTTTTTGATATTTAATTCCTACTAGAGGTCGACTTGTGGCTCTTCAAGTATTTTAGGTTAGGGATATTTAATTTGTTGCATACCAAGATGACTTGTGGCTTATATTGGTATAATTAGGGGCCTTGTTGAGTCTTTTTTTAGTCATATTTTTTAGTTGGGATGGAAGGAAGGATAGATGCAAATTTGAAGAGCTAGAGTTGCAACTTAAGAACTAGAGGATCTCTTGGTGGACCTGAGGGTACATGTGTGGATTCTTCTTGGTGTTCTTATCTAGTTGTATATCTTGACTAGATAAGATTGGCTTTTTAAGTTGGATCTTGTAGAACTAATTTTGTAATTGCTTTTATATTTGGCCCTAACCCAGAATGCCTCACAATCGGGTATATTGCATGTAATCAATTATATTTTATGAACAAATTATTGTAATTTGGTATTAGATCTTGCATTGTTATTCTATTTCCACTATGTGGTTATATTGCTTGGGGCTATGACATATTTTTTGGGAATACTCTTTCCTTTCATTGCTTCATATGGTATCAGAGTGAAGGTTGCTCCTAAGTTTATTGACAAATTACTGAAGCTGGGGTAGTTTACAACAAGATTTAGAAAGAAGGTTTATCTTGTGGCTGAATGATCTTCTAGATTGGTGGATTTGTTGCTTAGGGTTTGCTAAAATTTTGGAAGATTCCTCCAAGAAGATTGGAATCTAGGGAAATTGATGATCTTAGTGATCTTGTGGAAGAATGAATCTCAGAGAAGGTTAAAGTAGATTTCAAATCTAAGATGGGGGAGGTTAAAGCCAGTTTCAGATATAGCATTGATGAAGAGTGACACGATTGCTGAAACTATAAGTTCTTTAGGTGGTGTACCTAGGCATGTGGGTATTGAAGGTAGTTATGAAGAATTTTCCAAAGACTTTGAAGTTGCTGGATCAATTAGTAGGGACAGAATTGATAGTATGGAGAGACCTATTGAAATTAGGGGTGATCAGTTTGCTCAACCTAAATCTTAGTTGAAGTTGAAGCATAAGATGGAGATTTCTAATTTCTCAAGTACTTTCAATCCTGAAGACCTAGGTGATTGGATTGGTGAATTGGAAGACTACTTTAAGCTTGAACATATTGAGGATCCACTTAGGGTAAGATTGGCATAAACTAAGCTGAAGGGACATGTTGCTCTTTGTTGGAAAGAACTAGAAAGAGATAGAGAAGAGGAAGGTAGAACAAATATCACTAGATGGAGATTGATGGTGACTAAATTGAAAGCTACATTCATTCTTGTTGATTATGAACTTGATTCTTTTAAGAAGTTATAGAATCTAAAATAAAAAGATGTGACTATGCAGAATTATACAAAAGAGTTCTACAAGTTGATTATTCAATCTAGGCATAGAGAATTGTCAAAAGAGAAGGTACCCTGGAGTATTAATGGTTTGAGATTTAATAATAAGGATGAGGATGGTATGCTAAATATTGCTTTAATTGAGTATTCTTATCACTATGCTTTGAGAGCAGATGAGAAGCTAAGAGGAAAAATCAAGGTAGTTCTTGAGGAAAGGAGAAGCAAGATAGTTTGGCGCAAGCTAAACTAAAAGTAGAAGGTCAACAAAACCTCTTGAATAGAAATAAATGATAGGTAGAGGTGGGTTCAGAGGTAATTTTTTCAAGTTTGGTCAAGAAGGGCATAGATCTTTTGAATTTCTAATTGGGAGGACAACTATTGTTGTGAAGGAGGTTATAGTCCAAGATAGTCAGCCTAAGCAATAAGAGAGATTACTAGTTCGGTGAGTACTGATTGGTGAGAGGACATTGGATTCATGTTAGAGGACTAGTTTGTTCAAGACTTGTTGTAAGTTTGTTGGAAAAATCTACAAGGTTATTGTAGATGGTGGTACTACTAATAACCTTTTTGCTGAAGAGATGGTTCAAAAAATTGGTTTGAAGAGAGTGAGACATCATTGTCCTTATTAGATTGGTTGGTTGTAAGGTGAACATGCTTTAGAAATGAGGAAGCAATTCCTTATTGATTTATAGATTGGGCAATATAAGGATAAAGTTTTGTGTGATATTTTGGATATGGAAAATTGTCATGTATTACTTGGTAGACCTTGGTAGCATGATTGCAAGGTTGTGCATGATTGTGTTACGAATGTGTTTACTATTGAGAAAGGTGGTAGGAAGTTTTTCCCAATTTCTTTGCAGAATGAAGAGCTTGGTAGGAGGAACCTAAGTACTAGTAGTCGAGTTGAGTTGATAGATTCTAAGAAGGTTGGAGATCATTATGGAAAGCATGTTAGAATATGATAAGATTAATAACACAGAAAACTAGTGCAAAGAATAAATATCTAGACTATGAATGCAAACAATACAAAATCAAAATAACATCATAGAGTTAGTCTCCAAGAGAGTAATACAAATGCTGGAAGAAAAATAGCATTAAGAGGATGGAAAAACTAAGAGATACAAATACAAGCCAGGTAGCATGCTTATATAGGCTAGGAAGAGGGAGGAGGTGGCAACACCAACCAATGAGGAGCGACCATCTATCGAACTAAAGATAGCAAAGTATCTTCCCAAGATAGCTAATGGATGCTCACATGTAGGAAAGTGACACCTCACAACCATTCACCTAATAAGACATGCTTTATTAACCTAAGAAAGATTATTAAAAATGTAGGAAAAACCTAGCATAATAGGAAAAATAAAAAACTACACTAACACCCCCCCATAAGCGAAGCTTAGGTGGATGCTAACCTAGCAAAGCTATGAAAGCAGAAAAATGGGTCCCGGCAACAAGGCCTAATCAGGTACCCAATACAAGAAAAAAATCTAGATGAAGGAAACTAAGCCTCCAATCTAGGAAATGTCCCAAAGAGAGGAACAAAAAAGACTATGAAGCATCTCCAAAGCATGAAGCTGTAAACACTGTCAGAAGAAACTGCTGGAACCCCCATTGAAATAGTGCATGACCAGGTAGAGAAGACAAAGTCTAAAGAGTTGATCAATCAAAGAGGTGACCTCCAAAGGTAGGAATGAATGAGTGTCTATATAGTAGATGAACCATCTCACCGAAATGAATAGGTGCCTAGCCACTGCATCCACCTAGTACATAGGAACAAAAATTGAATACATAGATCACTCAATTGAACCAAAGAAGCAATAGAGCCAATAGGTGAACCCCCCATAATGTTAAATAGGGAGAGGGGTGATAGGAACATTGAAATGCAATGCCAAAAACATCTGCAAGAAGAAGAATCAGGAACACCAATAGTGCAATAGAAGTACAAGCACAGGATAAAGGGCAGTGTCACCGACAAACTGCATGGGCTAATTTCGTGGAAGAAAAATTTACTTGACAATGGTGGATGAGCACAAAATGGCAAAACATCATGAACCCCCATGGCACTTTATAACTGAGTGCAAGTACAAACAAACACAAGGTGTACAAGATCCTAGATATGCAAAAGCGGGCACTTTATCTCAGTGTGTTTGCAAAAAAAGGAATGCAACAAAATAGAAGCATACAATGCTCAGAAGTCAGAAAGAAGAGTGAGCCAAAAGAACAAAAGAAGAGATTTCAGGACCTGTAGAATCCAAGTAATCTGCCAAAGTGTGAAAGTGCAAAACTTGAAGGAGAAAGAAACTGGAGCAAAATCTGGATAAAAGACCTCTACAACTGAATAACTCATAGAACCATCTTTCCAACGATATCTGGCGAGCCCATAAAAGAGTCTGAATGAGCGAGATATGGCTCCTGAAAGGCAAAATAGAACATCTGGCTTTGACTGCCAAAATAGGCAACCAAACTATAGAAAAAATCAAAAAAACCTATACCATCATCTTCGTCTCAGAACCAGCTTTTTGACGCATTTTTTAGATCAAAAAAATACGTCTGTATGCTCAAGTTACAAAAGAAAAATTGACATTGCCTACTCATGAAGAGAATATACTAAAAGTGACACTTGGGCATAATAATCAAGCAAACAAATAGCACCACTACGATCTAATCAAAAAATCATGCACTTTCAAAAAAAGAATTGCCTCAATACGAGGTCGTATGAGAAAGTTATGATCCTCTGAAGTTTCCAAAACGAGAACTATGCACAGTCACGGCTGAGAGTCTGCAATTTCTGAAGAATTCGTGCATGAAATTTTTTTAAAAACTCCACTACTGGATAGAGCACAAAAAAATAGCCAAGATCATAACAAGAATCATCAAAATTGGAGTCTGTATGAGAAAGAACGAGACATTTGAAAACTACATTCAAATCTGCGATTGCCAATGAAGAGGGGTATGGATGTAGCCTTTCATGCTCGATTCTGAAAAATATACAGCTTGCATGTAAAATCTAAAAGATACCCAGATAATTTTTTGGGGCTGCAAACAAAACCCAAAAAGTGTTTTTCTTTTTGATGTACAGAAGATGCTGCTGTAGTGTAAATTGGACGCCTTTAACAGTAAAAAATGGCTCCAAAAATTTAAAAATGACCCCAGTAACCAAAATATGACATGCAAATGCTGGATCAGCTTCCTAAGTCCATCAATGGTATGTTGGAACCCTCAATACTGATTGAAAACTTCAAATATGCAAGTTGGTTGTCAGATTTGAGATTGAAACCCCAAAGAAAAATCGTTTTTGTCAAAAAAATTCTGATTCTCAGGATCATCCAAAGATGCAAGAGAAGAGCATACTTCATTTTTCAAAAAAGAACAATAAAGTTTATTAGCCCCCCGAATCTCTCAAATAAGGAAACTAAAATGTACTCTTGCACATAGAAAAGCTCTGATACCATGTTAGAATCTGATAAGATTAATAACCCAAAAAACTAGTGCAAAGTATAAATATCTAAACTATGAATGCAAACGATACAAAATCAAAATAGCATCATAGAATTAGTCTCCAAGAGAGTAATGCAAATGCTGGAAGCAAAATAGCATTAAGAGGATGCAAAAACTAAGAGATACAAATACAAGCTAGGTAGCATGCTTATATAGGCTAGGAAGAGGGAGGAGGTGGCAACACCAACCAATGAGGAGCAACTATCTATCAGACTAAAGATAGCAAAGTATCTTCCCAAGATAGCTAATGGATGCTCACATGTAGGAAGGTGACACCTCACAACCATTCACCTAATAAGACATGCTTTATTAACCTAAGTGAGATTATTAAAAGTGTAGGAAAAACCTAGCAAAATAGGAAAAATAAAAAAATACACTAACAAAGCAGACCTATGGAACACTTGTGGTGGATGTGAAGAAGAAGAAGAAAAAAAAGGGAAAGAGTGGGCAAGTTCAAGACTTGGAGGACATGTATCTCAAGAACTAGTTTGGGATTTATGTCTTGAATCCTATAAGATGTTCTTTTAGTTACTAGAACATCTTTTCAAACTTGGGGTGTCTGATGCAAGAGAATCCTAGGCTTGCTTTCAATCCTACAAGTTTGGAGGGATTTTAGTTAAGTATTGAGGAGCATCGAGCTTGGGTTTTGGTGGAGTTATGTTTTTAATGGTTAGGGATGTGTTGGAGACACATTGGGGAACCTTTCATCATGATTGCATAGAGATTGGATGGATTGAGTTGAAGTTTGAACTATTTTTACCTTCATATATAGTAGATAATTTCCATAGCAAGTTAAATTGTGATATTGCTATTAGGATTTAACTGTGTGATTTTGAGTCAAACTCATTGACCCATTTTTCATGAGTAATGATTCAACATGAACCCATCTCTTGTGAGAATAAATGAAACACTTAGCACTCATTGGATGGAGATGATGCTCACAGGGGTGAAGCACTGAGACTTCCTGAGAGGTCACCCATCCTTCTTGCTAGAGGTGCATTTTTTGGTTTTTGGGTGCCTGTTGCAGGCTGTGTGACTAATGTTACACAATGAATGAGAGGATTTTCATTTCAAAGATTAAAGAGGGCCTAGAGTACTTCATTTTATCAAAGTTTCAAGTTCTAATTTATTATAAGTTGGGAGATATGGAAATTCTCCTTGAGTATCAATTTATGGTAGTTTGCATGATAGGTTTTTGTGCATGACTTTCGAGATGAATGTGTAGATATTATTAATGAATCAGCCTTTGTGAATTTCATGGGTTGTAGAGAACCTAAAGTTATACCTTCCATTTGAAGCATAATTTTTAATTCAATTAGGGCTAGGAGATATCACAATTTTTTCTTGCGTATCAATTTTTGAATATTTAATTCCCGTTGGAGGCTGACTTGTGGCTCTTAAAGTATTTTATGTTAGGGATATTTAATTTGTAGCATATTAGGCCAACCTATGGCATAGATTGGAATAACTATGGATCTCGTGGAGTCTGATAGTCATATTTTTTTTAGTTGAAATGGTGTTGGAATGTTCAAAATGAGAAGAGTACTTTTGAGAGGGGGGGTGAATTAGAAGTATCACATTTTTCATCTTTTCTAATCCTTTAAATCAAATAACTCAAAAGCAAGCTGGATGCATGTATACATATAAATGAACATAAAGTAAACACATGCAATAACACATAACACCAAATTTTGGTAACCCAAAAACCCTCCAAGAATAAGAAGGTAAAATTGGGGTGGGGATGATACCCACAAAAATCACTGTAGTAATAAATGTTTGACCACTTATGATGGTCTACCCTGTGAAAGGCCTACCCTGTTAAAGGATTTACACTATGTCAATAGTGACTTAGTTAGAGGATTTACAAATACATTACATGAAGTGTCACCTTGTTAAAGGATTTAGTTACCTCTTCAAAGGATCTACAAAATAGTTGTTAAGCTAACCTATCAACATAGGGTTTTCTCTATCTAATATAATGGCTAAAAAGTATTAGGAATCTTTGACCTGGTTGCTTACAATCTAATTGTGTCCCTTGTCCTTTGTACTATTTTGATCAATGAGATATGTAGTTGATCCTCTGTTCCTCTAAGTCTTTCTCTCTTTCACACTGAATTTTTCTATTCTCTACCCATATATACTATTCTCCTCCATATACCTAATGGAGTTTTTGACCTCCTTTTAAAGATTGTGAAGACTTAGGGTTAGGTATGCATCTATAATCCATATTGAATCTCAAGTTCCTACTCATTCCTTGCATTTTCCCCATTGGTTGCATGCCTTTTCCATTTTTCTAATTGCCTATGTGCTGATTGCAGAGGAAATGTAAAAGATTCATCCTTATCCTTTTCCTCCTTTTAAATCCTGCTATGTTGGCTCCAAAAATAGTTTACATCTAAGTTTTTTAGGGCACAAACTCATATATTGATTCTACGTTACTAGGCACATACTGGACTACTGGTGCTTTGGACATATACTATACTAGCTTGCTCAACACCTATTACATTTTGTCTTTCTCAGCACATGTAAGATCCTGGATTGCTTGGCATTAACTATGGCTCAACACCTATATGTCACTCAATAGTATACTACTCGAAACTTGAGGTCACTTAGCACCTGTTGATATACTGGCTTGGCACACACTATGGCTTGGCATACTTAGTGTACTCGGCTTCAATGTAGAAAGTGGTTAAGTGTCTTGACTCCCAAATGTCAAAACCATCTAAGACCAACAATCTCCCCCTTTGACATGAGTGTCAAAAAAAATTAACTAGACATTTATTCATGTGTCCTTATGAGTACCTTATCCACAAAATTTCAAAAATTTATTCCAAATTTATTTAAAATACCTTATTCCTCCCCTTGAGCTAATTGTGGCTTGACATTCTTTGCAACCAAAATTTTGTGCTAAATGTGCTTGATGCTCTTTGTCTTTTGCATTGTTCCTGTATTTTGTACCTATGTGTTGTTTTTGATCTTCCATATGATTGTCAAAATTTTGTATCTCCTCCTTACTTTGTCTTATTACTTAACTCCTCCTTTTGGCTATCTACAAACTTTTCTTTTTATTCACAAAATAAATGGAAGAATGTAATAAAAAAATAATAATAATCTCCCTTATATCTCCCCTAAAACATATATCTCCCCCTTTTTTACACTAATGTCGAAGGGTTTTAAGGAGTAATACTATACTTAGCCAAAAAATTACTATTTACCTCAATTACTATTTTCAGAGTTGCATCCCAATTATCCAAAGCAATGTCAAGTGACTTGTGTTGGATGGCAGTTTTTGTAGCAAGGTGTACTAGTCCATTAAGTGTAGAAAGATTAGGATATTTCATTAGAACTATTTCAACATATACTTGCTCCTTGTGGAGGACTTCTAATTGTGGGGTTATAGAGGATTGAATTTGCATCAATTTAGCCTTAGTATTGACTTCTTTTGCTATAAGTACAGCTAACTCCCTTTGTGTGTGAGGCAATTGTGCAAAATGCTTCTCACTTTGAGCTAGATCCTTTGGCAATTACATGCTAGAAATTTTCAAATTTCTTTCCAAGCTCATTATTCTCTGATTTGTTTCTTCTATGAAATTGGAAAAATCGCATAGCTTCATGTATAATGAGAAAATGTTCTCAACTACAATTTTGACCTTGTCTATTTTCTTGGCCGATTCAACTTGTTCAAGTGTTATTCCACTTGATATCTTCTCATTTACTTTTCCTTGAAATTTTCTCTTTGAACATTCCATGAGTTTAACATTAGTATCCTGGTCTTCATTGGTCACCTAGTCAACTATAGTTGATAGTTGCTCTATTATTGGCTTTTCTTCATCTGGTGACTACAAGCTAAAGGCATCCATACAGATGTCCTTAATGTCATTTAGCACTTTCTTGTGTTTCAACTCCTTCCTGAATATTTCTTGCCTCATCCTTCTATCTAATGCATTTTGCATTTCATTGATTTGTGCCATTGTAATGGTCTTGGAATCATAGGAGGGTATTGCAATATCTTCATCTAATTTAGGGTCTCCATAATGAAGTACCCTAGGTACTCTAGTTGACCTCAAGCCTGGAGTTGAGATTTACAAAGGTGTGACTTTAGTGCTCGGTAATTTGGAATTTTTGTCGGACCCTTCTTCTCAACAATTTGGAATTCATCTTTCAATATCCCATTGTCACATAACTTGTCATAGGCATGGAAGATTTCAAGATCACCTATGGTGCCGATTTTGTAGTTATAGCTTTTCTTACATCTTGAACCATGACAACTTTAGGTGGAATGACAAACAATGCACCAGCTGGGTCATTTTAGTAGGAAACTTTAGGGATTGGCCTAAATTTGGTTTGCTTTACCTCATTGCTAATTAGCCAAATCTCATTACCTTCCTTTGCTTTGGGGTTTCTTGAACTAGAGACCATTTTATTGAACTAGGGTTTAAATGTATTTAAATTTTAACTTCTGCATAGCGGGGCACTTGATAAATACCTCTAAATTGATGAATTTATGTTGAAGTACTGTTGAAATGTGTGAAAATGGCTATTAGGTTGTGCTTGTTTACTTCTTTTCTCTTCTCATCTTTGTTCTGTGCTCAAATGGCATGAAAATGAATGAAAATTAACCTTATACCTATCAAAAACCTAGCATTAAATGCTTGCATATAGTTGTAAACTCTGCACTTGAAGGTTTCACCATGACTTAGCTCCTATTGTATTTCATTTTCTCAGCTTCCACTAGTTCACCACTTTACTCAGCTTCTATTGTCAACTCGACATCCATTGGAGCCTTACTCAACATCTGAGGATGGTTCAACAGCATTTGCAAAAACATTAGATTTTGACCTAGCATCTTTGCTCGTCCAAATTTCTTCCTCGCAGTACTTCTTTTGTTCTTTGGGACTGATGTATGACATAACTTTGTATATCAGTCCCATACTCATTTCCTTTTCTTAGTTGGATGAAGTTTGATAACTTGACCTTTTAGGTGAAGTGATCTCTCCATTTGATGTGCTACACTCATCTTTCTTCTTCCAAGTCTTGTTCATTTTCCCTCTTATTTGTTCAACATCAACCTTCTCTTTTCCTTTGTTGACTTATATCTTGGGTGCTTTTGACTTTTTTGGGCAATTCCTATTGTTATGACCAATTTTCAAGCAGCTAAAACATGTAATTTGACTCAACAGTCTACTGTAATTCCCTCTAAAATGTGTCCTTATGTAATTTTGAGGAATGTGCCCATACTCTTAACAATAGTGACAGCTATACCTATTTTTGTAATCCCAATTGTAGTGATGACCCTGGTTGTTTCCTCTTGCAGGTTGATTAGGTGTCCACATAGGCTTTGATCTATATTCAAATTCTCTATGTCCATTTTTTTCCAGTTGTAGCAGTGACCTTCAAATCTTGGTGTCCCCATTGTCTTGGTTATACATTCATGTGCTTGTTGTCCTTGCTTTTTGCACTTGTGACAAAAGCTTGCATTTGTAGTTTCATCATGCTGATGACTATTCTTTCTTTTGCATACAGTAGAGGTATGCCCCTTTTTACCATAGAAATGACAAGTAGGTTTAGTGTTCTTACCTTTGTTTCTCCTTTCTTCTACAGTCTTGGATGATTCTCCTTGTTCAGTGCTAGTGTAACCAAGTCTTGAAGTATCATTACTAGCTCTTGGTGATTTCAGTAGTTTCTCAAAGTACTTGATGGCCTCATTTGATTTGTTGAAACTCTCTACTATATTCTTTTCTCTCTTCAACTCATTTTGCAATTGTTCATTCTACATTCTTAGGGTGGAAATCTCAATTTCTTTCATTGTAGCTTCCTTTTCACAACTCAACCTTTCCTCTAGGTATGTTTGTTATGAGAAAGTTCTAAAATCCTCTTCATCAATCAAATGGATATGACATTTAGATCAAATAGAAACATGTCTCACCAGTAGATTTGAAATCAATGACAATACAAAAATTGTTCCAATTGTACTTTCCAACATATTTAATCTAATAAATTCATCTTATTTGTATTCCAAAGCTATGAATCACTTTTCCAATGCCTATCAAAAGTGAAAATTGTGATAAGAAATATTACATTTATATACAATTATACTAAATTATGGTTTTTAGTTTTTTCAAAGTAGATATGTAGTGGAGATTACATATCCAATATTAAATGATAACTAGTGTGGATTTGATATCCAATATTGATTGATATCTTTTTCTTTTTTTTATTAACAAACTAAATTCAATTTTTTTATGAGCTATACAAAAAGTCAAAGTGTGTTCTGGCATGTTTGAAAAGATATAGAATATGTTATTTTTCCCAACTAACTTTCTTGCTCCTGATGGTCCTATACATACCCAATAGTTAAGGCCACTAGCCATTGGTTCATAATGCATAAGATTCTATCTTTTTTGACGTTACGTTTTTTTACTCTAATGAACTATTTACCTTTGATTTTTACTTATTATGTCATCCAAGCTAGGAAAGTCTCGATAGTTGGAAACTCTTGTAGTAATTTTTCTATTTAATTATGTTTAAAGAATTAAGGGAAGAATGATATGATACAATATGTAATATGCTTCTAATGTTTTTATTAAGAAAAACTACAATTAATGTGTATTGACTTGAAGTACAATTAGAACACTAGACACCAATAGTAGAAGATTACCAACACGGAGTAAAGAATTATCCAAATAAGCTAGATCTCCCTCAGTCAAAGGAAAAGGTTTCCAAATGACTAACCCACCAACAATGGTCAAAACTAACAATGAAAGACTTGGGACAAGCCTCCATAATACTTGTAGACTTAAACTAAAAATAGAAACAAAGGGCTAAAGTGTTCTCTTTAAAACTTCTAATAGTTACTTGATCACAAGGAAAATAAAAATTAAGGTAGGAAATCACCATAAGAACAAGTGAAAAATTTCAATCCATCTAATGAGAGTCAATTATGAACCATTTTATTGAATCACTTAATCCATCTTATATACCTTCATACTCGTTCTCGTACTTTATTCCATTCTATTTTATCATATTTTACCATCTTTTGTTGCTTATGGTTAAATATTTATAAGTAGTATTTAATAGAGTTTTGGGATTAAATTATGGGAATTATTTATTGATTATTTTTACCAATCAAAATGATTAATGCCATGGTATATTTAGTTTACAACATTCTAATCCATGCATTCTGTTGCAATCTAGAATTTTGTAGAACTTTGTGTTGCCTATCATACTTCTTGTAGCCTTATAGATTACCCGTTGCTTGTCAGACTTCCTGTCGCTTGTCAGATTTCTTGTCACTTATTAGACTTCCTGTCACCTGTCAGATCTTCTTGTCACCTATCAGATCTTCCTATTGCCTATCAGATCTTCCTATCACCTTTAATCCATCGTGTATACATTCATACTCATTCTCGTACTTTATTCCATTCTATTTTATCGTATTTTACCACCTTTTGTTGCATATGGTTATATATATATATATATATATATATATATATATATATATATATATATATATATATAGAGAGAGAGAGAGAGAGAGAGAGAGAGAGAGTTTTGGCATTAAATTATGGGAATTATTGATTAATTATTTTTACTAATCAAAATGATTAATATCATGATATATATAGTTTGCAACATTCTAATTCGCATCTGTAGATCTTCTTATTGCAGTCTAGAATTTTGTAGAACTTCATGCCGCCTATCATACTTCCTATAGTTTAATAGATTGTGTCACCTATTAGACTTCTAGTCACCTGTTAGATCTTCCTAACACCTATCAGATCTTCCTATCAACTATTTTTCTATTGCATGTTATTGGTTGATAAATAAATCAACTTTTTACCAACCATTTTAAACCCATGGAAAATTTTCTATTTTATAGAAGTAGAAAACAATGAACTTCTTATTTTGAGCTTACCATTGTAACTAAAACTTTTTAATATGAGGACTAAAATGAAGATCATAATATTGTTAAGATGGCCAAACCAAACTATCTTATTTTAGCTAGCTATTGTTGTAATATTGAACTATATATTTCAGCTCTATTGTAGCTTTAGAGAATAGATTTTTAAATTAGAAAAAAAAATTTGCATACAAATCTTCCTATAGTAGAATTCTATGTGGGTTAAATATTATTTATGGCTGAACAAAATGTCATTATTCTGATTAAGGAAGAGTAGAAAGTTGTTCATATTTCATCACCAAGAATACTGAGGATGCAGGATCCACTTCTTGGGATGACTGGTGATATAATTTAGATTGTATGTGTGTTTTTAGTTTTGTTTGATTAATTGTGTGATTCTATTTGTGTTTATGCAATTGATATTTCATTAGCATGTTCTATTAGATTAAGCCTTGATTGTAAAGGAAGAGAATCTGTAAGTGTATGAATGCTGATATATTTTATTTACATATAAATGTCTATGATAGGAGGAATATAATTCATAGAATACTTATCATATTAAAAATTCTAATCATTTAGTCTTTTTCAAAGAATTATTCATTCTCCAAATTATTGATCTACTCTTACTTAACTTTCATATATTTCACTCTTCCCATATTTTGCGCATAGCAAATCTAAACTTCCTATTGCATTTCATTCCCTCACCTATCAACTAAAGTTCTTGTCACATTCTTTTCTTAGTCTTATTTATTTCTGACTTTCTATAGCAGTTCAACCTCCCATCACAAATTGTTCCATATATTATTTACATTATTACTAAATATTTTTGAACATTAAGGGAATGATTTTGATTTCATAGTAGTGTGTTTTCGAAAGTATTCAAGTGAAATTAATTAGGTGTGATTAGAATTGTGGGTTATGTGATCTAATCAAAAGTTTGTGTCTATTTGCTATAATAAATAGGGATTGACTTTATCATTATTATTGAGTGTGCCATTTTCTATTTCTTAGAATAGTTTTTCCTTTAATAATTGTAATTTAGCTCCTGTTGCCAAGAAGTGATAGTTCTTGTTGTGAGTTTGTTGTAGGTTTCCTTCCACATGTCCTAGTTGCATGCATCCCCACTTGGTTTTCTATCTTCATCCCTTAAGCAAATAGCCACTATACATTTCATTAGTTCATGACCTCGAATTGATATTTAAATGTGAGATGAACTGGAACTTAATCTTATCAATTATCCTTAATACTTGTACCACAGTACCACTAGACATTTTTGGCATTTTTGATAGTGAAAGGTATTAAAGGTGTGAAATCATAGTAAGTCAAGTTAGGAACAGGGCCTTTGGGAGTGTCTGATCATGTGCATTGTTTACAAGTAGGTCTTAGAAGTTAGGTCCATTATTTATGTTATAATTTTTTGTTGTGATTAATTGATAGAGAAAGGGAAATTTGAAAAAAAATGTTTAAAATGATGCATTTTCAAGGTAGTCCAACATCAAATTTGAAAACAAGACTTTGTGGAGGAATTGTGTCAACCAAAGGTGATTTTTTTACACACTCACTATCTAATGAATGCAACTTAAATGATCTTGATCTTACATTGTCATAGGGATGTCCAATTATTATTTCTAAGTCTAAACAGGAGGATATAATTGATGAATTTTTAGAACAATTTGATTTTGAGAGTGACATATTAACTACTTGTTGTTTAATTTGTGATAGAAAAGGTGATAAATGTATATGCACGAACAATAAAAAACATATGGTAAATGAAGTACTAGATCTTTGTGAGCCTCACCATGTTGGAAATCTAATTGAAAAGCTCATTATTGAAGATCAAAAAGGGAGATTGTTGCAAAGAAGCAAGATTGTTGTTAAAAGAATGTTTTTAATCATTGTTTTGCAATTGATGTCAAACCTACTATTTTTAGTAATGACATTTTCTTATAAGATCCAAGTACTATCACTTAGTTGATTAATGAAGAGGATTTGATCAACAAGATGTAACAAGACTACCTAAGGGAAAGGTTGAGTTATGATGTTGTAATGAAGTGCAAGGATCAGTTAAGAAAATGGTTAAATGATGTATTGATAACATACCCAAAGACACAGAGGTTGGTTAGACTTAGAGACATTGAACGAACAAATTGTAACAAGGTTGACTACAAAGCTTAAACAAAGATCATTAGTAGGTGCTGAGAAAGTTAGTTGAAGCTAAGTAAATTCTCACTTGGAGCTGAGTAGTAGGAAAATCTAGTGTGTGTTGAGTGATCTTTAGGTGTCAAGTGAAGTTTAGGTGTTGAGCATCAAAAGATCTTAGTTGGTGTTGAGTGATCTTTAGCTACTGAACATCAAGAAAAACATAGCTGATGTCGAGTAACACAGTATGTGTTGAGCACCAGTATTTCAATAGTGTCGAGCTACTACATTATTTTAATTTATAATGAAGATTCACCGAATCTAAGTTGATAAAGTGGTTACCTTGAATTTTGTGAACTAGTTGGAGGATAAGGATGATGAGCTAGTGGCGCAGAACTCTATGTAAACCATTTTTGGGTAAATTCAAAAGGATTATTCAAGACGTTTCTAGAGGAAACAAAATATGGGTTGGATGCAATGAATCCTACCTAATACATATGAATTGAAATTAAAGAATAGAAGAATTGAGCAAAAAAAAAGGAATTCCGAGACTTCTATTTAAGGATTCGTAGACCAAGAAGCAAATGTTGTTGATGCTACTACTACCAAAGACCCAAATTGTGAAGTCGTTAGAAGGGTGTCAAGGAGAAGACATCTAGAAGAAGGAAGAGCATAGAGGTTGTACTTCTATAAGTGGTCAAGAAGAGATGATTGCATTGTACAGCATGGAGACTCAAGGAGACTAATCTTGAAAAGAGATCAAGCTATCTAAGTTGCAGAAACTATAAGCCAGGCAATGGTACAAGCTGAGAAGTGATATGAGATCTACAAGTCAAATTGTACTATGCAATCAAGTCTAAATCCTTAATTTTTACTGTCTAGCAATTGTATCAGTTAGGATAGAAGGAAAATCCTATGGACTTAGGTTGGCCCAATAGCCATTTGTAAATCCTTTAAGAGGGTGGCATTCCAAGTGAATGTTCTAAAGTCCTCTAACTAGGCCCACTTCTAATAGGGTGGTTAAATTCTATAATAAGTTCACATTTAATAGTGTGTTGTAAGCCTTTAATAGGGTAGGCCTTTCATAGGGAATCACTTTAGAAGAGTGAGAATTGAGTAGCATGTTACTGGTGGTTTTTCCCAAATTGGGTTTCCATGTAAATCAATGTGTTATGTGTTGATTTCTTATGCGTTATGCTTGCATGTTGATTTACAGTAACTTGTTGGTTAGAAAAGTTAAAGCTTGGATGGATGAATGGTTGAATGGGCTCACTATAATTAGTGAAAAGCTTGAATAGGACATTTGGACCTTGAATAACTGATTTAGTTCTTCTAAAGCATTTCTAACACACCGTGCTAAGGATGTAAGTGAAAAATTATTCCTTGTAAGTGGTGAGCAATTTTAAACACCAAATCAAGGACATCAAGGTATGGATTACTCTATTGAATTGGAAAGACAACATGTTTCTTCAAAACATAATTTTCCACCCAGTATGCACAATGAATATAATCATGCATTCTCACAACAACCTATATATCCATCTTAAATTCTACCATCTCCATTATTCCCATACTACTTATAGCCACCTACTCTATATCCAATACAACATTTTCCATTATCCTTATTCCATTCATTTCACCCACCATCTACCCCAACATATCCACTAATGAAATTCATGATTCCTAATAAAACATGACATAATAAGGTGGATTAAATTGCATATAGTGTCAGGATTTCACTGATCCTTTTTTATATGCATGAAATTGATGACATGGATAAACAGTGTGATTTTGGTTTCCAAGAAGTAGAGGAACATATTTACCAATTTTAAAATCATCAATATAGTTATTCTTATCTATTTATTAAATCACAAAATTTTGAAATATTTCGCACACATAAGGAAACAAATCATTATGATTTCATCATCGAAAAGGTATTTATGTGTGTTGGAATTAATCATGCACCAAAAAATGATCTATTGTATACCTTAATCATTCAAGTGTTTTGTATTATACCAAATTATATCTTACAAGACCTACCCTTTTAAAAAAAAAATTGATCTTGGGAGGCCTATGATGAAAATGCATATTCCTCACATGCTTATTGATTTGGGTCCAGATGATTAAATGAGACTTACAGGATTTGAATGCATTAATGAACAAATAATATGCGTTGCAAATGGATGTTCATTACTATTCATTGTTAATTCTTTACATTATCCCGAGATGACTAAATACACTATGGATGATTCATTCATTTAAAAAGGACCAAGGTATTAATATCTATATATTTCTCATTCTCATTTGTTGCAGCTTAAGATGACCATTCATAAATAATAGATGTTTAGTCACTTTCTTGATTCTTTGGATGATTTGAATGCTCATGAGATATTAAGAAGAAATCTATAGAAATACTAACACTCAAAGATATTCTTAAATTTTCTTGCTTAAAATTTTATTGATATTCTTATGACCTTGTGGAATGAAGTTAAGTTGGGGGGAAATCCCTCCAATTCTATGGTTATTGGATAATTTTGAATAAAGCTTCATTAATCATTCCATTGGTCCTTCTTGTAAACCTCCACATGTGGGGTCTCAAGCAATTCAAGGTATGTGTTCTTGTGTTGATTTTCCCTAATATTATATATATACAAGCATTTTTAGTTATTTATCCATTTTGTATTATTATCAAGTACCTCTTCATATTAATAACTCTACCTATCATTTACAAAATTAAATTGCCTACTTAATGGTAGACTTATTGAATGAATGATCTTTTTTACTATACTTGATATTCTTGGTCTTTAGAATGTGGTTACAGGACTCTTATTGTGGAGAGATGATATCAATTGGTAATATTTCTTTGAGTGAGTGTCAAGTAACACTTTACCTTTTAGTACTATTTTATATAGCTACACATCCAAAGATAACTTGAAAAATTACATAAGGATCTTTGGTGTATGCAAATCATTACATTCCTTCCTAGACATATATCTCTACCTGCCTCTAGTTTTATGGACACATTGGTGACTACAATTAGTTTTTTACTCTAGCACTTGGCCTTTGGTAATGAAGGTGTGTTATTTCATACAATGGATACCTCATATTCTTATCAAGATAAGATAAATAGCTTCATGTGGTGTCATTATAGAGCAATATATCTTTTGAGAATCATCCTCATTATTAGTAATTCTTTTAGCCAAGTGTGACAGTGCATGTTCCAAAGTTATACAAGAAGATTCCATATCAATGGTATTAGAAACATGGATCAAGTTTGGTTTTGTGGGAAAGTGGTTATCCTTTCTAGGTTATTCTTCATCGTCATTTCAAGTTCATTATATAATCCATTTTCAATGGTGCCTTTTTGTCAGGACATGGAAAAAAATCATGTTTTTGATCATATAATTCTTCATCATCCATATAAGGATTTGATTGGCCATTCTATGCAGTTATTTAAAAATGAAAATTTAAAAAAAAAAAAAGAAAAAAGAAAAAGAAAAAGAAAAAGAGCAGTAAAAGATCCAACAATGAAAACCTTTAGGTGTTGTTGGCCAGTTAATATCTGAAAACCAATTGGCAAATATTAACTAAAAAATAAATTCTTAATGCTGAAAACTATTTTTACAACATCATTAATTGGTAAATTTGAAAATTAAAAAAAAATTAAAAAGGAAAAAAAAAATTAAAAAAATGCAATAATTCAGTTGAGCTAAAAATTTTTTTTAGGGACACCAAATTACTTCATTGGTTCTTTCTTTCTCAGTTTTTCTTGCATCTCTTGTTTCTTCATTATGTGGTTGTGCTTAAGTTTCTAGTGATCACCATGATTTTGATCACATATCCTAAGTACTATACATTCAATTTTGATGCTATGGAAAATGGATCAAGCTCCCTTCAATGGGCTTTATATTTCTTCTTTCAGATGGCGACCTTTTTTGCAACATTCATTCCAATTAGCATTTGTGGTTCTTTCTCAGTTTGAGCTTCATAGTTACAATGATCTTTTGGCTTCTGGACCTTGGCACCCGTGGATGTGCATGTTGGTAAAATAATCAATTTTATTTTCCATTGGTTTATCTCTTAACTTTGTTAAGGTTTCTTATATTATATTGAATATTATGCAACACTCATACCCAACCTCTACTTATTTCCTGAGGACAATCAACCCTTTAAGTTGGGGGTAGGTATGTCATCCTATTATATATCTTCCATCCATCACCCTTAATCATCCCATCATACTATCTATTACATCCATCATACAACATCCTTTGTTTGTCTCCTATTTTTCCCATTTCAAATCATCTTATGAAAGTGAGATACATTTCTCCTATATGTATCCATTTGAACCATGAAGCTATAAATGAAAAGAAAAGGAATCAAAGAAGAAGAAAAATAATGAAAATAAAAAATAATAATAAGAGGTATTAGTATTGGATATTAAAAAAGAAAAAGAATAAAAAAGAATAGAAAAAAGCCAAGTTTTTCATAAGAAGTAAAGAAGGGAATTTGTGTTCATACATGAGTTATCATGGTTTAGAGTGGAGACAAAGCCAAATCCATAAATTCAAAGTGCTACTAGTTCAAACTAAAGGCATCTTGATCATTACTGATTACACGAGGACAAGCAATATGCTAATTTTGGGGGAATGATGAGAGTCAATTATGACCCATTTTATACCATCTTGTATACCTTCATACTCATTCTCGTACTTTATTCCATTCTATTTTATCATATTTTGCCACCTCTTGTTGCATATGGTTATATATATATATATAGAGTTTCGGGTTTAAATTATGGGAATTATTTATTGATTATTTTTACTAATCAAAATGATAATGTCATTCTATATATAGTTTGCAACATTCTAATTCTCAGATGCAGATCTTCCTATCGCAGTCTAGAATTTTGAAGAACTTCCTACCACCTATCATACTTCCTATAGCCTGACAGATTGTCTGTCACCTTTCAAACTTCTTGTTGTCTATTAGATCTTCCTATTGCCTGTCAGATCTTCTTATCACCTATTAGATCTTCCTATTGCCTATTTTACTACTGCACTTGATTGATTAATAAACAAATCAACTTTCTACCAACCATTTTAAACCCATGGAAAATTTTATATTTTATGGAAGTAGAAAATAACGTACTTCATATTTTGAGCTTACTATTGTAACTGAATCATTTTAATATGATGACTAAAATGAAGATCATAATATTATTAAGATGGCCAAACCAAACCATCTAATTTTAGCCAGGTATTGTTGTAATATTGAACTATATATTTCAGCTCTACCGTAGCTTTAGAGAGTAGATTTTTATATCAGAAAAATACTTCTACATATAGATCATCCTGTATTGATATGACCCTATATTGATATTTAAATGTGAGATGAACTGGCTCTTAATCTTATAAATTACCCTTAATACTTGTACCATAGTTCCACCCTACACCATCCATGCCTATCAAAAAAGTAAGAAAAGAAATGGGACCAAACAAGAATATACCTCTAACCCTAACAAACACAATGTATATCATCTAACCAGGGGTCAAGGAAAGGCCTAGCTTCTAGTGTTTTCAAATGTAGTCAAAAGTTTACAGCACCCCACAAACTCCCAAAACACCATAATCTCACTAAGAGGAGTAGGGAGGAGCAAGATCAAATCCCACAGGTAAGATCAACTCCCTGTTCATCTCCTAACACAACTACTAAAAGTAGCACAAGTATTCAACATCTTAATAGGTGTCTCCTATACTTCCCAATGCCTAAATATGATCTCCACCTCAATAAGAGGTTACTCCATCTCCATAGAAGTGGTCAGCTTAGAGGTAAAGAGTAAGACCCAGCCATCCCCATAGGAAATAACACAGATCTTTGCACCAATGCATTTAGTTATAGAGTCATCCATTCTTCACCACTTCAAGTACAACATCCATACATGCTCTCTCCAGCTAGATATCTTACAATAACAAGGAGATACCCAAAAATAATGGGAAAGTGTCTAACAAACACATTCAAAACCAATTCCCTCTAGCAATTAGCTACCTCTATAATCTATGCCACCACCTCAATAGGAAGTAGCAAAGTGAAATAAAAAAATTGAGAAAACCTTCACCACAGTGACATTTGAAGCTCCAAAATGACTTCCTTAACCAGATTCTAGTACCAAATAGAGGAATCCTTCACCTTAGAGCATGAAACCAAAAAACACCAAGGGGCAAGAGAATCCTCAACTGATGAACAAAAATGCCTAGCCAAGGGGTGCTATTAACAATAACATTCCTAAAAATGAATACATGTCTAGGGAAAACACCCCATCACTAGGAATAGCACCAAGGATATAGACCACATTTCCCATGTAAACTAGTCTGTCAACTTCCAAGCCCCTAGAAGCCCTAGGGTTCACATGAGCCCCACGAGCCATATAAACTAAAGGCCCTAAGAAAAAGCAATGTTGATGAGGTAACTACATAAAGAAATTTGAACCAAACCCATTTGTATCATCATCTCTACCAAAAGCAAAATACAAGAGAGCCCACCAGAGGCAAGGACCAACAACACACCTAAGACAATAGACCCCATACATCCAAAACCCAATGTGGGGAATAGGGGTGCCAAAATAAGGACACCTCCGCCCAAAAACCCCAACCCCTTATAAAGGTCCAACTAGTACACAACCCAACAACACCCGCAAGTACCAACAGGGGACCTTCCACCTTCCATCATTACCCATAAGAGCCAAACCCCTCTAAAGTGAGGAGAAGAGCCACTAGAAGAAAACCATCCTTCAACATTTGATGCCCAGCGAACAACACAAAAACCACTCCACCATGCACCTTTGAGATGCACCCTCAAAACATAACATTGCCCAAAAAAGCTAGAGGGAGATGTAAAAAATAAGGTCCCCATTTCATCATCCTCATCTGGTTTAGACTCCCTGCCCTTACCATTGCAAGCATCTGTATATCTAGGAACCCTAGTCCCCTTGTCATTCACTCTACCACTCTGTATTTTCTAGCTTTTATTTTATTTTTATTTTTATTTTAGTAGATGTCTTAATTACCTAACTAAAATGGAATGAGTTTTTTTTAATGTGAGTTAGATTATCTTAGGTCAGAGCCCTTTCTCTACATATTCAATAAAAACTATTATGTTCTATTTGTAAATACTTTACCCTTCACCTTGAATTGGATTTACCTTGACTCCTTGTGCCCAAGATTGTAAGAAATAGGTTACTACAATAGATTGGATTAGTGCACTTCTATGTTCCTAATCACTAAATTGAAGGGTACAACTCCCCTATGTGAATATGATATTCAATAAATGATGCTTTTACTTGATCAAAGGGTAGATATGGGATATTCTCTTAACCTGAGCATAGAAGAGGCTAACTAGATTGCTCATAGACATAAGCAACCTAGGCAAGGTTTAGGGCTAACTACTAACACAACTCCTACTCCTAAATGCAAAATACAACTAAGCTATCAGAATGCAACCTAGAGAATAGAGAGGAAGTGGATTTGCACGTGAAAGGTAATTTTGAGTCTACCTATACTTCTAACCATCTTCAAAAGTAGAATCTAGAGATAAGTTATTAGCTTTATTCATAAATATTCTTCAACTCCGTAACAAAATAACTTACATATAGAACTATCTCAACTAGAGGACACAGTGCCTTTAACATTAAAGTGTTGATCCTAAATGGAATCACTGCCAACAAGATCCTAGTTGCAAACATTATACATATCATCCATTTCAATCACCCTCTCGATTCTCACTTGGTATCTAGAAACACAGGTGGAGAAGTTGCATGAAACTTGTTGATCCTTTACTGATTGAAATGAAATTACATATATATCCCCCCTTCCTTGGGTTCTTGGGCATTTACAATCATTATTACATGGAAGAGTAATAATCTTTAGTTACAATCAATTATTGTATTACCATAGTACTAGACTATAAATAATTATCCATTACATATCAGAGAAGAAGAAGGGATACAACAGAAAGGATAATAATAGAGAAGATTAAGTGTTCCATTATAACTAAGAAACATGTAGAAAACCCTAAGATTCAACCTTTTGGCATTGATGGATTCTTTCACACATGTGTTCATTCTCTATTAATGCTCCAATCAATGCTCTAATCCACTTTGCAACCGAAAAGATCTCTACTCATCAATGAAACATTGACTCTACCTTTGAAAACTTCTTTTTCCTTCGACTAACCCTTAAATTTTTTAATGACTCCTTGATCTTGCAATAGATAGTTGTGATTAGATATTTTACATCGGGTAAGACCTTTAAGCACTTTTTTGAAACCCTAATCCTGACTGTAGATTAAACTTCATCAACAGCTAGGGATTCATCTATAGTGTTACGTTATGTTTTAACTATGTCCACATGGCCTTCGTTTATTTTTTCTCCATCTTAGCTAGACCTAGAGGATCACCTTTCTTTATAAAACATATCAATGATTAATACATTCATACATCTTATATTCATTAAATTATAGGGGCCATATGATCTACACACCATTTAATTTGGTTCAAAATGGATTTGAGTGTGGAAGTGTCATTATTCTAGATAGTTTCTCCAAAACTTTTTATCATTCAACATTTAGGCCCAGAATTTACTCAAAGATGTTGATCTAATCTCCATCAGACTGTTAGGATTATCCAACCTTTAACTTTCTATTGCTTAGTTCATATCAAGACCCTCACCACGTGGAAGCTTATGATTGAGTTTTGACTATTCAACTTCAGAAACCACGTAAACATGAAATTTAAATCACTATTGTCAATTTGACTCTATTTGATGTTCTAGAATGATTCATCGAGCCCTTTGACCTTTCAATTCTCATACCACCACCTTGAACTTGGTTCTTCTCTATTACTAAATATTTGACCTCTTCCTCTACATTAGATTCAAATGATCTTCCTTCTAACCCATTTCCATGATCTACATCATATACTCTAGCCTTGACCTCCATGTTTTTCACTATCTTTTTCTCTACATATAAGCATGATCTTCTTTTCAAAAGCATTGTCTCTTCACCATTAACACTTGATCCAAGCATTAGGGTTTTAGATCAACTTCCCTCTCACCCAAGAAATGCATAATTTTACCCTTCCTTTCCTAATCACCTAATATGAACAAATGCATTAGATTTCTTTTGAATTCCCACCTAGGTGCTTACAAAGGGATAGATGAGAGGATATGTTCCTTAAGGAAAATCTACACTCATACATGGCATCATTGACTCAACCCTAATCCTCGAAGTTTGAAACATATATGGGAACTAAACTCATGGCAATAGTTGGCTTTGACTTGGGGACTTAGGCATACTAATGCCTAAGTAGGAACCTAGCAATCTCTTGGTTTTACAAAAAAGCTTATCAAAGATACACACAAGAACACATGGAAACATAACACCTCACTTATTTGATTACAAAAAACACCAAATAGAAAAGATCAATGCCTTAGTCCATTGGGTTGCAAGGTCTTAAAAAACACAATGAGATGTTATGCATTTTGGTGGTGGGGAAGTAGGTTAGCTAACACAAAGGGAAAGAAGGACAACTAAAATAAACACACACTTAACCTAATATATTTATAAAGGTTAGATGTATATGACCTTATGAAACCAACAACAAAAGATACTCAAGTGAATCCACTTACTGATTGACTGATGTAGGATCCCTTCCTCCACAATTGATTTTACTCTCTAAGCAAGATTCCTACCTGTAGTAGTAGCAATGACATGACAACTCCACATGATTCTTTGATTGAATACACTATCTAGCTATATATCTATTTAGGTCCAAACAACCATACTTGATCATAGACCACCTCTTCTTCTTCAAGGCTCTTGATGTTGTTTTGCAGATGATTTTCAATGCTGAAAGGTAGACAGTTAAACCTTTGCTTAATAGATTTGGCCAGACTCATGTGGTTAGTATTTTCTAGGTTGTCATATCCCTCCTTTTAGACCTCAACTTCATAGTTTAGAGAAGGAAATAAAACCTCCTTCACCATAGGGTATTCTTTAGGACAAGCACCAACCTTTTTGCCATGGGGAACAAAAATTTCTTGGGTCATGCAATGTTCTTCTTTCATTACATTGTCTAGTGTGTCAATAGTTTTTTCAATAATAGGTTCATTCTCTAGATTGAAAATGTCTAGTTCATAAGGATAAGAAGGAAGAACATTAAAAAACTCATGTTCAATAGCTAAATCTATCATAAGCTAGTTGTTGTGAGATATTTCTACTATCCACTTCATTGTTTCTTCAGAGGAGTTATGAACATTCAACAAGATCAAAAATAGTACATCCAACCTTAAGCCCTCTTCAACAAGTCCTTCTTCATTAGGTGAGCTTTTCTCAATAGGAGATGGCCAAAAGGAAGAAACTTAAACTTCTCTTTCTATGTCTTCTACATTTCCTTTGTCATTTAGGACTTGTTCTTCATCATCATCATAGGTAAGGGTGTTGTAATTAGAGATGAAATTTCAAAAACAAGAAGTTGTATCAAGATGGAAAATGATCTCATGAAAAGGCTCTTCCTTGTCATTGCTAACTAGTCTTCTATAAAGGATAGGAGTTGGTTAAGACATATGGTAATTAAGATCTTCTTCTTCAATAATTGGAGTTCCTATGCTATTTTTATAAGAAGAGTGAGAAGGTTCAAAAACTTGAGGATTGACATTCCTGATATCCTCTTTAAAACATTCAACAAATCAATCTATAATCTGAACAAGATGAGATAGGTTTTGACACATTTCAGACTATGACTTGTCAATTAGAACATCCCATTTATTAGGAAACTTAGCATATTTTATTCCTTTTATTAGTCCAAAAAAACTTAAGCCCTTTTAATCATAATATCTTCTTGTTTGGTAGTTTTAAGATCACAAACCTCAATCTCTTTCAATTGATGTCTTATCTCTAATGGCATGGCTAGGATGAAGAATACAACTTGGTTGTAGGAGTTAGCAATGATGTCTTCAAGGATCTTAGCTAGTATGTGATCAAACTATTCCATGAAATCTTGGATCCCTTCATCATCATTCCTCTTGATCTTCAAAAGGCTAAGTGCTAGTAAAGTCATATCTTCTTCTTCTTTTGGAGGAGCTACAAGAATGTTCTCTTCCTCATATTGATAGGGCTTTTCTTTTCTCACCTTCTTGACTACCATTGACATCTCACCTCCTAGACGAGATGGATACTTTGGAATAGAATGATAACTATCTTTACTTGAACTAAGATTTGCTTTTTTTGATGAATCTAATGAAGAATTAGTGTCTCCTTTTGTAGCATTGGGAGGGTTCACCTATTCGCTGGTAATTGGGACAAACACTAGTGACTTCATTGATAGTTCTTCATGCTCAAATAACATTGGTTGCTTCAACCTCGACATCTTAGTCTTGCACTCTTGCAATTTTTTTAATTTATGGAGATTATTTTAGAGGTAATTTCATATCTTCCTTTCTTTGGGGTCATCCCCTCTACTAAGAATCTATGCAAAATTGAACAAGATCTTTCAAAAAACCTTCTCATACATTGTATTGATTTCTTCAAGAGTAGGCTAAGACCTTGGCCTTATTTTAGTTTTCACATTAGGCATGACCATTTCTTCATACATTCGGGTCTAAGTTAAGACTTCTCCTCCTAGGTGCACACTAGAACATTCATCATCTTTTTCACAAAGAGGAGCAGGCTCTTCTTAGATAAGAGTATAGGTACACACAAGTGGACTAGCATTAGCTCTATATGCTAGTTCTTTCTTTATTTCTTCCATCTCCCGTATCAACTCTCATATCTTGTACTCAACCTAGTCTTCTATATCATGGAATCTTGCACAAACGTGGAGCCAAAGTCTCTAGCTATCAGTATGAAAGGTACACTTCTAATATTTTCTATAAAGCTAATGAAGCAAAGGGACACTCTAGCTATAGATGTCTTCAAGGGTAGGGTCAGGTCTAGACCTAAACATCTTCTTACCATTAGCCATGGTCATTATAAAGAGTCACCAATCTTGAAGATACAAGATAATTTAAAACATAGGGGAATATTAATCTTGAGATACCAGTGATCCTATTAGGATTGCTCCTTTGTAGAATCCTTTGATAACCAGAGATTCATTTAGGTTACCCTAGAAAATTTGTGAGAAACTATTAGTAAACTATATTTCCCTCACCTTGAATTGGCTTTATCTTGACTCCTTATTTCCAAGATTGTGATAAACAAACTATCTACAACAGATCTAATAGTGTGCACTCCTATGTCAGTAATCCTTGAATTGAAGTGTACAACTCCCCTAGGTGAATATGATATCCAATGAATGATGTTTTTACTTGATTAAAGGATGAGTATGGGACATGCTCTTAACTTGAGAGTGGAAGAGGATAACTACATTTCTCATAGACATAAGCAACCTAGACAGGGTTTAGGGCTAACTACTAACACTTCTCCTACTCCTAAATGTAAAATACAACTAAGCTATCAGAATTCAACCCAGGAAATGGAAATGAAGTAGATTTGCATGTGGAAGGTAAGTGGAATCTACCTATACTACTAACTCGCTTCTGAAGTTGAATCTAGAGAGAATTTATCATCTTCATACAAAAATGTCCTTTGACTCCATAAGAAACTAACCTACATTCAAAACTATATAGTTGAGAGGAGACAGTTCCCTTAATGTCAAAAGTATTGATCCTAAATTGAATCAAGACCAAAAAGATCCTAGTTGCAGACATCATAAGCATCCTCCATTTTACACATCCTCTCAATTCTCACTCAACATCTAGAAACATAGGGGAAGAAGTTGCATGAAACTTTTTGATCCTTTAATGGTTGAAATGAAATTACATATATAGGCCCCCTTCCTTAGGTTCTTGGCCATTTAGAGTGATCAATATATGGAAGATTAATAGTCTTTAGTTACATTCAACTATTACATTACGACAGCACTGGAATATCAATAGTTGTCTATTACATATCTAAGGAGAAGAAGAGATAAAACAAAAAGGATAAAAATAGAGAAGGTCAACTGTTACATTATCAATGATAAACATGTAGAAAACCCTAAGATTATTCCTTCTAGCATCAATGAAATATTTTATGCATGTGTTTATTCTCTATTAACACTCTGATCAATGTGCCAATTCACTCTACAACCAAAAAGATTTGAACTCATTGATGAAACATTGGCTCTTCCTTTGAAAATTTATTTTACCTTTTACTAACCCTTTACTTTAAATATGAGTCATTGATCTAGCAATAAATGGTTCTTGATTAGATCGTTTACCTTGGTGAAGACCTTTAAGTGCTTTTTTGAAACCCTAATCTTGACCATAGATTAAACTTCATCAATGGTTGAAGATTCATCTGAAGTGTTCCCTTATGTCTCAAGTGGGTCCATGTGGCCTTCCTTTATTTTTTTTCCATCTTAGATGGGCCTAGATGATCACCTTTCCTTATGAAATGCATCAACAATTAATACTTTCATGACTTATCTTTATGAGATTATGGGAGCCATACGATCTGTATCATTTAATTTTGACCCGAAATGGATTTGAGTGTGACAAGTGTCATTATTCTGAAGACTTTTCCAAAAAAATTATTGTTCAACATTTAGGCCCAAAATTTATTTGGAGTCAATGATCTAATCTCCATTTGACAGTTAGGATTATTCGACGTTTAACTTGCTATTTCTTAGTGTACTGCAGGACCCTCACCACATGGAAGCTTATGATTGCGTTTCGAATATTCAACTTTAGAGACCACATAAACATGAAAGTTAAATCATTATCATTCATTTGACTCTATCCAATAGTCTAGAATGATTCGTCAAGTGCTTTGACCTTTCATTGCTCATCTTGCCATCTTGACCATTCTTCTCCACCACTACTGAATATTTGAGCTCTTCCTTCTAACCTACATTCATGAGCTGCATCATATCCTCTAGCATTGACCTCGATGTTCTCTACTACCTTTTTCTCTGAATATAAGTGTGATCTTCTTTTCAAAAGCATCTTGTATTCACCATGAACACTTGATCAAAGAATTAGGGTTTTGGAATGACTTCCCTCTCACCTAGGAAATGCATAGACTTACCCTTCTTTTCCTAATCACCTATTATGAATGAATGCATTATATTTCTTTTGAATGCCCACCTAGGTGTACATAGAGGGATAGATGAGACAAGAAGTTCCTTAAGGGCAATCTAGACCTAAACATGACATCACATTAAGTCAACCCTAATCCTAGAAGTTTGATAAATATAGGGGAACTGAACTCATGGCAACATACATTTATTTTATAAATCAAAACAAGTTGAAATGCATATTTTTGTCAATAATGTATATTCACACAATATTGGTAGAAAATATTTTTTGTTAGAAGAATAAATTAATATAACCACCACCTTAATGAAAATTTAACAAGTGCTTTGTAAGGTAATCAAGACATCATTCTTTGTTATTTGTTATCTAGCAACACAACTATGTATCCAATAAGGAAATATTCCAAAGAAAATCAAACATAAGAATAAATATAAGAACATGAATTTCTGGTAAGCTAAAGATTGGATTTTGTGTTAAGAATAAATGTAAATATAAAACAGATAATATTAAATTTATATGCCTAATCTAAATTATAAAAAATATTTATATCTTTATTTTTACTATAAAATTAAATAAATTTATGATACAAAATTCAAAAGATAAAACATAAAACATATATCTTAAATATATTAACTAAAATATATGATTTTAATATAGATAATTGTAGCAGAGCATATATTATTGTACTTCTCTTAGGATATGTTATTGTATTCACTTTTTACAATTAGAAAAATATTTTTACAAGATCAACTAGTTATATTCAATTATTTTTACTACATTTGTTGTTATAGGATCTCTTTTATTCGATATCTTCCATATTGCGCTTTTAATGGCAAGAATTTCATAAATTATACATTGTAATAAAATAATTTTAATAAATAAATTAGAAAACAATTGAGAAAGAGCACCTAAACAATGAGTTCTAAATATTATACATTGCAAAAGAATAATATTAATCTTTAAATTAGAAAACCATTAAGCAAGAATACCTAAAGAGTTGTTGTTTCTTATTAAAGCTACATTAAATGGGGAACTAATGATTGGAGATGCTATATATGCATAATATTATTCATACATTAACAACCTCTATAAATTTATAGTATTATATTGCCAATGCTTGAGTTCTAGAAATTGAATTTATAATACAGTAGAGGAAAATAGCCAGGTAAATTCAATTGACGATTGTAAAATCTATATCTCTACACTTTATGATCTTCATGTTGCCTACATGAAAGAAATGAATGGTTATAGACATACATCAAAGTATAAATATAGAATTCTGTCCAATATTGTACTTACAACCATCCACAAGTACTCAAGAAATTATAATAGAACATAAGAATACAAAATTCTTTATCAAATTTAGAGTTGACCTTTGATAATCTAAGTGCATGTTAATCCCATTTAACAATGTCATTGAAATTTGTGCATAAAATATTTTATTCACCAAGTTTCATAAGCTTTCAAACTAGTTCATTTTTATATGTAACAAATAAGAAATTCAACTACCAATTATCGATACTCTTTAGAATACATACATCAAAAAAAAAAATTTCTACCATATTAAAATTCTGTAAAATCCTAATGAATCTTTCATTATTGATGAAAATCACAAATATAAGTACACATACCTAGAAACTATATTTTTATTATTATATTTATTATATGGATCCTAATTCATTATCAAAATTTAAGGTTAAATTTAGCCCACTTTTATTGTTACAATGTCCCTCCAAATTATTGATATCACTAAGGGGGCAACACCCTTATTATCTATAGTCATTGGATGATCCTAAATCAATGGCCTATATCATATTTAAAGACAAACTTTTAAAATGATATCAAATTTTAAAGAAAGTCCCAAAAATAAAGATATGTATCTCCAGTCAAATATATTTTGGACTATAGTGATAAACGATAAAAAGTTACATGAAAAGTCTTTGAAATAGAGACACGTGTTAAATCTATAGACTTAATATTTAATCTAACTTAAAAATTTTACCAAATATTGGTGAATATGACCATTGATTAAGACAATCCTTGGAAATTGTAGCCAAAAATATTTAATTTACCACATAGAAAAATTAGATTCTATTGGCAAAGTCATCACTAAAATATAAATACTTATGTAATATTATCTGGCATTGGCCTAATCATGGGACCTAATTTTAGTAAATTGTAGCCAACACGGACATCCCAAAAGTGTAAAAAAAAAGCCAAATTTGGGGTGCTTCATGAGTGAAATTAGCCAATTGGCGAATATTAGCCACTAAAGTTATCCTTGGACTTATGAGGGTTAGCTTCATCAATATGTAGCCGCTACATGGAATATTGTAAAACCTTCATTTTTTAAATATATGTAAAATGCACATTGAACTACCTACACCTAAGCTTTGAAGGTGTGACTTATCATAGAACTCATTGAAATAGTGGACCTAGGGAAATGTGTCCAAAAAATGACTTTTTAAATATTGGACCAAAGCTTAATCTAAAATTTTTTAATAATTGAATTTAAAAATACCATTTGATTTTAATAGAATATTGTATAACTATATGAAATGTAACATATATGGAACTTAAATGGACCAAATAGTAATTACTAATCATAAATATTTGTTATATATAACTTTTATATTAAGCAAAAAAGGACAAATACTTCAATGCAAAAAGAAAAAAACACATTATTATATTCAAATATAACCTATATCCAACACAAAGGGATGAGTAGTTGAACACTAAAAGTTTTATACAATCTAACATGTTTCATGAGAAAATACAAGGCATTTGTTAGTATTCACCTTTTATATTTGTTATAAGACATTATTAATATTATATACTCTATACATATACATTGTTACCCCAATAGTTCTATAGATAAGAATAGTATTTGTACACTATGATATCAATGTTTATTTAGGTAAGCCTCTTATTTTATTAAGTGAGCATATTATTTTTGTGTTCAAGTATTGGTCTATTTTTTTATCAACATTTGGATTTTGTTATATTTACAAATAGATCAATTAATTACAAGATAGTATAAAAATGTGTTGGAAGATTGGATAGTATATTCACAAGAGGGTGATCGACTATTGGACCTTGCTCAACTATTGATTCCTCTCCCCTAAGATAACATATCCACAAGAGGGTGATCGGATATTAGACCCCGCTCAACTATTAGTTCCTCTCCCTTAATCAAAAGTTCATATAGAGAGTATGACATCTCGTGTCCTCGCAAGATGTGAGAAATATGATATGAGAAGATGTGTCATGCAAATGTTATGAAGTGCTGACCAATTAATATGGAAACTAATTCAACAATAATTTGATCACCAAGCATGAAAATATAATTAATTAAATAATTAATGATCATTGAAAAGAAATTCAAACTATTTTTTGGATGTCAAGGAAGAAGACAGATGTGCCTGTCGAGGCTAGAATCCAAATTTACTATTGCGCGATGTGCGGTTGGCAACTTGTCAACACTCTGACCGAAATTCATGGCAAACTTGTTTGTTGTCGTTATCCCTGCGCGCCACACCTTTCGTCCTTATCAATGGCCAGTCGACTATGACCACTATTGTACACACCGTGTTTCCTTAGACAACGTCTATACAATTCTATATTAAATATCGTGAACTTGTTTATCACCGCTACGACCACTGATGATTACGGATGAAAACCAGAGATGATTTTCAGTACGTTTGCTGTGTGAATACGAGAAACTCTATGTCCATGATATGATGTTTGGTGACACTAATGTTTTTGGGAAATGTATTTTAAAAGTTAAACCCAATGAAATATCCAGTCTCGGCGAAAATGATACTTTTAACTATATCGCCTTTGGATTGATAATTGTCAAGGCCAGTGGTTTAAACCTCTTTGGATATTAATTATGCAAAGAAATACTTTTTGATGTTGAGGTATAAATTGTATGAAAAGGATTTCAGAATGACATTCCACTTCTTTTGATAGTGGGCTATCTTGAATTTCTAAATGGGTCTTAATCTGACATAAAATGTCGCTTATCTTAAGAGGGCTGTAATTATTACATTGCCCACCTCTACGAATGATCTAGATGTCTATCTTGAATCGGTATCCAATTCTAATTCAAGGGGCATCAAGTTGGGTTGGTCTTGACAAGATCGTAATCACTTTTCCCCCCGTATTCATCATAGATCATGAAGTTTCCCTTTTCTAAGTTTCACGTTTTTTTAAGTCATCTTTTGTTGGGACGAACTTTGAAATTTTATCTCCTAATATTTTACTCATTATCAAAACCAAAAGCCTTTGATATTAGGACACCATTAGATTCTTTAAAATATTTGGGACATATAATATTCTGCACACCAAATTAATGACAACAGAGCCGTGTTGAAGAAGGCATGGTGAAATAATTATTTTTATTGAACTGATGGAGGGGTTGGCATTCAAACATATCGATTCAGCTTTAGATTGTTATCAACTTATGGAAAAATAAGTGGCACCCATTCATTAAACCATATTCAAATTGATTACGATACAGGTATTCTACGTAATCGTGGTGTAAGATGTTTCATCTATCGAATCAATCGGTCAACTGTGAATTTTTATGCTGAATGAAAACTATCGGATAACTCTTTTCTGAGAGCTGTAGACATTTTCGTAGCCCCACCAAAGAATAATAATAATGTTTAATTGCCTCCGAAATCCTGACCCCCCACAAACAATGGAAATTCAGCTGCATCGGACTTTCATTATTATAGACAATGAGGTTACCATATATATAGACATAAAGGAAAATGTAGTCAATTTTTCTTTTAATTTAAAATTATTTCTAGCCAAAACAAACTCTGAAGAATATTCACTAATCCTTTTCTACAAGCTGTAATGCCAATGAAATGAACTCTGTTATTTTCTTTATTTTTCTATCATCTTGCTGAAACTCCACAATATTTTACCATTATATTTCTTTAAAAATACTGTATGTATAAACCAAAGATTATCTCTAAGTAATAGAAATTTCATTGTATTAAGGCATTGCTCATTATAAAAAAGAGTTCAGCAAATTACCTATTAAATTTGATTCAATTCAATAAAAATATAATTTATCATAAGCTCCTATTTATATATTAAGTAGCAATTACAAATTCATTAGTTGTATCAAAGATTTCTAATAAGAAAAAAAATAACAAAAACTCACTTTCATTGATTACTCTATTTTTGTTCTATAAATTATCAATCCCTACATTTTAATGCAAAGAGTAATGATTTCATGTTACTTTTCTGTATTAATTCATCCTATTGGAAATGAGCAATTTGTATATAATCTCACTTATTCTATGGTCAATGTAAACTTTGTTATTAAAGTCAGATTTCATATTTTTATTCCTGATTTGTGATATACTATGCTCAATTTTCTCAACAGTATATTTCATTTTATGGTGCAAAAATTATGGAAAAAATGACTGGTTATTTAAGAAGATTTGTGAATACAGCATAGTATAATATTTAGGCAACATTAATACTCCACATACTTGGAGGTCATCAGATAGGTACAGATAATGTCAAACGGACTAACAAAATTGATCCATTTTCTATTGTATATTTTGAAATCCCAACAACTAGAGAAGCTTCTGCAAGCCCTAGCTCAAGCACTCACCATGTTTTCCATGCACTAAGCCTTTATGCTATATATTTGGCAACTCTTCATTTTGATTAGCATTATTGCATATATAGCACATTTTTAGTCTTCTTTGAATCCCTATTTTTTTTAAATCTAGTTTTAGTCAATGGTGTTACAAGAAGATTTGAAGGGTATTTACAAACTTATATAAATAATAAAAATTATCATTTGGCTCTTGTTGATTTTGACAAGGAGATTACTAGCATTTAGCAAAGCCAAGTAGTTTCATCTCAATGACATGTTAAATTGTTGTAGGAAGATTTGAAAGGTATTGATATTCATCCTCCTTTCAGTGTGCTCCTAATGAGGAAAGCTATCTATATGTAGACTTTTAGAATGAAGCAGTAGACCTTTAATTCTACTAAAAATCTTAACATAAACTATAGAGTTGTAAATGCAAAGTTTTAGGTAGTTGAGATTAATCCCAATGAGGAGGCAAGGAGTGATAATGTTGGGAATGATTTGGAGATAAAGATAGAAGGGATGGATGATAGAATTAGATATTTGGAAAGAAAAACCTCTACTATGGTCAACAATTACCGGAAGCTATTACAGGCCTCAGTTGAAAGTATAAAGAAACTTGTTAGTAACATGGATATCCATGCAAACAACATCATGGTGTAGGACGCAGATGAGGCAAAGGGCATGTAAGAGTCCTGATCTTCTATTAGGATGATGAAGGAAAAGATAGAAGAACAAATCAAGGACGATGTTAAAAAGGTCATGGACAAAATTAATGAAAAGAAGGATATTTTGCTAGAGCTAGCCTATTGATAGGTTAGTGTTTTTGTGTTTCAATTTTTTTCCTTTTTGCATTTTTAGCATAGCTTTTCATTTGGTTTCAGTTGTGTCTTACTTTTTTTTTACTCTACTAGTTTTTTATGGGATGTTGGTTGTCTAGGGATGCTAGTTATATGTTGCAGCAAAGTTTTATCTAGAATTCTTCAATTCTTATTTTGTAAAGACAATTGGGGTTTCAATTCCATTGTAATTAGAAATCATATTTTAAAACTCAATCAAATACTCAATTACATTTACTTGTTGTGCTCATTTACTCTCTTTCTTTATTATATATGTTACAATATTTTTAAGCTTACCCTTTTCTATCAATTTTTAGACAAATGGATTGGTAGAGAAGTAGGGAAATTTTTATTTCTTCTAATGCAGCTCATTTATAACCATAGACTTTCCCACAAGATGAGCCACAATATGATAATAAGTTAAGAGAATCAATTCATCATGCATAGGGGGGTTAGTCAAAAATTTTCCCCTAAAACTATGAATACTAGCATTCATTGAAGTGTAAAGATAAAATGGAATGGAAATATGGATGGAATGCCTAAAATGGTTCAAAATCACAAATTCATGTGTACAAACTCACGATAACCTACCATCAAGGGGAATATAAGACACAATAGCTCACAACAAAAATACCCCTATCATTTTCATACATTTGGGGTGGTATAATGATTTACCTCCTTTGATTAAGGGGAAACATTCCTCCTCCTAAAGAAACTCCTCCACAACAAGGTTTGAGACTTTCCTATCTCTACAAAATTCTTCCCAATAATTAGAATATAGTCACCTAGGTAATGAGGTCTTCACTAATAGTAAAGGCCCACCCTAAAATTTATAGTGTACCCTGATTCTATCATTTAAGAAATAACTTGGTATCCTCTAGCTTCCCACTGTGCAATCTCTGAATAAGACAAATTAATCCACCATTCCTCAAAATTTTCCAAAATTTGGTCCTCCTCTAGCATTTATCATAGTTAAGCCACTTTCCTCTCCTTTGATGACCATCCCATCATTAACACACCACACATAAATCTCAAAAAACTTGTGGTAATATTTATAGAGAAAAAAATTGGGTAAGAAAGAAAAAGAGATCTAGGGCTTCCAATATACCCAAAAAACATGTAGGATAAAGACATTATAGTTTCTAAATAATTGTTATACTTTGTACTCATAAATTTATCCCTCTAAACTACTATTTTCATCAATTAAAGTAACTAAGTTGCTTCAATGTATCAAATCATAATTAATAAATAATATGGCATCCATAGGAAGTGCCTCATCCCCTACCCACCTCATACCTTGGTTAAGTCTCACAAGCATGTTGGCAATGGAGTCAAAACCTATATTTGATTCACATTATTTATCAGAAATTAAATAAATTTCTAAGGTTCTTAGGATATCCAAGGTCTCTTGAATAATATTGTCAATATTCCATAAAGGTCTTGACTTCCTATTTGGAAAAATTATTATATTTTTTAATCACCCTCGAACCATAGTTTAGAAAATCCTCCATCTTTAGTTGATCTAGTGGCTTGGTGGACCACCATTACCTCCACACAATGGTTAGTCACAAAAGCCTTTGTTAATGACTAGGAAGAAATAGTATTGAAACTATATGGGTTATTATTCAAAATAGAGAAGGATTTGATTGATTAGGTGTTAGACACTACTATAGAGGAATGGAAGATTTATTGATATAAGATGAATGTGAATTTGGTGTGATATCTTTTATCTTTCACAAAGAAAGAGAAAAGCTTAGTAAAATCTTAGATAGATGGCATGATGGAACCTCTATTAACCTACCATGCGTTGATGTTGTAGAATTGATCATGAGATATAACTTTAGATGGTAAGAGTTCCATTTTATTTAGTTATCACTATGTCATCTTAACTCATTTTTATCATATGAGATAAAGCTTTATTCCCTATGGTCTTCTAGTAACCTTGAATCATAATTTTAGGGCCGATAAGAATAACCTTTCATCTCCTCTTATACATAAATCTATTACCCTTTAAACCATTAAATATTTAGGCACTTTATATATTGAAAGAAAGCACCCACCAAAATTTGGAAGTAGTATCTAGGAGATTGTTCATTTTATCTATGGTTGTGAGGGTTCATCTTATCTTCATGAGTGTAACTTGGATGAAAATTAAACTTTCCATTTAAATAGAAGGAAAGTACCTTTAGTCTTTATGCATAATTTTTTTTCTTAAATATGAAGGATTAGAATATACTCCCTCTAATGACTATTCTCTTGATTATCTTGACCCTAGTTCCTCTAAGTAGCTAATAGGGAAAGCTAGCATCATGATCTCAAAATTAAAAAATAGGAGAGACCTAACTAGGCCACTTTGATAGAAATAGAAAATACTAAGAAAGAGGTGGGGAGAGTTGGTGGGTAGGGTGGGACGGGGGGATGAATCATATTGAATTTAGAATATATGTTTCTACTAATGACAACCTCATAGTATCTTTGTATTCTCCTCTTAGCAGAATTGCCTTAGTGCTAAATTTTCAAAATTGCTAAATGTGAAGTCCTTCACATGTCCATACAAAATTGTCATAATGAGGATCATTTCCATTTATGTATCATCTTTTACATTATACATGCTCCCCCTTACATTATTCCTAATATCCTACCCCCCTTTTTAACAATGTATACTGCTCCCCTTTACGCTATACCTTACATAATTTTCCATGCTAGTACTCCCCTTCTGATATCAATGACAAACATAAGTACCCAAAAAAATTTAGGAGTCAAAATTTTGGAATTATACATTCTTGTCTTCGAGGAAACTAGTTGGATAGGCAATGGATCCAATCAACAATTTTTTTTTTACAAATTTGTAAACCTTTTATCCCATGATTCTTAGATGATCACATATACACTAATTAAAGTGCTATTACCTCTGGTTTTACCGCGAAGATTTTAAATTTTGAAAGTGTGGCTCGTGCAACGGTTAGTCTCGAATAAGTATGTTACAACATGCAAGTTTCTGGACATCAGATCTAAGTGGTACCAATGGTTGGCGCCATCGTGCTATAAGGGAAATGCACGATTTTTATTATAGCGCGATGATGCCCTGACGACATGTTGCAGGGGTGGGTCTAGTGTTCCGCAGGTCGAAAAAGGTTCTTGAACCCTTGGTGCTATGCCGCTATCACATATCGGCCGAAAAATATCCATAGCGACATAGTGCCTGGCGGAAATAGTCACGGCGGCGAGTTTCAACAACAGGCGGAATTAGGTATTGCAGTGAAAAATCAGGAGGAACCACGTGTGCCAGGTCAGAGTTCCTGTCGGCACGGCTAACACAGTCGGGGCTTACGTTCACCACCGTCGAATCAGCTCGAATCAACGGTATCGTGCTATGAAGGAGTTACGCGAGGGTTATGACAGCGACATCGCGCCCTGGTGACGCGTGTCAGGTGGGGCCATGTCTCAAGGCGATGCCAGGTGTATCGACAAGGAGGGTGGAAGCACGAGGTACGACGAGTCCTCATGATCGTCGGATTGGGTCGCATCAACGGATGACGCCATCTCACTATGGCAGAGACGTGCAAATTTTATCATAGCGACATGGCGACCATCCGCCACGTGGATCGACAGGACCAAGTCTCACCAAGGATCACTAGGTGTCATCCAGAGTGTGGTGTAGTTACAGATATGGCACCGAGTGGGATGGGTCCGGTCACAGATCGCAAAGTACGGCAGGTCAAAAGTTTCATGGCAGCGGGCAAACAAGTTTCACGGCCCGGAGGTTTCAAAAATACGGTGAGGCACCATGGCGCCAATGGAAAACCCATGCATTTTCTGATGGCGACATAGCACCCAAGCGAAAAGTTCACTGTGGCAAGGAATGATCAGACGGATGGGTCCCAGCGGGTACTGTGCAAGCACAGTCGACGTGGTGAATCAGATGGTAACACATGTAAATCTCAGGGCACGCTGTCAGTGGGTGCTATGGTGCTATGGGAATTTGGCCTCAATTTTTGCATAGCGACATGGCACCTAGCTGACACGTGGTCGCTCTACGGATCAGGTCTTGGGTTGCCAGCTAGTGTTTTGTCAAACCAAATAAGGAGGTGCCATGTGTATGAGTCGGCGCACAGCGTACAGCGGGCCCAGTAGTCTCAGCACGAATGGCGAGTCTTCACGATTATCGGATCCGTAGGGATCTACGACTGGCACTGTCTTGCTATCGAGACTTACCCGGCAGTTAACGTCGACGACATAGCACCTGTGCGCCACATGTCCTGGTGGAACCATGTTTCATGCAGCAGGCGCAGTAAGGATTAAGCGATCATCGGACCAATAGGGAAGTGCCACATGTGCCGCGGGCCCAGTGATTTACAAGGGAAAGGGGTTGCAGAATGACGAGTCTCCATGATCTTTGGATCGAGGCCGATCGATGGTAGGCGCCATCACACTATGGCAGAGATGTGCGAGGGTTATGTTGGCGACACAGCGCCTTGTCGACACGTGTCCTGTCGGCGCAGTCTAGGATGCTGGTTGGCGGTTAGTGTAACTATCATAGTCATGATAGTATTCAAGGTGACGCGGTTAGTCCAATGAAAGGTGATCAACCATGGGAGGACCTCCAGGTGGCAAAATAGAGAAATACAATTGGCCCGCACGGCCTAGTTGACGCATAAGGAGCCCAGTTGACCTTTTGACTTCGACGAATTCATGAACCAGGAAGCAAAGATAATCGATTTTGTCATGCAATCTGATCTCCATGATCAATCTCGACCTACCAGAGTAAATGTAAAACACAGAATGACACTCCATCCATCCGTTGATCCATCTACCAGGTCAGAGCGCAGTTATGGCACCATTTTCAGTCTTCTCAGGACATTATTGGAAAAGAGATCAAATTTTCTTGAGATTTTTTCCATGATTGTCTTCCACAGGACTCAATGGCAGGTAGTTGCAGGGTCATTTCAGCAGTAAAAGATCTCAGTTACGCCTGAACTATAAAGGCAAATTTTGTACATTTTGTAAGGGTCGACTCTTCCTGATTTTCTCGGCTGCTGCTCGCAAACTTGCAGTGTAAAATCCCTTTATCTTCGAGCTAGATAAAACATCCTGTATCACCTCTTTCAGCCATCAACGTGTATGTGTAGTGTTTTGCCTCTCATTGATGTATTGTTTAGATTAGTGGTCTGGATACTGTATCTATCTTTGGCCTATTGAATAATATACAAGTGAAATCTTCTGTTTTTTGTGTTATTCAATAGGTCTCTTGATCTGTATGTGGCTGTTGGTCGATATAAGTCTGAATGAATGTATGACCTTGAATGTTACCCTAGTTCTGTAGTGCATATATGGGCAGAAATGAGTCTGAACACTCTATTTTGGTGCATCACTACCTTAGATTAGACTAGGTAGATTTTCTTTAATACTCTCTTTCTCCCTTTTCCTTCTGAGAATAGATAGGTGCGCCTTGACAGTAAGAGGAAGCCGACCTTCTCCAGAGACTCAACCTCGCAGTTCAAGTCCCACAGCTTGGAGGTTGTTTCCATGTTTCACTAGGTTGTCCTCGTGCATAGGCCTTGGACAAGGGTGTAGACCTAAGTGACAACAGTTTTTGGCACACCCGATGGGACTCATATCAGAAGATTTCAGGTCTACTAGTGTCAAGAAGAAAGAATTCTAGAGATAAATGCTGAAGAAGTAGTGCTGCCTTTAGTTTTTGAGCCTTTAAGAGGCTGATTCTTCAAGTACTTGGCGACTCTGAACATCAAAAAAGTCTGGTTCCAGACCAAGTTTGCAGTAATTCATGCCCAAGACTGAAACAAGGGCATCTTCTAGAGGTAAATTTCAATATCAAGAGCTTTCTCTTTCAAACCCTAGGATTAGAAGGACTAGAACTTCATTATCACTAGTTAGGGGTAGAATAACAGTTGATATACCTGTAAGATCTGTCTCTACTTCCCCTATTGTTCGAACTCAGCCTAGATTGCCATCAACACTCATCAATAGAACACTTGTTTATATGGCATAGCCAAGAGCTCATTCTTTTGCCACCTTTAATGGTGGAAGTCCTCTGTTGTTAGCCCAAAGACATGATATACCAGTATCTGCACTAAAAAGTATACCTGATTTTACTGGTGAAACTTCTATTTCCCCTTTAGAGCATATCCAAGAGGTAGTGAATGTCTGCAATATTAATGGTATTACAGAAGACAATGTTGCTGTCAGACTTCTAGCCTCATCTTTAAAAGGAAAAGCATTACAGTGGTATAGAGGCTTAGCTCATAGTTCCATAATTGATTGGGATGGACTAGGAGTAGGATTATGCAAACATTTTGAGGATAAGAGTGACCATTTGTCACTACTAGAGCAGCTGACTACAATAAAAAGAGCCCCACATGAATGTATGACTGATTTTAATTACAGATTCCAAAAGACATGGGATAGAATACCTACTATAGTGAAACCTACCCCTGGTAATGCCCTCTTGCACTACCTTAGAGCTTTCAACAGTGACATTGCCACTACAATCCAAACTATGGGAGGAGATACATTACCGAATGCTTATGAGACAGTTATAAAAGCTGAGAACATCCTAATACAAGGAGGAAAGTTGGCTCCAAGGCCTCCTATGCCTTTCTTTCCTGATGTTCCCAACCACCAACCAGCAATAGCCCCCCTTCCTACAATCTCTACGTCACAAGCCCTTACTCCAGTTCCCCAAGCTTCCACATCCTTAAACGGAATAGAGGAACTCAAGGAAATTCTCCAAGGTCTAGTGCTGAATACAGATAAAAGAGAGAGGACTCTGGATAAAAAATTGCAAGAGCAGGGGAAGGAGTTGAAGGACCAAGGGAAGAGATTAGAGGATAGTTTTTCTCTAATACAAAAAATGAGTAACAAGGTGGTGGCCTTAGAAAGGCAGCAAGCCCAAAGTGGTAAGCCCCCCCAATTACAACATCAGGCCCCGAGTGGTGGTAGGCCTCCTAATCATTGGAATAGCTCTTTTGATTAGAAGAGGCAAAATAGTCATGCCACTGCTTCAAGCTCAAATCATAGTAGAGCTTTAGTTCCTCAAAATAACTTAGCCCAAGATCAAGACTTATGTCCTTCATGTAACTATTCTTATACCTACTGCCTATGTCAGAAAGCAAAATCTTATTTGGCCCTAACTGTCCAGGAGTCCGCAGTAAAGCAATCACACAAGGAAGATCATCCCAAGGAGGCCTCATATGTTCAGAGGTAGGGTGATTTCTCTTTTATGAATCACCAGATGGAGGAGCATTGTAATGTAAACCAGGATTTCGTTGCTCATAACATGAGAAGCAAGAAGAGAGCTATGGAACATACTGCCCCCCTTTCTCCTGAGCAGGCCTCAACTTCGAGTGTTCTACCTCATACACAAAAAGCAAATGAGCAGACAAACACTTCACAACAGAAAAGGCAAGGTCCAAGAAAGGAGGATGCAAGTGATCCCTATGTTGCTCCATCTCAGCCTCTCATGGGTACAGCTCCCAAAGTTTTTGCCAAAATTCCTAATGCACCCTTGAGTGTGGTAGAGAAAATGAAGAAAACCAATGTAAGAATTTCCATGTGGGATGCAGTTGCCACCATACCAATGCAGAAAAGGATGTTGCAGCAAGAATTGGAAAAGATTGAGCCCAAAGATCAGTCATCTACCATGGAGAGTGACACTAGTTTAGTACAACCATCAAGTGATGTGGAGACAAATAAAAAGGTTAGACCCCCTCCATTCTATGTTTCTCTGATTATAGGGGGCAAGTTAGTCCATAATTGCATGATAGATTCGGGGGATAGCAGCTCAATAATGCCTAGGTGTGTTGCTGATGCTTTAGGAATGAAATATGAGCCCATTATTAGGGATGTGTTACAACTAGATGGGAGTACTGTCAAAACCGTAGGCATCCTTAGGAATGTGGAAATGGCCCTACATGCATGCCCTGGTTGTACTGTGATTCAAGACATATCTGTTGTTGAAGTCAAGCCCTATTTTGCCATCTGTCTTTCAAGAGACTTCACTGCCCAAATAGGTGGATTCATATCTGCTGATTGGTCTTATATGTCATTTAAGACTAGATATGGGGTCAACGCTTCAATTAGAGCAGAACCTCAAGCCCTTCATCACACTGAACCCTACACTCCCAACTTCATTAATATGAATTGCCCCATTTTGGAGATGGATGAAAATGACATAGTAAATGAGCCTGCCACCTCCATAGTAGAGATTCCTGATTTCTTCTTGGATGAATGGGCTAATACATGTCAGTTTGAGCCTATGTCGGAAACTCTTGAGACAGGCCTTAGTACATATTGCATAATAGAGAAGGAGGCTCAAGTTCCTGATCTTGTTGGAGCTAATGATGACATAAGTGGAATATGGAATATGTACTTTGATGGCTCAAGGAATAGAAATGGAGCAGGGGCTGGTGGTATGTTGATCTCTCCTGCACAAATAAGATACTACTTCTCTTTTAGGCTCCAATTCAGTTGTACCAATAATGTGGCCGAGTATGAATCTTTGATCCAAGGTCTCCTACTTGCCCAAAAGAGAGGAATTCAAGCCTTGAAAGTATATGGAGATAGTGAGTTGGTAGTGAACCAAGTGAGAAATCAGAATATCACCAAAAATGGCCTACTCAAGTCTTACAAACACAGAGTCTAGGATTTGCTTGAGGGTTTCCAAGCATTTAATATCCAGAGCATTCCTAGGAAAGAAAAAAAATATGCTGATAGACTTGTAGCAGTGGGTGCATCTTATGGTGTGCCAGGGGATCTTGACGAAGAGAAGAAGCAACAAATAAGGGTGGTAGTAAGGCCTGTTGTTCCTGATAATAATACTCATTGGCAGGTGTTTGAGTCTGATAAGCAGATTGTGAGTTTCTTGCAGAATGAAGCAGAATTTTCAGAAAGAAATCAGTCAAGACTACAAGATCAGTATGGTGATCAAATCATTCACCTCAGTTCCAACAAGTTGCCCAAGGGTCTAATTACCTTGGAGAGTGTCTTTAATTGTGATGATTAGACAAGAGGCAAAGGAATAAATCTTGCTGCAGAAACGGATGATCATTCTCCAGTTACTATTGCTGATGGAAAATCTCTTAACATGGGGAAGGTATGTTCTGAGGCTGAGCAAGAAAATTTCATTCATCTATGTCAAGAATTTAATGATGTGTTTGCTTGGACATATGATGAATTAAAGGGGTTTGACCCTAGTTTGTTTCAGCATACCATAGATTTAGTTGATAGGGTCAAACCAGTAAGGCAAAAACAGAGGCCAGTGAATCCCAAGATTGAACCCTTAATGAGGAAGGAACTATCCAAGTTGATTGAAGCTAACATAATTTTTCCTGTTAAACACTCATCATAATTAGGCTTCCCTTAAGGATCACCATCCTCTCCCTTCTATGGAGAAAATTCTGTCCAAGGTCAGTGGGTCAAGGAGGTTCTCTTTTCTTGATGGATTTTTTGGTTATAACCAAGTGTTGGTTAAAGAATCTGATAGATATAAGACAACATTTACTACTAAATGGGGCACCTATGCTTATTGCAAGATGCCATTTGGACTAACAAATGCAAGTGCCACATTCCAAAAGGCAATGGAGGTAGCTTTCAAAAGATTAATCGACAAGTTTGTCTTAGTATACCTTGATGATATAACTGTATATTCCGAGAATGTAAAAGATCATATTGATCATTTGAGACAGGTATTTCTAAGATGTAGAGAGTTTGGGGTTTCCCTCAACCCAGCCAAGTGTGTCTTTGCTACAAGCCAAGGAAAATTACTGGGACACATTGTATCTAAGGATGGGTTGACCATTGATCCAGAAAGAACAAAAGCAATACTTGCCCTTCCTCTCCCTAAACACAAGAAAGGGCTGCAAAGTTTCCTTGGTAGGATAAATTTTGTAAGAAGGTTTATTCCTAATCTTGCCATCATGGTGAAACCCCTCACAGCCATGCTTAAGAAAGATATGGTCTTCTCATGGACCAAGGAGGGGAAGGAGAGTTTTGAAGAAATTAAGGCAGCCATAGCCTCAGCCGCCACTCTCATGAACCCAAATTTTGAGAAAGATTTCATCCTCTACACTTTAGGTGGTGAGTCAAGTGTTTCTGCTGTCTTGACTCAGACAAATGACAAGAATGAGGAGCAGCCTATAGCCTTCTTTAGTGAAGGACTCAAGGAATATGAAGATAAGTATAGCTTTTTGAGAAGCAAGCCCTTGCAGTCATTAGAGCCTTGACGAAATTTAGACACCTCTTATCCCACAATAGGATCCATTTTTTGGTGCCCCATGCGAGTGTAAAAGACTTCTTGTTAAGCAAGGACATCAGTGAAAAGAGAGCTGGATGGATCACTAGGGTAATGGAATATGATGTTGATATTCAGATTACCAAGTTGGTAAGAGGGAGAGGATTATGCAAAGAAATGTTATCAGGTCAGGATTCAGATGAAGGGGCTGCTATGGTAATTGCAGAGCAGCAGGAGAAAAGAAATGTTAAAGCCCCAAGGAGCTGGATGGATGACATGAGGAACTTTTTATCTGGGAATGGATACCCTCAGGGATTGGACAGAGCTAAAAGAAGACAATATAGACTGCAGTCCATTCCCTATGTTGTGATTGATAATATCCTATTCAGGAGGGATTTTAATGGGACCTTGTTGAGATGTATTGAAGAGGATCAGGTTGAGAGGATGATTAAAGAACTTCATGATGGCCCTGATGGTGGCCACTTCTCTGCAAGAAAAACCGCCATGAAGATCATGAGGGCTGGATATTACAGGCCATCTATGTTCCATGATTGTTATAGGTATGTGAGAAAATGTGAGAGATGTGCTTTTTTCTCAGGCAAACAGAGACTTGCAGCTCTCCCTCTTCACCCCATTCAGGTGGATCAGCCCTTCACCCAGTGGGGGTTGGATTTTATAGGCCCCATTAATCCTCCATCTAGTGCAGGTCATAAATGGATGTTGGCTGCTACCGATTATTTCACTAGGTGGACAGAGGCAGTTGCCTTGAAGGATGCTACAGAGCCATCAGTTGTTGAATTCCTTGATGGAATTGTATCTAGGTTTGGAGCTCCTTCTACTATCATCTCAGATAATGCCAAATCTTTTGTTGGAACCCAAATCTGTGCATGGGCAATGAGTCACAATATCTATCTAAGCACATCATCAAATTACTACCCGCAGGGCAATGGTTTAGCTGAATCTTCTAACAAAAATCTGATCAGAATCATAAGGAGAATGATAGAAGACAATCAGAGGGTCTGGCATAAAAAATTAAGGACCGCTCTATGGGCTGATAGGATAACACCCAAGAGATCTATTGGGAATTCACCTTTTGTTCTGGTATATGGTAGGGAGGCCAGACTTCCAATCTCATTGGAATTCCCATCCTTGGAGTTGGCTCATCAGCTGGAATTGGTTGAAAATAGTTCCATGTCAGTAAGAATGGTAGAGTTGATTGAACTGGAAGAAAAGAGAAACAAAGCTATGCAAACCCTGGAGATACACCAGCAGCAGATGAAGAAGAGTTTTGATAAGAAGGCAAGGGCCAGAATCTTCAGAGAGGGAGATTTAGTTCTTAAGTGGGACTCAGACAGAGCAAAACCAGAAAGGCACTCCAAATTTGATCCACTATGGAGTGGCCCTTATTTGATCTCCAGTTGCAAACAGGCCAATGCATTCCAGCTAAGCAGGCCAAATGGTGAAATTCTGCCCATTCCAGTCAATGGGATCCATCTGAAGCCCTATTTCTGAAAAAGTTGTGAATCCATGTACATAGTTAGTTTAGTTGCTTCCTGTTGTTCCTGTTTTACAATAAGTGCGCATGCACATGGCTCACTTCTTGAGTCGCTAGTTCTCAAAGTTTTGACAAGTCTCAGGTTGCTGAGGAGGTCTTGTTTCTTGTTTTCAAGTTGCTAAGATAGAGCCAGAGTTCAAGGGTTTTTAAATGTTTTGATTTCCTCATTAAGGGTTAGGGTTTCTTGTAGCTCTCAGTTTCGTAACTTTTGGGCCCTCTTTTCTGACTCCATGGCCCAATGGATTATTCTCAGGCACTAGTCATGCATTGAGCAGGCTCATGCCCCCTGCGAGTCACCAGAAGTATTACCTCTGGTTTTACCGCCAAGATTTGAAATTTTAAAAGTGTGGCTCGTGCAACGGTTAGTCTCGAATAAGTATGTTACAACCTGCAAGTTTCTGGCCATCAGAACTAAGCGGTACTAATGGTTGGCGCCATCACACTATAAAGGAAATGCACAATATTTATTATAGCGCAATGACACCCTGACGACACATTGCAGGGGTGGGTCTAGCATTTCGCGGGTCGAAAAAGGTTCTTGACACCCTTGGTGCTATGTTGCTATCGCATATCGGCCGGAAAATCTCCATAGCGACATAGCGCCCGGCAGAAATAGTCACGGCGGCGAGTTTCAATGACCGGCAGAATTAGGTATTGCGACGACAAATCAAGAGGAACCACGTGTGCCAGGTCAGAGTTCCTGTCGGCACGGCTACCACAGTCGGGGCTTACGTTCACCACCATCGGATCAGCTCGGATCAACGGTAAGTGCCATTGCGCTATGAAAGAGTTGTGCGAGGGTTATGACAGCGACATCGTGCCCTAGTGATGCATGTCAGGTGGGGTCGTGTCTCAAGGCGATGCCAGGTGTATCGACATGGAGGGCGGAAGCATGAGGTACGACGAGTCCTCACGATCGTCAGATTAGGTCGCATCAATGGATGGTGCCATCTCGCTATGGCGGAGATGTGCAAATTTTATCATAGCGACATGGCGACTATCCGCCACGTGGATCGACAGGACCAAGTCTCACCAAGGATCGCCAGGTGTCATCCAGAGTGTGGTGCAGTTACAGATATGGCACCGAGTGGGATGGGTTCGATCGCAGATCGCAGAGTACGACAGGTCAGAAGTTTCATGGTGGCGGGCAAACAAATTTCATGGCTTGGAGGTTTCAAAAATACGGCGAGGCACCATGGCGCCAATGGAAAACCCATGCGTTTTTTGATGGTGACATAGCGCCCAAGCGAAAAGTTCACCGTGGCAAGGAATGATCAGACGGATGGGTCCTGGCGGGTACTGTGCAAGCGCAGTCGACGTGGCGAATCAAATGGGGACACATGTAAATCTCAGGGAACGCTGTCAGTGGGCGCTATGGCGCTATGGGAATTTGGCCTCGATTTCCACATAGTGACATGGTGCCTAGCTGACACGTGGTCGCTCTGCGGATCTGGTCTTGGGTTGCCAGCTAGTATTTCATCGAACTAAATACGGAGGTGCCATGTGTATGAGTCAGCGCACGGCATACAGCGGGCCCAGTAGTCTCAGCACGAATGGTGAGTCTTCATGATCGTTGGATCCGCAGGGATCTACGATTGCGCTGTCTCGCTATCGAGACTTACCTGAGAGTTAACGTCGGTGACATAGCGCCCATGTGCCAAATGTCCTGGTGGAACCATGTTTCAGGCAGCTGGCGGAGTAACGATTAAGTGATCGTCAGACCAATAGGGAAGTGCCACATGTGTCGTGGGCCCAGTGATTTACAAGGGAAAGAGGTTGCAGAATGATGAGTCTCCATGATCGTTGGATCGAGGCCGATCGACGGTAGGCGCCATCGCACTATGGCGGAGATGTTGGAGGGTTATGTTGGCGACACAGCGCCTTGTCGACACGTGTCCTGTCGGCGCAGTCTAGGATGCCAGTTGGCGGTTAGTGTAACCGTCATAGTCATGATAGTATTCAAGGTGGCACGGTTAGTCTAATGAAAGGTGGTCAACCATGGGAGGACCTCCAAGTGGCAAAATAGAGAAATGCAATTGGCCCACGTGGCCTAGTTGACACATAAGGAGCCCAGTTGACCTTTTGACTTCGACAGATTCATGAACCAAGAAGCGAAGATAATCGATTTTGTCATGCAATCTGATCTCCATGATCAATCTGGACCTACCAGAGTAAATGCAAAACACAAAATGACACTCCATCCATCCGTTGATCCATCTACCAGGTCAGAGCGCAGTTATGACACCGTTTTCAGTCTTCTCAGGACATTATTGGTGAAAGAGATCAAATTTTCTTGAGATTTTTTCCATGATTGTCTTCCATAGGACTCAATGGCAGGTAGTTGCAGGGTCATTTCAGCAGTAAAAGATCTCAGTTACGCTTGAACTATAAAGGCAGATTTTGTACATTTTGTAAGGGTCGACTCTTCCTGATTTTCTCGGCTGCTGCTCGCAGACTTATAGTGTAAAATCCCTTTGTCTCTGAGCTAGATAAAACATCTTGTATCACCTCTTTCAGCCATCAACATGTATGTGTAGCATTTTTCCTCTCATTGATATATTGTTGAGATTAGTGGTCTGCATACTGTATCTATCTTTGGCCTATTGAATAATATACAAGTGAAATCTTCTATTCCTGGTGTTATTCAATTGGTCTCCTGATCTGTATGTGGCTGTTGATCGATATAAGTCTGAATGATTGTATGACCTTGAATGTTACCCTAGTTCCGTAGTGCATATATGGGCAGAAATGAGTCTAAACACTCTGTTTTGGTGCATCACCGCCTTAGATTAGACTAGGTAGATTTTCTTTAATGCTCTCTTTCTCCCTTTCCCTTCTGAGAATAGATAGGTGCACCCTGACAGTAAGAGGAAGCCAGCCTTCTCCGAAGAGTCAACCTCACAGTTCAAGTCCCACAGCTTGGAGGTTGTTTCCATGTTTCACTAGGTTGTCCTCGCGCATAGGCCCTGGACAAGGGTGCAGACCTAAGTGACAACAAGTGCATAGCCCATAGCATGCTGTCTCTAGTGCATTTAAATATGAATATACAAACATCTCATATGATGCCTTTGCTTTAAGATACTCCTTCTGAATATTACTTATTTTCAAAGGGAGGTGCTCCCTCAACAATGAAATTATCTAAATATTATTCTCTCCTTTATCATATCTATCAAGATGATATCATCACTCAGTTTCCCAATTCTAACTTTTAGATCTTCAATATACACATGGGGTAGTTTTAGCTCATTCACAATGTTCTGCAACTCTTCTTATTTTTTGTTTAACTCTTCTATGATGTCTATGATGTAATTGTATGACAAAGAACACTATCTATACAAAGTCTTTCCCTCTATTCGAAATCTTATTAAACCTTTGATGCAAGAATAAAGATTTGGCCTCCTCTAATGTTTTTGCATATTGTGCGAAATAATTGTGAATCATGACTAACTTGCTCTTTTATTGATAGAACTTCCAAGAGAATGGTAAGCTGATTATAAAAAATATTTAGTACCTCCTCTCTTGTCTTGACATGATTCACTTACCTTGACTATAATGATGTCTTGAAACTTATTAGTCACCTTGTCAAGAGTTCATTGAGCCCTTTAGATACCTTTGGTCTTCTCAATGATTTTTCATTTGAAAAATACTAATATTTGACCAAGTTTCTCAAACTTTGGATCTCATATCACTACCAATGGTGTATTTCTCATCATACTTGCTAAAAATGATTTCAGTGGGGACTTGGATGAGCTTGGAGCCTATTGTATTCTATTTTTCGTAGGTTTGACTAGTTGTAGCTATAAACTTTGACTGTCATCTACGTCTATGATCTATGCTCTTTCCTTTGTCTCTATCTTCTCATTCATTCTCTCTCTTTTTTTCTTTTTCTTGGTCTTCTTATGAGGTGCCAATTTTTTGATTAACCCATGAAGTGGGTATGTAATTTTGAGGTTATACAACTTCTTCAGATCTTGTAGATATCTCTTTCCTATCCTCTATTACTTCTTGTACTTCTCATTACTCCATATCTTTACTTTTTCCATTCTCTTCATTAGAGCTAAGATCATCAACTAGGTTCTCACTAGCCAAATTGTCAACATTATTATCTTCATCCTTGAATGGATCCTCTTTTTTAGCAATAGTAATATGTTCCTTGTGAATGTTCATGGTACTATAATCAATGATATTCTGTGGTTGTTCATTTTTTTTCCATCAAAATTTCCTTCTATTTTCTTTCTAACCTCTTCTTTACTCATCATAGTAATCTTTTATGTGTTTGCCTCTAAAATGCTTTGAGCTAGAGTTTTTGTTGTCATTACTACTATAGTATCAAAATTTGACAGATTAGGTGGTTCTTCTTTAGGTGAAGTTGTGATTACTTCATTTCTGACCTCTTCAATATAATCTTTTCTTATAAGTTCACTCAATACCTGATTAGAAAGTTCCTTTGTATCTCATGTGACCTCTTCATTTAGACCTGCCATGAGTCTTATTAATCTTATCTTCTCTCACATAGGTGGGTTAATTTCATCACCATTTCCATTTAAGCATTTTTTTTTACAAGATAACATCTTCTATTAACCTCTTCTCTGAAAGTTTCCTCTTCTTTCTTTGTCTTCAACTGAACATCATTCAATCTTTCCTATAATTCTCTTAGTAGTTCTTCATGAGTGGAAAGTAAGGGCTATTTGAACATGATCAAATATTGGATAATGGTTACATTCAAATTTCATTGTTCATAGACTAGATATCTTTCATAGTATTGTATCAATTTCTTAGGATTACATTCATCCAATATTAGGTGGTATATGTTTCCAATCTTATTTTTCCAACTTTTCTTCTTTTTATTATTTCCTTATCCTTCCTCTTGTTGCTATGGTTGTCATTTTTTCATTTTAACTTCAAGTGTAGTAATTTTTCTTCCCATTTTCCTTCCTTCATATATAGTTATTACCCTTTTCCTTTCACCTATTCTACTACACATCTCTTTGACCATCTTTGGCTTGGATTCTTCTTCTAGTTATTGCTTTACTCCAAGTAATCTAGTTGACCTCCTTGTACTTGTAGGTCCACATGATTAAGAATGAATTATGCTAATATATTTTTCTATGGTCTAATCAAATATAATTCATGATGGTGAAACAAACTATTTTGTAAGTGCTAATGGTGTGGTACTTGGGCCTATCACTATTGAGAATAGTAGAAACACAAGAATATCCATTTGTCTAATATGTGTCATCTAAGATACAATTTTCTTAGCACTAGAAAACTCTTGGTGTTTCATCTCAATTTAAAATATCTGTCATCGAACTATCTACTTTCTTCATTTTCACTTTTTCAGACTTAGACTGATAATCCATCTTTATGTTTTCTTTACAAGTTCCAAATCTTAGACTATTAGGATCTAAGTCAAAATTTAAGATCCTTTGTGCATAACCTTCAATGATTGGTTTTTTAATCTTGTAACTAAGTGGATCTATATACATCACTTTAATAGTGATTTCCTCCATGCTAGTAAAATTAGTGTCTACCATAAAACATATTTCATCTTTGTACTTCTCAATCATAGATTTTAGAATTCTTTCCCTTTATTTTATTTCTAACTAAAAGGTCTTCACAATAAGTGTTGCATTTTTTGTCAATCTTTTTTATAGGATACCTCCTTTACATATATTTAATAATTTACACAACACACTTCTCATTGGTCCAATCAGATGTAGACATGAATGGAAATCTCTTCAAAATATGGAAAAATGTCTATGTGATCAATGACTAAAATCTAACTTGCCCATTATCTATTTTCATTATGCTCAATATTTTCTACTAGTTGAATTCTCAGAGTTTCACATTAGTTTACTTGATTTTTCACAACACAACTTATATCTTGCATGTAAAAATCCAACTGCCAACTCATCTTCCCTTGAACTAGAAGATAACTTGGTGATATTGATCTTACTCACAAATTCCACATAAATATATTTAATTTGATGGATAAATATCTCTTTTCCATTGTAGGTTGATGTAGTATTTTCTGTCAAAATTTTCTTAACACTCTTCTCATCAAGTGGTATTTATCCTTGATAACTTAAGCTAGTTACTTCATAAATCAATTCAATTGAAGTGTTTACTACTTTATCACCCATCCAAAATTTATTATCATAAATGCTACTCAAAATGATCTTAGTCGAGTCCTCATTGTCAAACTCATTATAAAGCATATACTTTAATAAATCAACTTCACCTAGGTGCTTAAACCTTTTCTTAAATGACAAATCCATTTTGCATATTTTATCGAATTCATGTCAAATGTTCTTTTCTCCTATAATCTCAAATTTGCAATGAGTGTAACTCTTAATATGTTCCAAATATAAGACTCCAATAGGAATTTGAAAAAAAAAATTTATTAGGGTCATCTTCTATAGGTGGGATACTATTTATCTCTAGTTTTGGCATGTATTCCTCCATTAAATTATGTAACACTTCTTCCATTCTTCACAAATTAAACCTTCTCAAACTTAACTTCATTGAGATATAAATACCTTTAAATTGTAAACTGGGGCTCTCTATGTCAAAATTAAATAATTATTTTCCAAATCCTTCAAAATTCTTACAATTTTCTCTCTGATTCTATTGTTAAGTATCTTCAACTCTTTCCTTGATTAAATGGTGCCTATGCATTCAGTTTCATCCATTAAATTCAACTAAGTTCCATTTAACATTAATTGCAAAAGTATGAATGATTCAAAAAAGTGTTATCCTTTGTTATTGAACTATTTTTTGTGCACACTCACATATGAACTCTCAAATATATACATACTTAACTATATCTTTATCTCAACCATATAAATCTACTGTAAACTTCACAAGCCTTAATTCAATCTCTCGAGGATGAAATAATTTTTTGATATCATTTATCCTTTATCTTTGAATGAATAGATTTCTTAGATTGATAAATGTATGTTAGAAAGTATTAATGACTTCAACTTGTTGTTAGATATACCTCATGTCTTCTTTATTACTCATGTATTTGTGTTCTTGGTGGCATCTCAGCTTTAACAAATGTTTCATTGAAGCTTTCTTCTTGCTCTTTCACATGTTCCTTGTCTTTCATTAATATTTACATTCCTTCTCATGTTTTTGTTAGAATTCCTTTTATATCTCATATTGTTCATCCTAAAAAATCTTGTTGTATGTCCCAAATTGTTCCAAATCTGACATACTATCACATTGTTTCCATATCTAGGTCATGATTGACTGTTCTATAATCTGCAATCTCTAGAAATATGTCCAAAATTATTGCACTTGTAATGCATAATTCAATTTTTTATTAAATTAATTTATCCAATAGGTATAATAGCTATAGGTTAGTACCTTGAAACATATTACTAATAAATCTATTTTTCCTACATTCATTAGATCTATGTCCATAAGTACAATAATTATAACAATAACTAAAAATAGGGTTAGTATACATACCTATGTGGTCCTTCTTCTTGTGACCAATTTTATTGCATACAAGAAATCTATAGGTAATTTTTCTTATCACTTCTTTTGATTATTTAGATTGTATATGCACTTCCTTGTTAAGATCTTCTTGTTTTGTTTTCACATTATTGGATCATAGGATCTTATTCCTTGGTAAATTTAAATTTCTTACATGATTTCCTTTATAGTAGCTTACATGATATCACCTTTACATATTTCTTCCATGATCTACTCATCTAGTTTGTTAGTGCTTGGATACAACTTCTCAAGATGTTTTCTTGTTTGTGAAAACTCTCCTTTCACAGTAGTTTTGTACTTGTCAACCTCTATGAATTGTATCTTTGTAGATTCATGTTCAAATGTCACCTTGCTAGGAATTGATTTTAGAACAAAATTCTTAGGTCCAAAATTTGACTAACTTTTCTTGCCATCTTCTAGAAACCTCATCTTAAGATTGGTAATTTCAATTTGATGCTTTATAATATCATTCTCCATTTTTATCTTAGAAACTACATCACTATTCTTGATCTAAGATTTCATTTGACTTTTTCATATTGGAATTAGAGATTCAATCTATTCTTTCAACTTCTAAATGACATCTTTTGACTCTTTGATTATTTTCTTTAGATTGTCTCTTTCTTATGTCATTACATAAAGTTTCTCAAGAGCTTCATCTATATTATTTTTTAACTGGTCCTATCCATAGTGATCCTAATTAAGTTGCTAGGCCTCTACTTAGTAATTGATGTCTGACACCAATTGAAAAAAATTGGAAATACTGAGAGAGGGGGGTGGTCAATAAGTATTTCACTAACTTTTCCCTACTTATGGTTAACATCTAGGATGTTTATGTATCCCATAATAGTTAAGTAATTATTTTGGTTAACCAAAATAATTCCTTAACATTATTACCATTTCCTTGTCTCTATTCTATTATGCTTGTACATGACTATAACTGGTAAATTACTAATATTTCTACTTGTATGGTTTATTATGTCATGCACTCTCATATATAGAATCCTTATACTATATACTATCATCCCTCAAGTGCACATGTGAATATTACTTGATGTGAACCTTGACAATCAAAAGGGTTCCACTATAAACAATTATCCTTCATAGCACGTCGACAAATTTTAGAGTTATCTTCTCCAAAATAGAACTCTAGGATATGCTCACTAAAAATAGTAAATATGTTTCCATAAGTGAAAACTTCATAGTATTTCTATATTCTCCTCTAGGCCAAATTGGTAGCACTCTTTCCACTATCGAAAAAGGAATTGACCTAAGTGAAAAAATCCAAGTTACATCTATGAGAGTATACTCCTACTTTTCCTAAGACCACTAAAATGCTAGTATTGTGAAAGATTTCTTGGGTACATTTACCTATGCCTTCAAATAGAAATGAGGAAGGATAACCCTTTTGACACCCTATTATATATTTGATTGCCAATGTTTGAACACCCTATTATTGGAAGGCTATTAAAAGGCATGATAGATAGTCAATGGGCTATGTACAATAAAATTACTAAAAATGTTACTTCCCTAAAGGAAAAAACTCATTGGACAACCCTAAATTATACATTTTTATGGACATTATTAAAATTGTAGCATAAGACATAAGAGAGATAAAGGAAGATCATGAGTATTAGATTAACAACTTTAAGGGTACTCTTAACAATATGTAGGAAATAGTTAGGGATTTTCTCATCATTAGAAAAATATAAATGAACAATTAAATGGAAGGGCTTATAAAAATTAATTAGACAGTGGAGGTACATAAAAATTTATCAAATGGTTCTAATGCATTAACTTTGATTATTGTCAAATATACTACAATGACAATAATAATGTTCATTCAACTCTAGAGGTGACTATTATTGTTGGGAATCATGGAAAAGCCACACTACTAGATCCAACAACTAGACTCCGGAGAAAACAAAAGTTTAGTTCTCTCATAAATAAAATTATTAATAAGCTTAAGAATATTCATGATGATTTTATTTGAAAAAATATAGAGTTACTTAAGTATCTCTAGTCTGTTTAGACTTTTTTCCTATGTTTTGGCTCTTCTTTATGCCTATTGACTAGTGTTTGTTTTACTATGTCTAGAAGGTTGATCTATAATAATACTATTTTATTTTGAATGTGGTGTTTTTAATCCTTATAAAACATAATTTCTTTGCTAGAAAATAATTGCATTCACAAATTTACTATAACAAAGCTTGTAAGTATCAATATCCTTATATCATAATAAACCACTTTATAATGTCTATATTTTGTAATCGATAAATGGTCAAGGCCATGATTAATTTTTTAATTTTTTGAAATTAATTATTATTTTAATGATTTAAGATCTAGTACACTCAAACCTAAGACCTCCCACATGAGAGTATCATAAGGTACCATTGTGTTGTTGGCTCTTGTCTAGTTTACAATATCTATTTTAATTATATATAATTTATTTAATTTTATAATAAATATCAGAGATCAATCTATATTTCTAAGTAAAATATAATATTAACTACATCATCAATTAATTTCCTCTATTCACATGATTTTAGAGTGCACTAAAGGTCTCAAGCCTTCTTCTCCTAGCCATGTTCAAAAGTGTGTTTATTTTGGGCACTAGTTCCATCCCTTCCCCTTATGTTCTAGTCACTCCCCCTAAGGTTGGCTTGAAATTATCTCTATTGTTTGCATTTCCTACCAACTCCTATTTTCCATGCTAGGTATCCCCTTCTTGTCTTTGGATTTAGTTCCTACTCCTATTCTATCTCATCCTTGTCTCCCCTTCTTCCCTCTCCTTCCTTTTCATTTTCCCCCCCTCCCCTTCTTCCCTTCCTTAATGTCACCCACCCCTCTCCTCTCTTCTTAATATCTACAAGTCTATGAATGTCGGTTTTCTACCTAAACTTGGAAGTTTTTAGGGTCATAACAAAAGAAAATAGATTGTGAATAAAGATGTTTCTAGTAGGAGCCTTGGAACTCATGAGTACTTATGATCCAAAATTTCTTCCTAATGATTATTGTGCCTTGAAAATTAGCGGTGTTAAAAACCTTAGAAAAAAAAACATTAGATCTCATTCACTTCTAACTCTTCCTTATTTCTTTTTCAAATCTAGCTAAATACCACCTAAATAACTAAAAAAGAATTAGATTTAGCTTTAAGGAACATCATAGTCCACTATGAAGACTAAGGACATCCTGGTAAACTAGGCTTCTAACCTACTAAAGACTATGTAGCTGTTCAAGTGTTGGTTTTTTGTTGTTCCTTTGCTATCATTTTAGCTCTATTTCTAGTTGGCCTCCTATTTTCCTATTTTTCTTTGCTCTTTTTGGAGGCCTATTATTTAGTGTACTATGTTTTAAGACATAGATGTTAGTTTTATGATTTTCTCTCTAGACTTGTGGTTACTTTGTAAAAGGTTTTGGGTCCTTTAAAACCTATTTTTACTTAATCAAAACATCACAATCATCATCCTAGAGTAGTCATAAATAAATAGAATGAAAAATTTAACTCCACAATATCTTTGAACATCAATTGGTCCATAGAAGTCAGTATGAAGCAATTCCAAAATATCACTAGAAGTGTATGTTTTTCTCTTGAAACTAGACTTGGTCATTTTTCTTAATTGACATTGTTTACACTTATCAAGGTCAAGATTATTTAGCTTAGGAAATAGTAAATTATAATAAAAGAACTAAACCATGAAATTGTGTTTCTCCAAGAAGCTAATATGCCTCATAAAGCTTTCACAATTGGTGATAAATTTATCAAGCCTTTTCCGCAAGTCATTTCCATGGATGTTGATAGTGCCTTGGAGGGCTTGACTTTTTTTTGGAAACCTATATTCCTTATTAGTACCTATATGAGTCATGTTAAGCTATTTAATTTTTGACAATTGTATTATTTCTAATGAATTTTCATTTTATTTTGTTGTCAGATTTTATTCTAAACACTACCAAACTCAGTATAGGTTGTGTCATACGACTAATTTACACAAACATCCTTTTATATTTAAAGTAATATGGGCTCATAATCTTGAGCTTTCCTATTATCTTAATAATAGAATATATTAAATTAAAAGGCACTTGTACATTAAGGCTTGTCCAAAAATTGTAAAGTCTTAGAAGTAATCATAGACATTTGAACAAGTATGCCTTTGGTAATATCTTTGAAGAAAAGGAAAGGTGAAATCTAAACTTTAAACAGATCATAAGGATACAACATGTTTTTGGCTTGGATATGAAAAGAGATAAATAGTAAATGGTCATTTTAGATGAGTTGTACAATATCATTAACAAAAAAGAAACCTTTTCAAAATAGTGATCTAGAGTTAAATGAATTATAGAGGGAGAGAAAAATACTAGGTTATTTCAGTAGTTCACATTCAAATACAAAAAATGTAATCTTGTCAAGGAACATATTTATTTTATGAGTTTGCTAACCTCTATATGTAATATTGATAACAAAGTTGTTGGCTACTTTAATAATATTTTGAACCAACCTCCTCTTAGTTAACCTAACCTAGAAAAAATACACAACTCCCTTATAGATGACATCCCTTCATGCATCTCAGTTGAAGATAATTTACTTATGGAAAGACTATCCACATTGGAGGAAGTGATTCTGGTGACCTTTTCTCTCATTCCTCTTAAATCCCTTACTTTGGATAGGTTAACTCCCTTATTCTTCCAAAAATATAAGTGGTTGGGAAAGATGGTTTTTGGGTGACCAAAGATTTTTTTTAATTTGGAAAGTATCCTTAAGAAATTGAATAGTAAATTTACCATTATCATTCCTAAGGTGATCAAGAACTAACATAATGAGACATTTTTGAATGATCAATCTTTTTAATTGTATCATCTTAAAATGGACACACTCCCATGATAAGAGAGTTTATCCCTCCAAGTAAGTAGTTTGGGGTCATGCCAAGTGCCTTAAATAGGTCTTTGCATGGATCTAGCTATTTTTTCCCTATTTTGCTTCTCTCTCTCTCTCTCTCTCTCTCTCTCTCTCTCTCTCTCTCTCTCTCTCTCTCTCTCTCTCTCTCTCTCTATTTGTAGCCTATTTCTAACAAATTTCTTTGTGAAACTAAGGGCTTTGACTTTCTAAGTCAATGATGACCTTTTAGGCCATGGTCAACCTCAACCCTGACCTTGGCCAAGGACATCCTTGACCCTGATCTAGGGTGGGTTTGACCTCATCCATGACTCTAGGTCCAATTTTTTATGTTCTGGGAATTTCAAGGTATCGAGCTTTGGAAAGTTTTTTCTCCCGCTTCCAAGTTAGCTTTTTTGGGTTCTAGAATGATAAACTCTTTAATTACATTTAATCTAGGTCAATTTATAGGGGTTAAGATTAATTAGGATTTAATACTCCTATGTTAGCCTTCTCTAGAAATTTGTGCCATAGATCTCTATATAAGAAAGTTTTCTTCCCTCATTTTACTATCTACTTTTTATGAGAACATCTATGAACTATGAGAAAATCAGAAATCTACTATTCATAAGAGTGCATGAGAAGACAATATATTAGATGATCCATTATTATCAAGGACTCTATCATTCAAGAATTCAAGTTCTCCATTAAAGATCAAGGATTGAAGCATTCAAGCCTTTGAAGGGATTTGGTTCAAGCATTCAAGATTTATTATTTGAACCCTAGATCTAACCATCATGGTAGTGTGATCTTCCTTCAAGATCCTTTGTTCATCTTGAATATCTATTCATTCCTCTACCAAAGTAGATTCCAAGAACACAATCATAGAGGTTTTCATTTACAATTGCTAATGTTATGTTCAAGTTTTCACATCAATATACTTGTTTACATTTCAAATACAATTTTATATCTATTGAGTATCATAGCTTCATTGTTAGATTTACTTCTACTACATTCTAGCATTCCTTATTTAAATTTAATTATTAAGGTTGATTACAAACTAGGGTTTGACCAAGGCAAACCCCTCATCCAAATAACAAAACCATTTTCCTTATAGATACAAGTGTGGAATAATGAATTAAAGTGCAAATTTGGATACCCTTTTCATTAAACTTGTGGGATATATGAACAAAATTTTCATTGAAGTTTTGCAGGTCATGATCAACTTTTTTGGGCATGATTGTGCCTTAGGGTAATATGGTGCCCCTCTATTTGGGTCAAGGTTGACATGCTTTCAAGAGGATAATTTTTTCCTAGTTTTTCTTCATCTCAACATTTTTAATCTGGAACAAGTTGCAGAGAGCTATGAAACTATATGCAGACATCATAAATCAGCATTTTCTAGATTTTCTTTACTTTGAGGTTACTATTTGTCTTCTATTTATTAAAGATTTCAAGTACACAATTTTCCGTAGAAAATATTATAGGATCTCCTCCTTTCTCCCTATTCTTCATTGATTGATCCATTTGTGCATTGCTCACATCCTTGTGGTTAATCAATTTGAATCTTTCCTTTTGAGAATTTTGGTTGAGGATAGGTCCTATTTTCACCCTATTCATTTTGGTGAACTTGACATGCTCACCCTCTTTCCTTTTGTGGAATTGGATGCCCTATTGTGTTTTACGGTGTATAATTTCATATTTTTTAAGTCTTTTCTTGGATTAAGATTATATTTAGTTTATGCTCTTTTATTTAAATTAATAAATGCAAAAAAAAAAAACTATATATTCAATAAAACACAAAAACGTTTTTTTGCATTTCATTTACAATGAAGATTATGAAGGTGCTTTGGTGTGTGGTTATGCTCCTTATTACCCTTCTTTTAGCATCTCTTTACCATAATTATGATTTTTATGAGAGTATCATTCATTTTATTATGTTCATGATATTTCATTTTATTCTTGATTATGCTTTTGTGAATTTAACCAATACTAGTCTTCCTACATTCAAAACTTTCATTAAAGATTCATGTGATAGAATTTTTGTTCTTTTGGATTATGTGAAGGATTTGGTAGATGAGACACCATCTCTTCATCTTGCTAATCTGATGCCTAATTCTCCATCCATTAATCCTTGTTCTTCCCATACTTATGATTGAATTCAAGTTATAGTTTAGGATGATATGTGCAAGATTTATTTGGTTTATCTTCTCCTCTAATTCATGATGATATTAAAGGAATGGGTAAAGATATTTCTTCCAAACCTATTATTCCACTTTATACAACCTTTACTTATAAGCATGATAAACAATCACCCCTTATAGAAGCTTTACATGATATGTATACTATAGGATATAATATGAAAACTAAACAAAGTTATAAATGTTTAAGGCTTGGAGTTAATGAAAATGGTATTATCCACTTCATATAGCCTCTAAGATGGATTTTTATAGTCTTGGTTGTTTGAAATCTCAAGTTAAGGAAAGTGATGTAATCATCATCCTCCTCTTCATAAAATTCTCCTTATACCTACCTTGGATAATCCAAGTATTCATCAACAGGTGGCTAAAAAGGTGTATGTTGAATTAATGAATTCCAAAAAAGAAGTTTTTAAACCTATAATGAAAGATTCCTTATCCAAGTACAAATTTTCTTTTCATTATTGTAATAGACACTTACTTGCTGATTGTAAACATTTGAAATTATATGTTCATGAATGGGCTACTTTAGGAATTATATCTCACTCTCATGCAGTTTTACAATTGTTTCATAATGTTTATATAGGGGAATAACCTCCTTCTAATATAATATATATCTCTTCTCCTCTTGTCTCTGGACTGGGGGACAAGAGGTGTATTTCTATCCAGTCTGCTAGGATCCATTATGCCTTTTATTGGGCTTAATTGGTACTCTTTCCTCCTCTTTTTCTATGATTTTGTATTATTTTTATACTCATTCATAGAATCTATTCAAGATATATTTTTTAAGACATTTTTTTTGCAAAGGTGTCCCTTTTTTTGTTCCGTAGGAGCAAGGTTCTTCCTTCTCTCTCTTTGTCTAGGGAATTGCTTTTCTTAGCTTACTGGCATTTATTTATATTACAATATAATTTCTTTGTATTGACTAATTTTTTGACTATAAAAAATATTTTTATATGAGATTTTATTGTCCTAGGTCATCACCTCTTCTTTATGTTAAAAATTGTGTTATTTATAAACTCTTACCCTTGCTTTTGTGCTAGAATCATTTCCCTCATTCCAAACATTCCATTGCCTCTTCATTGGAGGAGGACTGATGATTGAATCTTGTTTCCCACTTGGTTTATCTTTGAAATGTGATATTTTATCTAAAAGTACTCCTCTATGGTGGGTGTATTGTTGACAAGATATTCTTCTTTGAGGATCCTTTTTCCATAAGTGACATATCCTTTTCATGATTATCTATGATGTTAGATGTAGGGGTCAATATCCTTCATTAAGGATATGGTATACATTGTTGTTAAATAGGATATCTCCTTATATTGTGAAATAGGTATCCTCTTCCTATTTCTTATCATTTCTAGTAGACAACCACAATAAACAAAGGGCATATATAGGTTCTCTAGTGTACCATAGTTTTTCTAATTTTATATGCTAAATCTCTAAAGGTAACACACAAAATGTTGTTAAATCATGAAGAGACACACATTTTCCATTTTTTTACTTATCCTAAATCCTCTAAAGGTAATGCACATAAGTTTCTAACTCTTGAAGAGACGCATATTTCTAAATCCTTTGAAGGTAACACACATAAGTTTCTATGTCCTGAAGAGACACATTTTTCAATTTTCAATATGCTAAACCTTCTGAAGGTAACACACATAGGTTGCTAAATTATGAGGAGACATACATTTCATATTTATATGATGTAAGAATGTTGATCTATGGGTATTCAAGAAGCCATTAGAAGACACATTACAATTGCAAGCACAATTTTTGGGTGAACTATTAGGTTTGGCCACTTGTTTGTCTCTCCCTCTCTTTTTGTGATTAATGGTAAGGTGGGCATCTTACTGAGTAAGGTAATCACTTCTTCTTCTTTTTACTTTTTTCTTTTATGTTAGTGGGATTGGATCATGAAGCTATGTTATTTATAGTGTTTCTTTTTTCTTTCTTATGTAATAATTTATGTTTTTTATGATAGATTTCTAAATATGATATTAGTATGAGAAATTTTTCTTAGCAATGTTTCTTGTGCTAGTTGATTTGGGTTTGTTTAGTACTAACCCTTTCTTTTGTGTCATTTTTTCACCCTTGTGCATGTATGTTGAGTTAGAATCCTTAGCCTAATGACTTGTGTTCTTAACTAAGATTTTAGCTTATCTCATTGTAAACCCATGTGGATCTCTTCTTTCTTCTCCATTGCCAAGAGTTTGCATCGAGTCCATACTATTGCTAAAGTAGGGGCTAAATGCATCATCTTAAAATGGAAGAACTTCCATATTAAGAAGGTTTAGCCCTTCGAGTAAGTGTTCTAGGGTCATCTCAATCATCTTGAATAGGTCTTTGAATGCATCTAGCTATTTTTCCCTTGTTTTTCTTTTCTCTCTCTATTTCCAACCTATTTCTGACAACTTTCTTTGTGAAACTGAGGACTTTGACTTTCTAGCTCAATGATTACCTTTTGGGTCAAGGTCAATCTCAACCCTTACCTAGGTCACTGATGTCCTCAACCCTAACCTAGGGTGAGGTCAACATTGTCCTTCACCCTAGGTCTAATTTTTTGAGTTTTGGGAGTTTTGGGATATCAGGCTTCAAAAAGTTTATTTTTGCTGCTTCCGGGTTGGCTATTTGGGGTTTTAGACTAGTACACTCTTAAATTATATTTACTCTATGTCCATTTCTAGGGATTAAGGTTAATTGGGATTTAATTCTCCTATGTCTGCCTTCTCTAGAATTTTGTGCCCTAGATCTCTATGTAAGGAAGTCTTGTTCCCTCATTCTCTATCTACTTTTTATGAGAACATCTACAAAGTATGAGTGAATCAGCTATGTACTACCCATTAGAGTGCATGAGAATACAATATATCAGATGATCCATTATTATCAAGAATTCAAGATTTCCATTAAAGATCAAGGATTGAAGCATTGAATCCTTTGAAGGGATTTGGTTTAAGCATTCAAGATTTATCATTTAAACCCTAGATCTAACCATCATGGTGGTGTGATCTTTGCTTCAAGATCCATTTTTCATCTTCTATATCTTTTCATCCCTCTATCAAGGTGGATTCCAAGCATACAATCATGGAGGTTTTGATTTATTTTTGCTAATATTATGTTCAAGCTTCAGATCAATATACTTGTTTACATTTCAAATACAACTACATTTCTATTGAGTATCATAGCTTCATTGTTAGGATTTTTTCTACTACTGCTAGCATTCCTTATTTCAATTCATTATTAAGGTTGATTTTAAACCAAAGTTTGACCAGGGCAAACCCCTCATCCAAATAATAAAACCATTTTTCTTGCAAATATAGGTGTGGAACAGTGAATTAAAGTGTAGATTTTGATATCCTTTTTGTCAAACTTACGAGATCTGCGAACATAAATTTTGCCAAAGCTGTATAGGTCAAGGTCAACCTTTTGGGGCACAATTGTGCTCCAAGGTAAGATTGTGCCATTGTATTTGGGTAAAGATTGGCTTGCATTCAAAAGGATAAAAGTTTTATAGGTTTTCTCCATCTCAACATTTCTAGTCTAGAATAGGTTGTAGAATTCTCTAAAATTGTACATAGAGACTAGAAATTGGCATTTTTTTGATTTTCTCTACATTGAGGTTAGTATTTTTCTTCTATTCATTCAAGATCTCAAGTACATAATTTTCCATAGCAAATATTAGAGGATCTCCTCCTTGCTTCCTATTCTTCATTACTTGATCCATTTGTGCATTGGTCACTTCCTTGTGGTTAATTAATTTGGATCATTCCTTTTGAGAATTTGGGTAAAGGATAGGTTCTATTTTCACCCTATTTAGTAATAATGTTTATAAATTCTTCTTTAAATTCTTAGTTTTGAGACTAATACCTTTTCTAGATCATCTTCCTCACCCTCACCAAAAACAATTTTTGTCCTAGGAGACAAATTACAAATATTTTCCTTATGTTACATGAAGTGTTTCACTCTTTAGAGAAAAGAAATAAAGAAAATAAGATCCCAAAATAGGACATTTCCAAAGAGAATGATACGGTGTCTTCAAATTCTCTAATTTTTTTTTGCAAAAAGTTGGGTTTAGAGGCAAGATCCTTAATCTCTTGGAATTATTATTTTTAAAATCCTAAATATTTGGTGCTCATTAATGATTTTTTAAAAGGTTTTAATGATTTTTTTGGTGGTTTAAGACAAGGTGATCTCCTCTCTCTCCCTACTTATTCATTATTTTAGTTGATGTTCTTGGTAGAAACCTTTACAGTCTCATCTCTAATGGTGTAGTCAAAGGGTTTATACCCCACTTTTCTCCCCAGATAATTTCCCACTAGTAGATTATTGACAATATCCTTTCTTCAAAGGAAGATATTATTGCCAAAGCCAATGGCTAGAAGTCCCTCCTTAGTGAATTTTCCTTACTTTCTAGTCTAAGCCTAAAATTCCATTAAAGTGTTATTTTCTTCTACAAAACTCTAAGAAGACTATAGACTTAGATTATTGATTTGATAGAGCGGTCTTGGATGGATTTATTTATATTTAATGAATTATCTTTCCTCTCTCAGATTTTAGAAAGAAGAAAATCATGATATTCTAATATGTAAGAATTCAAATTCCAAAATTTTCACACTCAAATAGGGATTCAATCTCTTGTACAACTATTAGGCTCAAAAATTTGACTTGGAAAAGATGTTGAAGATTTTATGCAAATAAGAAGAATAAATTGTAACTTCTGTTATGCTATCTTACCCTTTTTCTTGTGAAATAATATAATATATTATTTCCCCATTTTCAAATCCAATTTTGTTATACTAATATCCTAAGGGTAGTAGAGGATGCCCTCCTCCCCCAAAATAAAATAAAATAAAATAATAATTCATTCCTTTACTAAGGAAATTTTGTGTGAGGATCTTTTATTTGGAAGTTCTTCTTATTAGAGGAAAAAATTAATCACATAGATTCAAATATAAATGAATAGTTTCCAACATGGTGTCTCATGATTTGGCCTACAATATCAAAGATAATATGATGACCATCACCCTTCTTCTCACAAGAATCCTCTCAACTCTATTGATGGGATATAGCTAGAGGTTGGGACTTGGTTGATTGCTTAAATGGATATAATTCCCCTAAAATTGATTTAAGAAAAAAACATCAAATAGACTCCCCCAAACTATGGTTGGAACAAATTGAATTTTAATGGTTCCTCTCTTGGCTATCTTAGCCAGGTGGGAGTGGGTGGCCTCATAAGAAAAATTAAAGGGGGAGTATTGGAGGCATAAATTTTCAATACAGGTATTCAAACAACTTTCATGACTGAAATTTATATTTTTTATTATGGGTTTAAGACAATGCATGAAAATAGGCTTAAGAAAATCATGTATGAATGTGATCTCATAATAATGAATATTTTAAATCATAAACCTAGCATAGCCTAGCAAGGTCATGATATCATCAAAAAAACTTTGCATTTTCTCAAAATGAAATACAAAGTCATTTATTAACATAATTTTTGTGAAGTCAATAATGTTGCAGATAGGTTGGAAACCCCTAGAAAGGACACACATTTTGTTAAAATCTGGAAAGATATCAATTCTATACTTAAAAAGGTTTATGTGGTCACTTTACAAGACATTAACACTTATACCAAAAGTAGAAATTTTCTCAATTGTAGCAATGAGGATTAATTATACTTTTACCTAGGATTTGGGTTGTCTTTCTTTTTGTATTTTAAATTCTGATGTTTAAACACAATTTCTTCCTCTATCAAACCATTTCATATCCCACAAAATATTCCCTCTATTTTTGGTGCTAGAGTTAAATGAACTTGTAAAGAAATTTTTTCAAATTCCTCCTTGAAGAAGCAACAAAAAGGTATTGTAGAAGTTTTGGATTATTTGGCCTATGGTTCTTCTTGGTCCATGGTGTCAGCCTAGACTCAAGGTGTTTTAACCTGCAATTTTGTCTCCAACACACCTCCTACCACTCTTCTCTTGCCTTCCTAAAAAACTTAACTTTGTTACTCTAAGAATCCCCTTATATCTCAATCTACTTCCCCTTCCCTATTTCCTAAAATTTCTTATGGAAGTATTAATTTTGAGGGTCTATCTTTATAATTAATTGACTTGTGAATCTATCACAATAGACTTAAATTGGACTATTTTATAGGCACAAAACCTTTGGAACCATTTGAACAACCGACCTAAAAGTCAAAACAAAAAGGTATATAGCAACTTATTGAAAATTGCCCTATCAATTTTGTTTTGGGAAATATGGAAGGAAAGAAATAGAAGAATATTTAACAATGAATAAATTCTAACAAGCTTCTTCTTTAGTAAAGTAGAAGCCATAATTTATATCTTGCATATTAAAAGGATGACCTCCATCATTTTGAGCTTGGCAAGGGGTGACAGCACTAAATTTGTATTTAATATGCTAAGTTGGGTCATGATGGTACTAAATTCAGTGGATTTGCTTGTGGTAATAAACTTTTTGTAGTCACCTCTACCTTTAGTTTACCAATAATTAGTTGTGATGAGAAACAAGAAGTCATGAATCAATGCAAGATCAATGATGATCCTACATTCAAGAAAGGCACTTTCTAGATTTCAAGGGCATCTTTTGAGGGGGGATTATGGAATCATTATGATCTAGGGATAAGGGACTAAATATAATTCAAAATTACACTTCGTTAATTTCAAGTGTTTGGCAAATATTTTTTTCATTTTTCAAGTTGTAGTTTCCATGTTCTAAAGTCTTATCTCCAGTTTTTTTTGATTTGTTGAAGTTAGTGAAGTGTATGGCAGTGGAGTTGAAGGAGGGAGTGAAGAACATAATAGTTGATCTTGGGGAGTAGAAATTTATGGAGGGTGCTAATACGAGGATTGAACTACCCAAAATTGAAGAGGTTACTTGGAAGAATAAGGTGGTTTGGTCACACTTGAAGGAAGGATGGCTTATTCTATTCATGGAGAGTATTGAAGGCAACAATGAGATGGTGATTTGGAAGTTTATTGACTAGTACAAGAATTAGTGGGTTAACATAAGTGGGGTCTCCTTCAAGGTCACTAAAGAATGAATTGCCAAAGCTACTTGCCTAGTGTAGGAAAGTAAAATTTGGAGGAAGAAACCTAAGGTTGTGGATGTGAAAAGCATGGGGAATTTTTTCCATTCTGATGGAGCCCTTGTTTGCTTCCATGGTCGGTTTTCTCATGAAAAGCTCCTAGAATATTGGGATATGATTTGTTATGTCATTATATGATACATAACCATGGAAGACATAGTCAAGGTATGCTAAAATTATCAATTTCCCATTTTGAACCATTTTAGGAACAAGGAATTTATTTCCTTTCCCTATCTTCTTTTGCATTCCAATAAAGAGCATGTGTGAAACATAAGACAAAAAGAGAGGATGGAAAAATCTACTATGCATATCACCAAGCCCTGATTCTCTGTCTAGCTTTAAATTCTAAAAAGACCTTCAACCCAAAAGTATGAGCTTGAGCACTTTGCCTTTGAATATCACAGATTTGGGTTAAACTTCCACTCCCTCCCCTATACGCTAAGTGAAGGGCTCCCATTGCCTCAACTTAGAATATAAAAATGGAGAATGTTGAGCTCCTTGATATTGATAGTGTCAATTCCACCATTAGGTAGTGTAGCAATAGATCAAGCAAATGACTCAAAGATAAAAATCTCTTTCCTAATTCTTGTTTGGCTAAATCTGATAAATCTACCTTAGCTAAGAATTCTACAAGGAAGTCTAGCTATAGACCCAAACATAAAGCCACTAGAAGGAATTGTGAGGAGTAGGAGAAAGATGAAACTGGGAGTGAAGGTAAGGATGAGGAATTAATGGAGGAGGATCATAACAACCCATTTCCATCCAAGGTTTTTGATACCTTAAAAATAAAGACCATAAACCTAGATTATAAGAAGGGGGAGAAGGTTGGCGATCAAGGTACTGTTACATTTCCTATAAGAACGAGGAATCTTGGTAGTCAAACAAAAGATGAAGTTACATGGGAAGGATGGGCAGAAAACTAAACAAAATGGGGGAGATCATAAGCAGTCAGAGGGAGCCATTATGGGAGAATATATAAAGATAAGGGGATCCCAAAGATTGAAAGGCTAGAGAATTCCATTGTAAACCTATTCAAGAAAAATGCAGAGCTTGAAGATAAATTTTGATAGGGTTTGCAATTTCTTGGTGTGGGTGATGCATTTGACAACCACAACAATTTACCTCATGCAAAATTTCAAGGAAGGCACTAATGATGGTAAGGACATGAAGAAAACTCACACACTATATAGTTTCCTTGCTGATGACTAGTTGTGACTGCTTCTAGAGAAATCAAGGAATTAGAGCAAGAAGGATTCTAGCTAGCTAGTGCGCTTTCAATATTTTTTTTTCTATGTTTAGTAGGTTTTTAGTGGCCCAAGGCTCTTTCTATTTATTTTTACTGGACTAGTTTAAGGGCATCTATAAATATTGTGGCCAAGTTTAGGTATAATGTTGACATTCTAATGGTTTTTTTCCAATAGCAATATCAAAAACACTTTATTAGGGGTGGGGGGAGTTGATGGTTAAGAAGGGAGTTGGGTAGTTGCATAGTAATGACTTATCATTGATTCTCAATCTATTTTTGCTCTGTATGGGTCAGCCCCAAATTTTTAGTGCTTCTTAATATCAAAAAGAAAGTGGAAATTAGTTTAACAAAAGTTTTTAACACCCATCTAAGAAATGCAAGTAAAGAAGAGGGTTCATTCATAGATTGGGATGCTAAAATTAAGAATTTTTTTGGAATAATCTAATCAACCCTCCAATGACATATACCACAAAAAAAAAACAAGTGAGATAAATTGTAGTTGGGAACCACCCCCAATATGGTGGTCAAACCTAAAAATTGATGGAGCATCTAGAGGTAATCTAGGAAAGGTAGGGTTAGGATGTATTGTTTACTCAGACAATGGAGCATGGCTAGCCAAACAAGCCAAATTATTAGTAATAATCTTGAACAACATAAGATAACTTGAAGGACTAATTGAAGGACTTAAGTATGCTTATACATAGGTATAAAAAAGTAATAATTCAAAGAGATTCTAAAATAATCTCAAATGCATTGAGGAAACGAAGCACACCCAATTGAAAAATCAGCTCATAACTCGAATATGTACTAACCATAATAGATGAATTTGACAAGATCAAACTATAATATATATTCCTTAAAGGAAATAAAGTGGAAGATAAGCTTGCAAATATGGGTGTACATGGTGAAGGAATTTACATCAAAGAAAATTAAACAGCTCAAAATAGGGAGAAGAAAAAAAAGGGAAAAAAAAAGGAGAAGAACAAAACGTAGAGGGATGGATAGAACAAGAATTTAACTCTTGCAAATAAGAAAATTAAAAGTAAGTTAAGTTAGTAATCATAGGTATTACACAAACATTAGAAATACCCAAGTGCTTATAGATTAAAGAAATTCATTTAAGTAGCAGGTCCACCTCTTAGGGTAGTCCACTTATGAATACATTACTCATATGTACATTAAAGAAGTAGTTTTACCTTAGATAGGCTAACTTTAGTCTAACTATAAATGTCTAGACGAAAACTCTTTGTTTAATAGAAAACAATACACTATCAAAACAGATTCAATATATATTTAGATTAAATAAAATTTAAAGGCTAAAAAGAAAACTCAACCATATCTCAGCAAATATAAAATAAAATAAAATATTAAATTAATTAAATTTAAAGACCATAAAAGATATTAGTAGAATGCAATCTTATAGCCAATCTTTTGAATATGATAGATAACCAAAATTCAAACTGCATAAAATTTGTTATAAAATTGAGGGGTAAATTATTAAATTTAACATTTGACTCATTAAATAAAAGTACTTAAAAAAATAAACAAAATCTAAATGTTTATAATCATGTTAAAAATAAGAAATGAATGAAAGAACAATCCTTAAAACATCACCAAAAATAAAGTAATTAGCTAAACATTAACATCCAAACATTTTGTATATCAAATATTGGTATCAATATGAAGGAAATCGTCTTTATGTGATCAATAAGAAGCATTTATATTGATTTATGGCTAACCACTAACATGGAGATCAAGATGATTTAAGTTGTAGAATGCAGATTATGCAAGGATTATGAAATATTCTATAGATGCAAAGAGATGTTCTAAAAACTAAGATTGCTAAAGAAACTTAAAAATTATCTTGTAACAAAAGAATCTAATAATCATTTATACACAAATATAAATGAAGGAATACCTTTAGAAAACCCCCAATATGGTAGGGGCACATGTAACAAAAATTAAAATCATCAAGATGTCTAATATTAGATATAAAAGATGAAAATTGGGTTGTGCCCCTTTTAATTATGTACTCATGTATATGACATTGTCTTGGGCAGGAATGAAGGTTTTCTTCTTCGTTCCTTCTTGCCGATGGTTACTTGAATGAAGATTTTGCAATCTTTTTTGTTAAATAAAATATATAGGGCCTCAACCTTTTACCCATAAAATAATAATAATTTATAAATATTTTAATGAAGGTTTAGCTATTTTATTATTTTTTGTTATGGAAAAAATATAAATAATATAGAAAAGAGAGTGTAAAATAATCTATAAAAAACCTTTTTTAGTTTGGATTCGGTCATTCTAGTTTATTATTTTTTAAAAAAAAATATTAATTATCAAATTTTCAAAAGACTCATTGAATTGAGAATGAAATATCTAGGAATTTGTTTTAAAAACTCTAAATCCGTAATTTTGTATATGGAAGGTTTCTAAAATTTATAAGATTTTTTTTTTGAAGAATACAAATTAATATAATTTATAAAATAATATAAATTTTGAAAGTCTTTTAAATTAATAATATATAATTTAAAAATATATTAAAAATATATATTGCATATGTTACGATCTAGGAAAACAATGTATTAAGTTCTATTAATATAAAGTTTTAATTTCCCATGAAATAATTTTCAAATATATATTTGAAATTTGAAATTAGGAATACCTATGTATGTTAAAAGTCTCATTACAAATTTACAACCTTTTTATATATTTAATGCATTTGTTAGGTACCTTAACTTATATTAGTCAAGAAATTTGTAGTTGTGTATTTTTTAAGCTAGTATAGTGTGAGTAAGCGAGATAATGATAAAGACATGTGAACTTATAGATAGTATATAGATAGATACATAAACAAGATTAAAGAGAAATAGAGCAAATAGAATATATATAATGAGAGGTGAATGGTAAAGATAGGGGTAAGATAAATAGAGACAAGGAGGGACAAATTAGTGTATGTGTGTAGAAGAAAGATATAAATGAAAGTATGGGAGGTCGATAAGGAAAGTGTGTGTAGTAAAGATAGTTGAATGGATATAAAAAATAAAATGAAAAAGATATAGAAATATGGATTAAGATGGAGAGCAAGAGATGGAGATGATGAGATAGAGGCAATTTTGAATTATTCGTCTCAAATAGCTAGGTTGTCCATTTTGTATAGAAATAATAGTTAAGAGAGATAAATAATCATAATGAAGAATAAAGAGAGAGTGAGGGGATAGGAGCAAAGTGGGTAACATGAATAATATAAAAAAGAGGGGCAAGATATAAAAAATATATAGAGAAACATAGGGCTAGACCGTGCATATAGGAAATAGAGTATAGATACATAGGAGCAAAACATTAAGAGAGATAAGATAAGATAAGATAAAGATAGTGATGTGTGTGAATGTATGTGAAAAATATATAGATGGAGGTAGGGAAGCGAATGACTTAATCATCAACGCTAAGCTTAGTTCCTAGACCAAAAGTGTTAAATAGTCAAAGTTCACTTTTCTTTCTCAAGCTTAATTATTCCCTTAGTGTATGATGTTTAAGGGTGGTCTTAGGGAAGTAAACAATGACAATTTACAAATAACTATTGAAGAATATCATTAAAAGTATACAAGACTGTCAACTTAATCTTTGCACCCTTCAAACATACAAGTACTAATTAATATAGTACAAAATTTAAATTCAATACCACCTACAAAATTTAAATTCAATACCACACTTTGTACATTGTTAATGAATTGGTAATGCTACGTGTATATGAAATATTAGTCCTGAAGGATTGAGTGGGTATTCTATTGATTAGGGGCCTGCCGCTGAATTGATGATGGTGAGGCGCGAGATACTTAAATTGAAAAAAAAGTAACGAGTAATGATGAATCAACGCCTAGGGAACGTAGTATGTTTATCAAAATCAACTTCCCATAATGCGCTGCCATTTATTAAATATTTAACAGCGCAGCGGCCTTTAAATTAAATCTTTATCTAACGCGGCTAACATCCATTCCCCTTTTACTTCATTCCTATCACCCCCAGTCTTTAATATTTTACTAAAGCCTAAATGTACTCCCAGTCGAGGGAAATCAAAGGAAGAGGGACAAAAGTAGGTCCCTATCGACGATGAGATGCGATTGCGGAGACTTTGCACTTCATAGAGAAAATGAATGGCGATGAAGAATTTAGGGTGAGAATGGAAAAGATTTGATGATATTTGGACCAAAATGCTTTCGCCAGTGCTTTATTGGTAAGAACTGTTGAATATTTTATCTACAAACTGATGACCTGTACTGCATATCTTGGACCAGATTTCAGAAATGCTTGAGAAAGTCTCCCAAGGTATGATATTTCTTGTTTTAGTGGCGTCAAAGCCCTAAGTTTTATTTACTTGGTGGAGGATTCATGGCTGCGTGAATCGGAAGCAACTGCCAGGGGAAAGAAGGCTATTTTATAGAAATCTGTGATGTGTGCAAGTCTGCTGAAACCCTAGTTCTTAGTAGAGTGAAAAGCGAGAGGACAAAGTGGCGACGCAAAGACATGGATCAGATCTGATTCTTGATCGGAAAGAGAAGCGTTTTGATCTGAGTAATATTTCTCTCATTTGTCCTCGCTCTGCAAAGGAAAGTTCCGCTATTATTTCTGCGCTCTCGAGAGTAGTTGCAGGAGATATGGAAAATCAGACCCCTGAATTGGTCAATGGACGGAAGAGACAGAGAGATGATCGGCAGGTGACGGGAATCACAAATCAAATCCGCCCGAAGACAGAAATTGCCGATGATCCCTTGTTCTGTTCGCCTTCTCGAGGTTATTATTGTCTCGTTCAACTCATAACCTTGTTTTGTTTTTACGTTGAATTCCAATTTGTTTTTGCGATTCGTAAAGCAATTTATGCGACATGGCATAGGTAAATCAAGTGTCCTTTCAAGGATCAATGCAAAAACACTTTGTCATGTCCGTTTAGAGCGATGGATTAAAAAAATTAAACAACCGTATTGTCTTTAGTTGTTCCGATGTTCAAGAAAATAAAATAAAAATCGTTTTGTTGCGAAGCAGATCCAATCCCCTTGTTTAAAACATAGAGCTTTTATTAAATAAATACTTTTGATGCGAGTTAGTGGAAAAGTATTACGTCCATAACCTAAATCTACAAAGTAAATTATAAGAGAAACATTTTCCGCGGCAGTCCTTTGTTCGCACACAGTGTTCAGGTTCTACCTTTGGTGCAAATCTTCAGCCTGTATTGAACTAGAATTGACTGAGATTACCTACGTCAGCAAATTTACTTCAATTTTTGCAGTCGAATTCTGCCCAATCTTTAATAAATTACAACATCAATTTCAAATTTGGGAAAAATAAATCGCAACTCCCATGCATTTGTTATATATATTTTCCGATCGCTAACGTTTTCAGTATCTATTGAGTTTTGCGAAGTTTTTGCTGGCAAATCTGAGTCGGAGGTATCAAATGAAAGGACTATTTCCATTTGCATTGCGAGTTATAGAAAATAAGGGATAAAATTTATATGTATTTTTTGATGAATAGTCATTTTTTATTAATATATAATATACTAGTTATAATTCATTTAAGAGGGTCTAGGGATACAAGATCATCTTAAATCAACAACTATTCATAAAAAAAAGACATATCTCCACTTCCAGATACTAAAAATGAACCTGTTGATGACTGAACTGTTCAAAATATATGTATTCAAAATATTGTCCTTAAATATTTATATTTTTAAAAAAAGTCTTTCAAATAAATTTTCAATGTTTTTTTATAGCCATTTCAGATATTTGATAATTCATTCACTATTTGAAATTAGTTCCAATCCCAAATTTAGATTACAAAGGCAATCTTTTGAATAGTATAGATCAATAGTAAATAAGCTATAGAAAACTCAGGCCAATAATATTATTCTTAAAGACCAATTTTAAGTAAGACCAGGAAAGCAGAATAACTCGCTTATAGCTAACGAAATATTCAAAACCAATAACGTGAATCTGCAATGGAACTGGTCATGACAATTACAAACCCTTGAACACCCGTCAGTCTAAACTTATCAGTAGTTCAGAAAAGTAACAAAGCTATTCGTAGTAGACAAACATTCTATTAGTAGTAGACAAACATTCTATTAGTAGTAGTAGACAAACATTCAGTGGGCCCTAGGAAGACCAGCCATGCCTATAGATATAAATTTATAGACTAAGTCTGCTAATACGAAAGCAAAGGCAAAAGAAAACAACGTGCCAATTATTTGAAATCTACAGAAAATCACTTTACCCATGAAAACTCTCGTCATAGAGGAAAAACCTAATGTTGCTTGTTTCTAATGTCCGAAAAGCGAAGTATTCAAAAGATGCGGTAAGAGATAAACAAACAATTTTTACCATTATAACATGATCTTAAATCCGCTTACTTGAATTTCCTTACAAATGATACATGGTTTTGTGATGATTTAGGGAAAACAGAAACATGATACAGTTGTATTCAAATGTCTTTGAAATCCAATGTTCATAATAAATATTTCAGATTACATTTAATGATTCATTCACTCTGTTTGAAATGATAAGTTCAAATCTGAAATTTAGATTACAATCGGAATCTTCTGAATGCTACATAAGTTTTACCAATAATAATATTTTTGAAGACTAACTTCTAATTAGACCAGGAAAGCACAACATTATCAACTTTCTTTCCAATTTTGTGACTATGATATAATACTTCGTTTATAGCGAACTAAATATTCGAAACCATTTAACGTGAACCTTCAAAAAAACTGGTCCTTGACAATTACAAACGCTTCAACACCCGTTAGTCTAAGCTTATTAGTAGTTGAGAAAAAATAACAAAGCAGTAAGAATAGTATGCAAACATTCAGTGGAGGGCCCTAGAAAGACCAGCCATGTTTATAGACATAGATTTATAGACTAAATCTGCTAATACGAAAGAAAATGACAAAACGGCACCCTATCATTGTTTCTAATAAGATAGAGGAAAAACCTAATCTTCCTTGTTTCTAATGTCAGAAAAGCAAAGCATTCAAAACATGCGATAAGAGCTAAACGAAAATTTTTTACCCTTAATAACATCATCTTCAATCCATTCACTGACATTTCCCTTGCAAGATTTAACCATTTAAACAAAAGAACTGTTCTTGTATATCATTTGAATGACAACTTGTGTGCAAATGATGTATAAAACTTATCAATTGCAATTTCATGGCATGCAGAATCATACAGTACGATTATTCAACATCGGGAGATAGACAGACCGACGATGAAAGACAGTGGAATCCATTCATTCGAAGCAGCCGCCGAAGCTATGAAATGCGAAGCACAACCGGAGAGGAAGGGGAGATATAGAGGAGTGAGGCAGAGACCATGGGGCAAATGGGCTGCAGAGATAAGGGACCCAAAGAAGGCAGCTCGAGTGTGGCTCGGCACATTCGAGACAGCAGAAGGCGCAGCAAAAGCCTATGATGACGCCGCTTTAAAATTCAGAGGAACAAAGGCCAAACTCAACTTCCCCGAAAGAGCCTCCCTCAACATCACCGACCTAACTTCATTTAATAATAATATTAAATTCGGTGTGAAAGGAAATGAGGGAAATGGAATCATCGTAAGCAATTCCCAAACCCCATACGCAAACTCCACTTTGAGGGTTTCCCAAGATCCATCCCCTCACCAAATGTCGGCGATGGCGGAAAGTTTTAGGACTTTACCACGCGGCGCAGCTTATTTTGACTTTCCTCGTCCTTTCACTGCCCCTTCCACATCTATATCTTACCCTCCACAGATTTTCCAAAATACCCAACTTCATCATAATCCACTGACTGATGTGAAACCGGCAAACAGCTATTGCAGTCGTGATTTTCGTTTTTTACAATCCTATCAGCAGCACTCAACAAACTTTCCTCTCTCCTTTACTGATAGCCAGAGAAGTATTGATCATGGACAATTTACTAGGACTCCAATTTTCAATACATCGACGTACCCACATCACAACTCCTTGATCTACAATAAAGTATTTAATCCGCAATACCCGCAACTGCCTTCCTCTATGGAACAGGAACAATTGAAGGAAATTTCACAAAAGACAAAGACTTTTGTAAGAGCATCTGGCAACATGGTTGCTACTCAATCAGAGTCAGATTCCTGCGATGGTTCAGCCATTCTTCCTTCACATAATTGGCACTGTCAAGATCCATGACTAAACAAAAGCAACAAGCCACAGTTTTGGAAGACTTTTGCGAGTGGATCAATAGATTTTGAGGACTAAAGAAGAAAGATGCACATATCAGGGAAAAGTAGAGATTTCCGTTTTGAACGATTTGCTGCTGTCTGGATTTCATTACCGATGCCCAAGGTAAGGGAACACACTATTTCTTTTATATTTCTTAATGATTTACTCATTCGAGATGCATATCGCCTACCTAATTAGACAAATGCTACTGAAATTTCTTATTTGGTTGAAGTATATATTTGTGATTTAATCGACATTCATTGGAGGTGCTTCTGTCTTTGTTGCTTTTAGACTGAACGGGAGCGACATATTGGATTTCTTTCAAGCTTAATTAATAGGCTACAGTTTTCTTTGGAAACACTTGTCAAGAGATCTGCTTGTGAGGTCTAAATTACAGACAACATTAATTGCAGTGTGAAGCCTACTTTACCCAGTCATGATAGATTCTACAATGAGGTTAGAAATCTGGTTCTCCTCTAGATTTTCTACTACTTTAAACGGCTAGCAAGCATTTGCATTCTTCTTTTTCAGACTCTGAAATATTGTGATATAAAATGAACGATAGTAGGTTTACCGCAAGGTTTCTGATTGTAATGGGCAGAATTAGATTCCTTCCAGAACACTCGAGTCTTGGATTGTTAAATATATTAATATTTTGTATTTTTAATATTACCTTGTTTTAGATAAACATGTAGGGGAGATGTTTACAATATCATCCTTATAGGATGGATAAATAGACACAAAATGGTCCTCGCTGGTAAACAAAATATTCCCAAGTTTCTCACCGCAAGGTTTTCGCCATGGACATAATATAACTTTGTCCACATCAAACTAGATTTAAATTGTCTTATACTTCACTTCTTCCACTGTTTCACTAATACCGCCCCTAAGATCTTATCTGTTTATAATTATTTTTCGGAGGAATTGTAATTTTTTAGAGATAAGTTCACAAAAGTGTGTTAACCGTAACAGGGTTCTTCAGGGTAAAATGCAGTGCTCCCAGCTCCGATTATCGAGGCAATGAAGTAAAATAGTCCAGTGGAATTTTAGGGTCAAGTGAAATACTTGCTTACGTCATGCTTAACTTTACAATGGGATCTATTCCTTCATTGAATGGGCAGGATATTTATTCTTATCACGAATTATCCTTTTTGACAAAATTGTTTGAAAGCATAGGATGAAAAAGTTTTTTAAAAAAGTTTGAAAGTACAAGATGGAAAAGCTATTACAAAAAATATTCTATGTGCATTTTGAAAAATATGAAAAATCAACTTTGAAATGTGGCTTGTAGTTAAGAGGGGATATCTTTCAAAAGGTTTAGGTATACCTCCTTTCACGTCTTCTTTTGTAGGCTATGCAATAAGCAAAAATCAGTAATGATTATTCTAGCTTTTCAAGGTTAAATGTATGGTAAATTAATGGGTGGATCTCTAAAAGTTGAAGGTGTGCTAAATTTTGTTATGTTTAATAAGTGTTATGATAAATTAAAAAGCTCAACACTAGTTTCATTAGATTTTATTATACATTTTAAAGTTTGATCATGAGTTTAATTTTCATTTTGATCCAATAAGTTTATTTATTTATTGATTTAAACGATGAAAATATAACATGAAAAAAAAAATCTCTTAAGTTTAATGAAGTTGATTTAAAAATGTTTTTATTCAAGGGGGCATATTTGAAAATAATTTTGACATGAATGAAAGTATCCTAATTTATTTCATTAATATTTTCTAAGTGATACAATATTTGTTTTTTTTTGATGAATTAATACAACAATCGAAAAGGGGAGCTAGTAGGCTAGAGACTAGCCAGAAGTTACCCCCTACTATCTAAGAAATCCCTTTTCTAGTCATACAAAACATCAAAAACATCTTAACATTCAACCCCCTAGTATTAACCTTCAAAAGTATCCACTTTACTACCCTTAACATTAATATTATGCCAAAAAATGGTCTAGTGGCCGATATTGAAGATATTTCTACGAATACAATTATCCATAATAACTTAAAATGCCTCCAAGTGCATGGAGTTCATAGTTAGACAAAACATTAAACAAAATAAAGAAAAAGCAAGCACAAGGGATAACTCCCCTCCTTCTCCTCTAAGACCTCCCCCTTATTTTCATTAGGATCCTCCATGGTTGGTTTCTCAGCCTCCTTCTTACCAAGTTTCTCCAACAGAGTCTTGAGCTAGCCATCCATCAAGAAGCTATAGAGGGGGCAGATGATCTCACTCTCTTTTCCCTCATCTTTCTCATCCTCACTTACCTATAGAAAATAAAGAGTGGTGGCTGTCAAGTGCATGACTTTATTAGAGAACTCCACTAGGGTTTCAACCTTTCAACACAAGGTTCCCTAATTGTTGGATAGGTCATGCATTGAATTTTCTAGTCTATCCAATGTAGTTTTCCTCTAATCTTGCTCATGGCCATGATGCCCTTTCTACCCCCCCCCACTCTTAGCTGCATCCTTTCTTGGGGAAGTAATATCTTTCTCCTAAAAAATTTCTAGGGATGGGTTAGCTTCCAAGGATTCTGGAATGTGAGACAGGCTAGGAACCTCCTTTCTCCTAGAACTAGGGTACATGATCTTCCTCTTGCTTTTTGTGGACTTCCTTTCACTTTCCATTGACTCTAAACTCATCTTGTACTTGGAGGGTGTCTTAAATTCTTCCATTTTAAGCCATTTACTAGAGCTCCTTATAGTTTTATTACTCCACCCAGTATTTGTACCAGTGTTAATAACACTTATGTTTTTCCTATTACCCAGAGGCTTATTGTCCACCTTCTTCAAGGCTGAACTAATGCTAGGGTCCATATTGACTTGGGGGGTTATAGTGGTGATAGGGTTAATGAGAAGAGGTAGGTTGATAGCAAGTTGGAATTTGTAAAGTTTGAACATGAAGGCCTAGTGTGGGATATAAACGGATCTACCTTCTTCTCCCTTTCTCCTAAACTTAAACACACTATCCTCCATTGAATGCAAAATAAGGCGTGGGAAGGAAATCAGGTCATGGTTCATAAAATGGTTTAGAATAGGAAAATGGTAAAATACAACACTTGATGTTGATCTTCAAGAGTCATATAGTGTATGATGGCATAGCACACAATGTCCCAAGGTTTGGGTAGGTCCTCCATAGAAAAGACACCCTTCACACAAATAGGCTCCTCCTTAGAGCAGAATTTTTTTCTCATTCTCACTTCATCAAAAATCTTATCCTCCTTATGCCAACTCCTACCCTCAAGATACAACTCACCAGCAATTGCAATGATTTCCTCTATTATTTCGAACACTAACACATTAATGTTCACCTTCCTATTATTCTAGGTATCAAAAAATTGAAGGATACATGTTCGTCATACCCTTCAATGCCCTAAATGAACAACAACAATCCACTTTCATGAAGATAAACCCATGCAACCTCTCTCTTCCTAATGCAGTCTTCAATTGTATCTAGTTCAATGTGGTCATTTGCACCCATGTCTTCATCAAGTTCCATCACTAAATCCTCAATGTTCTTTGACATCCCCTTGTTGTAGATTTGGAAATCAGGGTCATTTAAATATATAATGTTAACAATGAATCTGAAAAAGAAATTGATTCTCATCATAAATCACAAGGCTTCACATTTTCCAATCCCTTTCTAGCTTCAACGTGTTTGAATCATACCTTTCCCATCAAAGTTAACCATTGCCAACTGTGTGTCAATTGAAGTGTAAGGGAATTTTCATTATTATTGTATACAACTCCCACCTCTATCAGATTTATTATTTTGACTAAATCTATGTTGGTCGTCCTCTCACCATAGCAATAAATGGTCATGATGATGGATCCCCAAATTAACATATACACAAAATCTTTCCAATTTTGACTTTATGATTTTTCACTCTTGGGCTCTCTTGCTCACTTGGATTCAAATCAATACACCTTTTTTTACTTCATTACATTGTACTAGAGCACGTTCTCTTTCCACCATCATTTATGTGGATGGTGGGATTTAGTTGACATCATCCCTTTCCTTTATTCCTTCCACATTATGACCCACTTTAGCTAGGACATCCAAAACATCTTGTCTTCTCGATATATGTGCTCCATGTGGACTTCAAGTAGCTCATTCAATAGGTTGTGGATTTCCTGAATTGCCACTTTTATCTTCTAGTTATACTTGCCAGCTTTTTCCTTCACAACATTAATAATCAACATTGAATCTCCCTCAATAGCCAGTTTATTAATACTTCCCACTTACACTATCCTCATTCCCCATAATAGGGCCAAGGCTTCCACTTCATTTTTTCTCTTCCAATAGTTCCCAGCATATGCATGCACCACCTTTCTGGTATTATCTCAAATAATGCCTCTAGTCGTCATCCTCTTGGATATGGTCGATCTATCATAGTTAAGTTTCAACCAATCTTTGAGGGGGGCTATCAAACGGTTTTGCATCAAGCATTAGCTTTAGAGCTTTTGAATCTTGTCACCTTCAGACCAAGGTCCCAAGAATGATCTCATCTTATGTCTTGGCCTCTTCGGGGATTTAGAGGGGGTTTCTAGTGCCAGATGTCACTACATTTTTTCAATATCTTGATCACTTGTTCAGTCACCACCTCGCTAGAAGTAGCCTTGTCCCTAAAAACATAATTGTTTCATTCCTTCCATACTTGCCATGCCACATAAGGGGAGATGTCTCTAGAATGTTTGAGGTATGAGTGGTTAAAGGGACCATCCCAACAAACAAAATGATTAATTCTATCATTGAAGCACCATTGAGTCTCCCATAAGGAGAGAATGCCCCTCCAAACCTTCATATCAAAGGGACATTGCATGAGGAGGGGTTGTATGAATTCCGTTGCATTATAATATAGTGCACATCAATTAGTTAACTAGAATCCTCTCTTTTGCAAATTATCAATGGTGATGATGGCCTTTTGTAGAGTTGTCCACCAAAAGAAATTTATCTGTGGTAGGATCCAAGGGTGCCAAACTTTCTTTCATTCCTTAAGGGCTTCACCACTCTTGAGAGAAAAAGCATAAGAAGATTTCACTGCGAACCCTCTAGAGGGGGTAAGTTTCCATATAAAAAAAATTCTCTATTAGGACAAAGGGTATATGATAATTCTATTAAATCTCTTGAAGTTACTTAAATAGCCTCATTCTCATATTGTCTTGATTGTAAAGTTTTTTTCTATTTGTGCTCAAGGTCAATCTAGTTGAGAACCAGAGTACCATGGAGCTTAGTACATGAATCTCTTAGAGGTTGGAACTTGGTATTCATGAGGGGGCCATCATCTAGCTAGTAATATTTCTAGAAATCAACCTTTTTTCCCACTCCCCACCATCCAATGAGCTCCCTTCTTCAATATTTTGTGTATTTTTACAATATTATTCCAAATTTTTGATCCAAGGGGAGTGCCATGGTCCAAAGATGTTGGTGCAATGCTTCACCCCTGAGGTACTTAGCCCTGATAATATTATAGCAAGTGCACTGAGGGCACAAAAATTTCCAATCAATCCTAGCCAGGAGAGTATTATTCAAATGCTTAGTTCTTCTAATGTTTAGTCCCCCCCCCCCCATTGACTTAGGTTACCAAACTTTCTCTGAGCTGAATAAATTTATTCTAAGCTTGTCCTCCCTTCCAAATCATAGGAGATTTCTTGACTTTTTTTTTAATAATCTCTTTAGATATTCTAGGGAGTTTTAAAAATGAAACAAAATACATAGGGATTCCCTTTAATGAGCCAGGAAGAAGTCGAAGCTTTCTTGTATTTCTTACAAATTTACCTTTCTAGTCTACAAGCTTCCTTCGTAAGAATTTCACTAGCCCATTCCATTATTGTCAGGTTACTTCTTTCATTGTGAGAAGGAGACCAACATAGGTATCTGGTAAGCATGCCTCTTAGCATCCCATAGTTCTAATAACTTTCCTCCTCAAGTCCTTTTTTGTATTAAAGAAATACACTTTTCTTTTTTGATAGTTTATAGATTGTCCTAAAACCCTCTCATACTGGTTAAGAAGCATCTTCCAAGCTCTAGCTTCATGGACCAAAGATTGTGTTAGAATGAATGTCGATGGTACTACATTGGAGGAATATCCTAAGCATTGAAGAGTATTAACATGTTGCATTGATGACTATGTTTCTCTGTAATGAGCCTAGCTCAAAACTGATTGCAAATTGCCTTATTTATTCTTGTAAAAGAAAATAGTTCTACAATTACTATGCAAGCTCCTCAATGAAATATTATGCTTTCTTTCACCTTGTAATGCATTTAGATAAACAACTAAGAGAATATGATGCATCTACAACCAAGACATCTTTGCAAGATCTAAATACAAAACTATTATTTGTAACAATCTACTAATTCTCCTTATCTAATACAATGCTAATATCAAACCCAAGACTCTGGTATTATATATATGAATGAATGCTTAAATTTGATAAGACCTCCACCTATAGTAGTAGCATATAAGATGCATGAATGAACAAGGGAAACCTCATTATGTTGTGACCTCCTTAAAGTATTTGATTCTTTAGGATGAGGTTGCCAAACAACTCCAAAATGATGTGCCCAAATGATGCCCTAATGACAAGTAATGATATGTTCCTGCAATAGGTGCCTATAGCGAACACCCAACTTATTCTTCCTCTTCACACCTGGCCCTTGGCCACAAATTCAGCACAATGAAGTGTGTTGGCTCCTAATTTAATAGTTTTGAAAATGACCAAGAAACCAGAAAAATGCATCTAAGGCTAGCAACTTCCTATGATGAATGCACCTGTCTGAAGTCTTGGGCCAACTAAAAGACATAACTCCTTCTTCTACTTCAGGCTCTGCAAGACCTAGCTAGGTGGATCTTAGATTCAATTGATACCGTACCTATGCAAAAACATATCCTTGAATCTATTAAGCAGATGAAAACCCCTTATATCTCCTAATAACTCATGCAATAAAAAAGATATACAGTAGCTAAATGCAAATCTGTGAATCACATAAGTTGAGTGAGGGTTAATCCTTTAAGTCCTTCAACATGAAAGGGAAAGAACATTTGATTAATAATGTTGAATTCAACAAAACCTTAGATATTCAGCATTAAGACCTAATGATCCTGTAGCTGATCAGTGCCTTAACCATTGGGCAAATCCATGAATCAAATGCATACATATCGATATCTGATACCTATTTGTATCTTCAAATATCTGATCTATCCATTTAACTTGTAAATAGACATCCATGTTCAATCAGAATCTCATTCTTACATGATATCCTTCTCAATAAACTTGCAACCCTATTGATTCACTGAAGCATTTACATAAACCCTTTGAGTCATAAGCTAAAATAAAACAACATATAGCCTTAAGGGACTATAGCTATGACCTGAGCTCTTTGTTCAAAGATCATAAGACGTTGAAAATTCACTAAGACTGGAGACAAGAATCAGAATGAAACTAACGAAATTCTTTTGCTCTTTGCATTATTTCCTTGAAATTATATAGTCATATGCATGAAATGAAAAACGTGAAATAACCTAACAGATCTAAACTATCTGTATTAACCCTCTTAATGTTGTTCATATAAGAGAAAATATGCTGAGAGAATGGTTTTGCAGTAAAACACTGAAACCCTGCTGGTATTACCCAAAGAAAATTGCCATCCACCCAAATGAAAGAGAGAAAGAATGATATAGCAAAGAAAGAATTCTCAGATCTGATCTCAAAGTGACATGTGTCGACTTGGAAATCAATCTTTTCCAGTTGCAAAACCTCCTTCCTCTTTCCACAAATTAATCTAATTTGTTTTCATCATTACTTTGTAACTGATTTGCAAACTATCTCTTACTGAATGATGAAATCTTTTTTTGCCAAAATATTTGAGTTGTCTTATGAAAATGTTTTTGAAATCCCCATTTAACTGACTTAAATGTGACCCCAACTGCATTTTCACTGTCTCTTAACCATATTCAGGTCATTACCATGTTATAAAATAGTTCTAAACTTTGATACCTGAATTTAGTTGCAAGTTGGGAACCTTGGAGAAAACCTCAGATAACTTGAACACACTGCTTCCTGTGTGAAAACTAACCTTAGAATCGGAAAGTTCGTTCTCTCCTAGTTTCGATGATATATAACATTGCATATTTTGCTTACCAAGAACCCCCAGAATTATAGTTTGAAAATCACTCCTCTGTTTTAAAACCCTGGTCTGCAACTTTGTGGTCAACCCTCTGTTGACCAACTGCCACGTGAAAATGTTTGATTGGCCGAGCCTTCTACATTATCTGCCACATCAGCACCATTGTGACCCATGCCACGTGTTTCCATCTCACAATCCCGCATTTTTTAACGACCCTGCAACTCTGAAATGCGGGATTGCACCATCCATCAGATCATGACACGTGTCACAATTTGAGTGCTTCCCGCCTAAGCTGCTCTGCGATGCCACCTCACTACACACAGGACCCGCTACCACAAGGTGGTGTCCCGCATTCTTGCAATTCTTAACTACCCTGCAACTTTATTCTACAGTTTTGCGCCCATAGTCAATCTGTACACATGTTAGAATCTCACTCAATGTCACCACACCAGCATCTCTGCTTCTTTAGTCAAAATTTTGTCAGCATCATCACCCAACTCACATCAACTGGCACACGGGGTCCACCTTCTAGCCTGCGGCCTTTCAAAAATGCATTTTCTTTTGGACAACATACATAGTATATGTTCTTCTATTTAAAGATTAAAAATACACCTCCACAAAGAATGTAGGATATTGCTCTTTTTAGAGTTTTCTCTTGGCTTCTTCCTTGTTATGGTGGCTCTCCACTTCAAACATTGGAGAAAGGCGTGGACTGGCCTACACTTCTACTCCCTTATACTCTTCAAACTCTGCATCTACTATTCTGGCCTGTGGCTTCCTTTCATATGCAAATCCTCCTTTGGAACCACGCGTTGAGTATTCTTTGTCTTCTCAAAGGATGGCAGTGGTTGCCACTGAAATCTTCCCTCTAATCTTAATGTCGTGAGATGCCTCTTTGAATGGGCGACTTGCCTTTGACATGCGTGTTCTCTTTGTGGTCTCTCCTTACCATGCTATGAGTTTGTTTTATAACTGTTGGACATATTTTTAATTTTACTTTGGCACAGTGTTCCTCCTTAATAGCATGTGTGCTCCTCTATTTTAATTACTATGGACTCCTTTTAATCACATGTTCATTGCTAGCCATGATAAGGTACTAGAATAGAAGAATAAGTCAAGTGCCTGATTAGACTATTGAGTTTATGATTGTTAGAAAAGCTTCCATGGCCACAATCATGGCTAAGGGGCAAAAGTGCCCAAAATATTGTTCCCTGAGTAATCTAGTAAATGGGCTAGGACAACCAATTGTTGAAATATGCAGCCCCTGCTACCAAATTGAAAAAAACCGCCATGTCCTTTAACACATAGCTCAATGATTTCCATGTGTTCTTCACCCAGAAATGCTTGGAAATGGCTGCTCTGACCTCTGCTAGGCTAAACGATGGCGATACACTCAGCTAAAAACCTAAATCTCCATTCTTTTCGCCTTCACTTTTAGGCACCAAAGTTGATCTCAAAGGCACCGCTACATTGTGTACCATGATGAGGGGCTGACGATGGGGAAAACCCTTTTGTCTGAGGAAAGGGTGCTTGTGATCCTCGGTGTGTAGCAAAGAGAAATGGAAGAAAGATAGTAGGGGCTTCTGATTAAAGGTCCTTGAATGAGAATGCCCTCCATTGGGTAAACAAGTATAAAGCCCACAATTGAATACGACTATTTCCTTGTAATAGTGACAACAATATTTTGTCAAGATTCAAATATAAAACAATATCCTATGGTTGTTACCCCCGGCTGAGGCATCCCACGATAAAATCACCAAGAATAGGTAGAGGCAATTGAAAAAAACAAAATGCTCTGACCAATTACAAATTTATATATAATTCATTGATATGACTAAAGACTCTATATGTCAAACCTCTTTCAATGAGGAACTAAGTAAACCTTGACTTGTGAGTATTCAAAATTGTTGATTGGAATGAATGCATCAGTGTATTGTAAACCTATGACAGAAGACCCTCATGAGAACATATGTTTAGATGATGGAATGCCAACTCCATTAACATATCCATTTTATTTGTAACTTCATCCAAACTCTGCTTACCATCAAATGAATTTGCAAATTGAATACTTTCTTGGCTCCATGTCTCTCTACACATCATTTATCTTCAACATATTTTGAATACATGATAAACTTGTGAAAATGACTAACTCATAGCACTTTCTAGCTCGATATCTTGTTAGCTTGACAGAATTTAGTTGGGTGCCCCAAAGTGGGTTCGGCTAAAAAACATTTCATTTTCAAACAATTGAACTATCAAACTGGCCTATTTACCTTTTAATATCCACTGGAATTGATTTTGATCATTAATTGATCATTAAAATTTCATTTTATCATTTTCTGTAAACTGTCACTTTTGATGTCAGGAGGTCCGTTGATTGGCCTTAAAAACTAATCTAAACACCTGACTAGGCTTTGAAAACTGGCACACTAAATCTTTTTTATGCATAATTTTACTCTGTTGAATCTCATCTCATGAAGAATTCAAGGTCAAAAGATATTCGTTGTCAAAGTTAACCTCTCAGAACTACCTGCAAGAAAACATGTCAGAAAACAATAAACTAAGTTCGGATTTGGCTTTGAAAACTAGGCAAACTGACACTTGGGAAGACGAAAACTGGGGTATTGGTTTTTGATCACGAGGAGAATATGTATCTATGATTTGGGCTCATGATGAATAATAGGGCGCAAATGGAAAGTGGTCAAAGTGGGCTACTTGGATTTTGCAGACTGGAAGCACTGATAGAAAAGTAATTTTTGCAAATGGAATTGCCCTGAAAAAGTATGCAAATTGATTCATCAAGATGTAAAAACTAACACACTTGAAGTATTTTTAGAGGACAACATGATATTACAATCCGTTTGATCTCACCTATCACATATTTTGAGTTATAATGTCATAAATAGGGGTACCTATCAATCTACAAATGCTCAGACGAATAAGACTTTAAAAATTGAGTTTAGAATCATGTTTGAAAACTAATCAAACAGATTCGTCATGAGCTGAAACTTGAAACATAACATGTCCGTGATGTCTACAATGCAACACGAAAGGAATTTAGCATTTCAATCAACTAGTCAAAAGTTATAACTCGTCAAACAGGGCTTCCCAAAATTATGTGCAATGTGCATCAACATGACAAATTTAAATGACCAACTTTGAGGGATTCAAAACCTAGTCAAACGGACTCAAAATGACTCAAATTCTAAAACGTAGGTTCTTGAGTATGGACGCTAGGCACTCCAAAAGTGGTAAGTCACAAAATCTTTCTGGGTGTGAGATATTTACTTGCAAACATAGCCTCCTGTCACTGTTTAACACAGGGTAAAATGCAAATTTGACAAATGCTTAAAACAAGACCTCACGAGATGGTTCAGAATGGCAATTTAACTTCATGGAATAGGTAGATGCACTAAATGGAAGGTTTTAGAAGCATTGAACACCCCTTAGGCCTAAAAAATACTACTGGGTACAAACTCATCAAACAGCATTTATAGGGCTCAAATTCTCAATGGTACTAAAAATTAACCTTGTAATTTTTAGTCCCAGCAGTGGCTCTATTTGGGGATGCATGCCCCTTCTGGACATGGCAAGATTTAGATCTCTAGAAGAAGCAAACCACACACCTGAACTTCAAAAACTTCTCTCAAACAACTTTATTGAAAATAGGAAACTACTACACCTACTATGTACAAATGATGCCCTCGGGCCACTTAACTTAGCAAAAAAATTTACCTCTGTCATATACTTGATTTTCATTTACATCTTCATGAGGTAAATTGTGATTCTCATTCTCCTTTGTTTCACCAATCTGATCAACATATTGAAACAAATTACTTGGCAAAACGAAACAACTTCATTCTCATAATGCATACATACATCAGCATTAACCTCTACCTCATGCTCACTATGAGAGAATGAATCAGCATGCTCATGACTACACAAACTAAACTAAAAATCAGAATCCAACAATGATTCATGCATGCTGATCAGAAACACAAAGACTTCATAGTCTACACCATTCACCAAGTTGCATATATCAACAACTTGCAACTCACCTTGTGTCTCTAGCTACAAAGAGTATTTGAAATCTAATTGTTACCTACTTGCAGTCATATCACTCACTAAATCAAATTCATCTTTCATTGAAACCAATTCACATTCTTCAAACAACTAATTAGTTACCAAGCATGAAAACTCATTCTGAAAGTGTTGATCTAAACTATGCTGATCACAATCATTTTCTTCATCTAACTGAATTTCGGAATAAACCTCGAACTTATCTTTACAAGACTTATCAACATATAAAGAAAATCCATTATCTGATTGACAATATTCATTGTTTTTCTTTTCATCACATGAAACATCAAAATAGATTGCAGCATAACCAATATGAGAAGAATCTGAGACAGTATCAAACTTCCCTTCACTAACATCCTCTGCATCCAGTAAATCGTCATGTGCAAAGACATTTGAGGTACTATCATCTACACCTCCAAAATTTGATAAGGATTGTTTGGATTCCACATCTCTTTCTACATGAAACTTTGGGAAAGTAACTTGATTGAATGAAGAAACATTATGATGGAAAATATGAAGATCCTTAGAAACACTTGCTTTTCAAAATCACGAGCCAACAAAACAAAGATTTCATTAGGGCTCAAGAAGACTGTCTCACAAATCTTTTTTTGGCTGTGATTATCATTCGGATAACATGAAGAACTTACAACAGCAAGATCATTAGTATAACAATCAAGACAATCAGAATTGTTACAATATTCATTCTTATCATAGCAATCACTACCTTTATTGTTGTTACATAATTCCTCAACTTCATATTTACTATAACCAAGTTTATTTTCACTTTCATATCCATCTTCCTTATGCTGATTACAATTACTTGATTCACTTGCATTTGAATCCTTCTCTTCACATTCAGAAGATAGATTATCTTCATATATGGATTCATTATATTCATTTCTATCCTAACTTTCAACACACTCATTATTATCATTTGCAGAAATAACATGAAATCTATAATCACCGCTTTCTATCTCTTCAATGAATCTTTCAATTTGTAAAAACCTTTGTAATCTTATAGATGCTAGCCAATTGACTGAATCGGGTACTAGAACATCAAGGAAAACAAAAGGTAGGGAAGATTCCTCAAGTCTACAATGAAAAGGCATCTTGTTGATTACTGATTTAAGCCTTAAATAACATTGTTCAGCATTTAAACCCTAAGATTTTCCTACCTCAATTCTTATAAGATTGACAATCCTTTTTTAGACCAGTCTATTCAACATAGCAATGTTATTATTCACCATCTCTAAACTCTCAAAATTTGGCAAACTAATCTTAGTTCTAAGATCTAACTCCATTACAAAACAAAATTTCTACCTCTTCCTTCTAATGCTGAAAATCATTGAATAGAGGCACCAATTCTAACATTTGTCTTCTATGAAAAGAAAACATGAAAATCAAAATACCTCAAGTGCTGATGCTAAACTTTGATCTGTTGATTTGGCATAGGTGCAAGACTGAAATTCCTTCACACCACTAGTCAAAACTTTGTAGAGTCGTCACCTTCTTTCAAGAGGATAAAGAGAGCACTGCTATGATACACGTTTTACACTTCAATTTCTTATAATAGCATATTGCAAACAACACTTAAAAACTTATCAAGAATTTAAAACTTTCTTTTCAAGAGACTATCAAAAGCTTCAAATCTGCCCATACAACTAAAAATCCTTCAAAAATTTTGTAATGAAATCAACTAGTAACGTACTTGTACAGATATTTGAGATTTGCCACTCACACTTTGTGATAAATAAAACATAATTTTTCACTTGACAAATTTGAACCAGACCTTCAATGTAGGAAAAACTTGGAGATCATTACCATTTTGAAAAGAAACTACACTTTATAAATCAATTCTTGAATCTGAACTTTCTCAATAGCATTTGAAAACTAAATTGATTGCAGATAGACCTATAATAGTCATAGCACACAATTTTCATCCAGTTTTACAACATACTACTATCCATGAATAAAGCTCAACTGGGGTGCATGATATTTTGAGTAAGAAGACTGGAAAACACATTAGACAACTTACTGCTGCAACCTTTATTATGCACTTCATCAGCTGTATTAAATCTCCTTTTTCAAATTCTCAAGATTTGTCTACTATTCTGATTCAATACATTCCCCATAAGAGTCGCCATTTTGTTGGCTCCTAATTTAACAGTTTTGAAAATAACCAAGAAACCAAAAAAATGCATCTAAGGCTAGAAACTTCTTATGATGAATGTACCTAACTACAGTCTTGGGCCAACTATAAGGCATAACTCCTTCTACTTCAAGGTTCTACAAGACCTAGGTAGGTGGACCTCAGATTCAATTGATACCATACCAATGCAAAAACATATCCCCGAATCTATTAAGCAGATGAAAACCCCTTATATCTCCTAATAACTCATGCAATAACAGAGATATACAATAGCTAAATGCAAATATGTGAATCACATATATTGTATGAGGGTTAATCCTTTAAGTACTTCAACATGAAAGGGAAAGAACATTTGATTAATAATGTTGAATTCAACAAAATCTCAGATATGCAGTAGTAAGACCTAATGGTCTTGTAGCTAACCAGTTCCTTAACTATTGGGAAAATCCATGAATCAAATGCATACATATGGATATCTGATACCTATTTGAATCTTCAGATATTTGATATATCCATTTAACTTGTGAATAGACATCCATGTTCAATTTGAATCTCATTCTTACATGATGTCCTTCTCAATAAACTTGCAACCTTGTTGATTCACTAAAGCATTTGCATAACCCCTTGAGTCATAAGCAACAATAAAACAACATACAGCCTTAAGGGATTGTAAGTATGACCTAAGCTCTTTGTTCAAAGATCATAAGACATTGAGAATTCACTGAGACTGGAGACAAGAATCAGAATGAAACTAATGAAATTCTTCTACTCTTTGTATTATTTCTTTGAAATTATATAGTCATATGCATGAAATGAAAAACATGAAACAACCTAACAGATGTGAACTATCTGTATTAACCTTCTTAATGCTATTCATACAAGAGAAAATATGTTGAAAGAATGGTTTCACAGTAAAACAATGGAACTCTGTTGGTATTACCTAGAGAAAACTACCAATCACCCAAATGAAAGAGAGAAAGAATGATATAGCAAAGAAATAATTTCTAGATCTAATCTCAGAGTGACATGTGTCCACTTGGACATCAATCTTTTCCAGTTGCAAAACCTCCTCCCTCTTTCCATAAATTAATCTGATTTGTTTTCATCATTAACTTGTAATTGATTTGCAAACTATCTCTTACTGAATGATGAAATCCTTTTTTGCCAAAATATCTTATTTGTCTTATGAAAATGTTGTTGAAATCCCAATTTAACTGCTTAAACATGACCCCAACTGCATTTTCACTATCTCTTAGCCATATTTAGGTCATTACCATGTTATAAAACAATTATGAACTTTGATACCTAAATTTGGTTGCAAGTTGGGAACCTGGGAGAAAACCTCGAATAACTTGAACACACTACTTCCTATACAAAAACTAACCTCAGAATCGAAAAGTTCGTTCTCTCTCAGTTCTGGCAATATATAACATCGCATATTTTGCTTACTAGGAACCTCTAGAATCATAGTTTGAAAATCACTCCTTTATTATAAAACCTTGATTTACAACTTCGTGGTCAACCCTATGTTGACCAACTGCCACCTGGTAGTATTTGATTGGGCGAGCCTTTTGCATTATCTGCCACATCAATGCCACTGTGACCCATGGCATATGTTACCATCCCTTAATCTTGCATTTTTTAACAACCCTACAACTCTGAAATGCAGGATTGCATCATCCATCAGATCGTGACACGTGTCATGATCTAAGTGCTTCCTGCTTGCACTGCTTTATGACGCCACCTCACCATGCACAGGACCCACTTCCACATGGCGGCATCCCACATTCTCGCAATTCTTAACTACCATGCAACTTTATTTTGCGGTTTTGCACCCATGGTCAATCTGTACACATGTCTGAATCTCACTCAATGTCACCACATCGACATCTCTCCTTGTTTAGTCAAAAGTTTGCTGGCATCATCACCCAGCTCGCATCAACCGGCGCATGGGGTCCACCTTCGAGCCTGCAGCCTTTCAAAAATGTTTTTTCTTTTGGACAACATACATAGTATATGTTCTTCTATTTAAAGATTAAAAATACACCTCCACAAAGAATGTGGGATATTGCTCTTTTTAGAGTTTTCTCTTGGCTTCTTCCTTGTTATGGTGGCTCGCCACTTCAAACATTGGAGAAAGGCGTGGACTGGCCTACACTTCTACTACCTTATACTCTTCAAACTCTGCATTTGCTATTTTGGCCTGTGGCTTCCTTTCATATGCAAATCCTCCCGTGGAACCACGCGTTGACTATTCTTTTTTTTCTCAAAGGATGGCTGTGGTTGCCACTGAAATCTTCCCTCTAATCTTAATGTTGTGAGATGCCTCTTTGCATGGGTGACTTGCCTTTGACATGCGTGTTCTCTCTGTGGTCTCTCCTTGCCATGCTACGAGTTTGTTTTATAACTACTGGACATTTTTTTTTTTACTTTGGCACAGTGTTCCTCCTTAATAGCATGTGTGCTCCTCTATTTTAACTGTTGTGGACTCCTTTTAATCACGTGTTCATTGCCAGCCATGATAAGGTACCAGAATAGAAGAATGAGTCAAGTGCCCGATTAGACTATTGAGTTTATGATTGTTAGAAAAGCTTCCATGGCCACAATCATGGCTAAGGACAAAAAGTGCCCAAAATATTGTTCCCTGAGCAATCTAGGAAATTGGCTAGGACAACCAATTGTTGAAATATGCATCCCCTACTACCAAATTGAAAACAACCGCCATGTCCCTTAACACATAGCTCAATGATTTCCATGTGTTCTTCACCCAAAAATGCTTGGAAATGGCTGCTCTGACCACCTTTGCTAGGCTAAATGATGGTGATACACTCCGTTTAAAACCTAAATCCCCATTCTTCTCGCCTTCACTTTTAGGCACCAAAGTTGATGTCAAAGCCACCGCTACATTGTGTACCATGATAAGGGCTGACGGTGGGGAAAACCCTTTCGTCTAAGGAAAGGATGCTTGTGATCCCTGGTGCGTAGCAAAGAGAAATGGAAGGAAGATAGAAGGGGCTTCTTATTAAAGGTCCTCGAATGAGAATGCCCTCCATTGGGTAAACAAGTATAAAGCCCACAATTGAATATGATTATTTCCTTGTAATAGTGACAACAATATTTTGTCAAGATTCAAATATAAAACAATATCCTATTGTTGTTAACCCCAACTGAGGCATCTCAGGATAAAATCACCAAGAATAGGTAGAGGCAATTGAAAAAAAAAAAATCCTTTGACCAATTACAAATATATATAATTCATTGACATGACTAAAGACTCTATATGTCAAACCTCTTTCAATGAGGAACTAAGTAAACCTTAACTTGTGAGTATTCAAAATTGTTGATTGGAATGAATGCATCAGTGTATTATAAACCTACGACAGATGACCCTCATGAGAACATATGTTTAGATGATTGAATGCCAACTCCATTAGCATATCCATTTTATTTGTAACTTTAGCCAAACTCTGCTTACCATCAGATGATTTTTCAAATTGAATACTTGCTTGGCTCCATGTCTCTCTACACATCATTTATCTTCAACATATTTTGAATACATGATAATCTTGTCAAAATGACTAACTCATAACACATTCTAGCTCGACATCTTCTTAGCCTAATAGAATTTAGTTAGGTCCCCCAAAGTGGGTCCCGCTAAAAAAAAAATTATTTTCGAACAACTGAATTGTCAAACTAGTCTATTTACCTTTTAATATCCACTAGAATTGATTTTAGTCATTAATTGATCATTAAAATTTTATTTTATCATTTTTTGCAAACTTACACTTTTGATGTCAGGGGGTCCATTGATTGGCCTTAAGAACTAATCTAAACACCTCACTAGGCTATGAAAACTAGTGCACTGAATCTTTGTTATGTATACCTTTACCCTACCGAATCTTGTCTCATGACGAATTAGGGGTCAAAAGATATTCATTGTCAAAGTTAACCTCTCAGAACTGCCTACAAGAAAACACATCAGAAAACAATAAACTGAGTTCGGATTTGGCTTTGAAAACTAGGCAAACTGACACTTGGGAAGACAAAAACTAGAGCATTTGTTCTCCATCATGACGAGAATATGAATCTATGATTTGGGCTCATGATGAGTAACAAGGCGCAAATGGAAAACGGTTAGTGGGCTACTTGGATTTTGCAGACTGGAAGCATTGATAGAAAAGCAATTTTTTCAAATGGATTCATCAAGATGTAAAAACTAACACACTTGAAGTATTTTTAGAGGAAAACATGATGGTGCAATCTATTTGATCTCACCTATCACATATTTGTTATAAATTCATAAATAGGGGTACCGATCAATCTGCAAATGCTAACACTAGTAAAACTTGAAAAATTGCGTTTGGAATCACATTTGAAAACTGATCAAATGGATTCGGCATGAGCTGAAACTTGAAACATAACAAGTCCCTGATGTCTACAATGCAACACAAGATAATTTTATCACTTTGGTCAACTGGTCAAAATTTATAAATCGTCAAATAGGGCTTCACATAATTATGCACAATGTGCATCAAAATGACAAGTTTAAATGACCAACTTTGAGGGATTCAAAACCTAGTCAAACAGACTCAAAATGACTCGAAATCTGGAACATAGGTTCTTGGGTATGGACACTAGGCACTCCCAAAGCAAAAAGTCACAAATTTTTTTGGGTATGAAATATTCACTTGCAAACACAGCCTCTTGTCGTTATTTAACACTAAGGGTAAAATGCAGATTTGACAAACACTTAAAACAAGACCTCACGAAATGGGTCAGAATGGCAATTTAACTTCATGGAATAGGTAGATGCACTAAATGGAAGGTGTTAGAAGCGTTGAACACCCCTTAGGCCTCAAAAGTACTACCAGGTACAAACTCATCAAAAAGCATTTGTAGGGCTCAAATTCTCAATGGTACTAAAAATTGACCTTGCAATTTTTACTCCCAACAAAGTGATTGAAATATCACCTCCGATCTGCAATAATTTAGGTGATGTCTCACACCCTAAAAATTGCTACCATTAGGACTTTTCGTTCCCAATTGATTATCTAAAGGCCCTTGGCTCCATAAATACACATGCAAATGTTAATATCAAATCCAAATGCCTTCCCATGAGGCTCTCTCCTCTATTTATTTTATTCATGCCCCCCTTCTAGAAGAATCATTAGTATTATCTTATTGCACTATTCTAGAGGCTTCATCCTTTCCAACAATATTTAGCTATGCTTTTCGACAATTCCCTTTTAATAATATTAAATTAATTAAATATAAAGTCATCTTTTAATTTTTAAATTATTTAATGACTTTATAAGAAATTAATTTAATTATTTCCACTTAGCCTTCGAAGGATGAAAGGCTAAGAACTCTATTGAGACTCTAAAAAGATGGGGACATTACAGTTGGCCCCCTAGAAATTTCTTGTCCCCAAGCAATCTCAACTCTGGATGTTACAGAATCTCTTCACTCTCCAATGTGGCATCCTAAATAGGTAGTTTCTTCCATTTAATCAAATATTCTCTAATGACATGGCTTCTTAATTTCTTCTCTTTAAAATCTAGTATAGCCTCTAGTATCAAAATTAACTTACCCTCATCATCTAAGGGTGGTAGAACCACAAAAGGGTCCACATGATGTCCCAATGCCTTCTTGAGACGTGATACATGGAAAATATTGTGTACTTTGCTATCCATCAGCAACTCTAGCTGGTAAGCCACTTCACCCACACACCTAATGACCTAGAAGGGTCCATAGTATCATGGCTTGAGCTTCTTTGCACCACTCTTCTCGAGAGTAGTCTGTCTATAGGGTTGCAACATCAAATACACCATGTCTTGAACCTCAAAAGAGTGTCCCACTCTCTTTTGATTTGCATACTATTTTTGCTAGTTTTGTGTCTTTCAGATGTTTTCATGAAGAGCCCTCATGATATCCTGATTTTCTTGTAACATGTCTCTAGCACTAGGCACTCTACTATCACTTATCAACAAATCCAAAAAGCTAGGAGCCTCATAACCATACAAGGTCATGAATGGTGTCATCTGAATAGAAAGATGGTAAGTGGTGTTGTAGCAGTACTCACAAAGGTATATCCACTTAACCCATCCTTTTTGCTGCCCAACAATATAATTTTAAAGGTACCCTTCCACCCATTTGTTGATTATCTCCATCTGTCCATCTATCTGAGGGTGGTAACTAGTACTCAGAGAAAGCTCAGTCCCACATAATTTGAAAAGCTCCTCCAAGAAATTGCTCATAAATTGACTCTCTTGGTCACTAAAATCTTTCCTCGTAATCCATGCAATCTAAAAACCTCATGAATGTAAGGAAACTTGGCAACAAAGAATATAACCATTTCCACATAACCCATAATAGATCTAAAATAAATATGGAATTAAAATTCACATGCAAGAGAATAGACAACATACCCACAAAATTGTGACACAAGATATACCCTAGGAAACCCTCATTGACAGAAAAACCCAGCCTCGAAAAGCATCCATCACCATGTATTATTCAGCAAAAAATACTATTGCCATACATCCATGGAAGCCTTCATGGCCATAGCCACAACCGAGCAAACTATGTGAACAAGCATGAATCCACACATCCCATGCCATGCTTTCAACCTTCACAAATGCTCCCTTGGTTAACCTGTCAAGCCTTGTCCTGCTCGACTCTTGCCTTGCTCACTCTTACTACTTGTCTACAACAACTACCCTTGTGGCTGCTTATATAGTAGCAAGTCCCACAAAATCACCAAGTGGTATTACATAAACCATGTGCTAAAACCATGTGCTACCTAACCCGTTGACCCCACATTTAATATTGGGTATTTAAATCTTTTCCCCAATATTAAATAATTATATCAAATATTATCACAATGTTACAATACAAATCATCAAGTATATTGCATAGGAATCGTTACATGTTGCACGTCCATCTAGGTGGAAGATTACATGATAAAATAAAATAATAAAATATAGTAACATTATGCAATGTGTACAACACCCATTATCTCAACAATGAAAAAATAGTTCAGCAACTTGTCCGGCTGAATATGTAGTAGTGACCAGGGAAAAATGTGCAAACTTGGTCATGTGATCAACCGCCACATAAACACAATCCTTGCCTTACACTTTTGGCAATCCTATGATGAAGTGGACATAGATATACATTCCCACTTCCTATTTTGAATTGAAAGTGGCTGGAATAAACCAGTAGGATATGTATGGTCTTGTTTGTTCTCCTGACAAACAACACACTCCCTCACATATCGTAGAACATCAAATTTTAGTCCCTTCCAAGTGACCCTCTCCCAAACTTGTCGATAAGTTTTGAAATACATGGGATCGCCTACCAATGGTGAATCATGAAAGGACCTCAACACTATGTTCTTTACTTCTGAACCTAGAGTCAAGAAAATCCTCCCCTTGTAAATGATATGATCATTCACCACTGTGTACCTATTATCCTCCAGTGACCCATCAATAATACCTGAAGCCCTAGAATCCTTAGCATATTCTACCACAATAAAATGACTCCAATCTTTTGAAACCATAGCCATAGAGCTCAAATGTGGTCAGCAAGACAAGGCATCAATGACTATATTCTATGAACCTTTAACAAAAAAAATGTCAAAATCATAAGATTGCAACTTGCTTACTCACTTTTGTTGATAGTCATTAAGATCCCGCTGCTTAGGGAAATGTCTCAAGCTATTATGGTCTATTTTAACAATGAACTTAATCCCCACTAAGTACTGTCTAAATTTGACCAATGCATGCATAATGGCCAACATTTCCTTGTCATATATATTGCAGCTCCTCTCCAGGCTTCTTATCTTCCTGCTCTCATATGTAATTGGATGTTTTTCTTGCGTAAGGACAACTCCAATCCCTTCACTTGAAGTGTCACACTTCAACTCAAAGAGTTTAGTGAAATTAGGCAATGCAAGCACTGGGAAAATAGTCATAAGTCATTTGAAAATCTCAAAGCATTCATGTGCTTCACGAGTCCAAACAAAAGCCTCTTTCTTAGTCAAATCTATAAGTGGTGCTACATGGTGAGAATACCCATTGACAAATTTGTGACAGAATCCACATAAACCCAAAAATCCTCTAAGTTGTGTTAGATTCATTAGAGTAGGCCACTCAAAAATTCCCTTCACCTTATGTGGATCCATTCAAACTCCTTTTGCACTAATGATATCACCTAAATATAATAATTCTGTCATGCCCAAGTCACATTTAGATTCCTTGGCATATAGAGATTGGTTACCAAGAATACCCAAAACTATGTCAAGATGTGTAAGATGCTCTTCCCATGTTCATCTATAAACCAAGATATCATCAAAGAAGACTAAAACAAATCACCTCACTCTGAATGAAATACCCTATTCATAGTAGATTGGAATGTAGCAAGGGCATTAGTTACCCCAAATGGCATAACCACAAACTCAAAATGTCTATAGTGGCAATGGAAAGCTGTCTTCTCAATATCTTCTTCCCTCACATGAATTTGGTGGTAACCCAATCTCAGATCAATTTTGGAGAAGTACTTGGCATCATGCAATTCATCAATCCTTGGAATGAGGTATTGGTTCTTTATTGTTCTCTTGTTAAGAATTCTATAATCAATACACATCCTTAGAGTACCATCCTTCTTTTTAACCAATACTACTAATGAAGAAAAAGGTGACTTACTTGGTCTAATATGGCCCATAGCTAGCAACTCCTTGATAGTTTTTTTCCATCTCATCTTTGAGCTGCTTAGGGTGCCTATAGGGAGTGACTATCATGGGCTTAGCACCCTTGTCTAATTTGATGATGTGTTCTATCCCTCTATCTAGAGGTCTACCAGGTGGAATCTTGCTAAAGACCTTATCATGCTTGATCCTCAACTCTTGTATATTAGGATGATAAATAGTTTTTTTTTGCTCTTCCTATGTTGGCTTCAAAACACAACTTGCTGCCCACTCAACCATGTCATGACGCAAGAGATGTTCCATTTTTTTGAGAGAAATAGTTTTGCAACTGGTGTCTCTGAGTGCCTTCAACACATGAGTTTTTCTACCCATCTCCAATCTCATTTCCATCTCATGAAAGTTGAGGGTGAATATTCCTATGTCATGTAACCATGTCATTCCCAAAATCATATCTATGTCTCCCATGTTTACCACATAAAAATATGCCTTGAACTCATAATTATTCAAGCACATGGGCAATTTTGAAATCATTTTGTCACACCTAAGAGTGAAACCATCAGCAACCTTAACTCAAATTCCCTCAAACTTCTCAGTGTGTATACCACACCTCTCAACAAGCATAGTATCAATAAAATTGTGTGTCACACATGTTTCAAGAAGAGTAGTAATCTTTTGACCAGCAAGAACCCCTTACATCCTAAAAGACCCTTCTCACTGAATACATGTGAGATGAGCCTCTTTAAGCTTCATTTCTTCCTCTAATTCTTCATCATGTTCTCATTTTTTTGATTCTAAATTATTAATTTTAGATTACTGGTCTAAATCAAAGTCTTCAATTAGTGCCCACATTGCACAATTTAACTTCCACTTAGGTTTCACAGGGTAGTCATGGTTAATATCATATGATCCCTTACAATAGAAGCATAGTTTCCTCTTCCTCAAATCATTAAATCTTTAGCTTTGTCCTCCTTGTTAGGAAAATTATCATTGTCATGACTAGAAAATGTTCTGTTTGATGTAAACTTGCTGGTAGGGGTAGTGAACTCCATGCTTCATGCCTTCTTCATTTCTTCCTGTACCAAGGGAGGATCAAAAGCTTTCAACCAACCTTTCAATGGCTCCATCAATCCTTCCATGAATAATACCACCAATCTTCTTTCACTGATGTTAGGAATGATGATTGATAACTGTTGGAAGTCATTTACATAAGCATCAAGGGAACCATGTTTTTTTAGTTGTGCCAATCCATAGAAACTTACCTCGTGATCTTTGACATCAAACCTTTCAATCGGCCTATTGGTAAACTTCTTGTATGTAGTGATAAGGTTGTGTCCAAGTGTGACTAACCCATGATACCACCACTCTTGAACAACTCCCCCAAGATGTAATGTGGAAAATCTTATGGCATCCTCTTCAGGCATTGGTCTCAAAGAAAGATAATTATCAAGCTTTTGAACCCAAGACCTAGTTGTGCATTTGTTACTTCCATCATAGTAAGGCATGGAAATCTTACCAAGTGTTTTTTGATAGTCATTTCTTGGAGCATAGTGATCATTCCTTCCTCCTCTCCTATTCCTTTACTTCATGAATTGATCAAGCATCCATATTTCTCTCATATCAAGAGGGAGAGTGGTATACTCCAAGTAGGCCTGTCTAGCTTCATCTTTAAAAGAAATAGCTAGAGTAGGATGTGGTTGTTCTTCTCTTGGTGTAAAGGTGGGAAAAAGACACCTAGAGGCTGATCCTCTAGTGTCTTTCGCATGATGTATAGACCTTTCCTCATTATCTCCACTGTATTCAGCTATGTTTTGGTTTTTAGTAGCTTTGTTGTGATTTTGAGTGGCTTGCTGATCCAATTTCTAATAAGCGTGACATCATATCAAGAATGGTATCAAATTTCCTTTCAGCTCTTGCATCCCTATTTTCTTCTTCTACCATATTTTGAGCTATTTTTCTAGTATTTCTTTGTCTTAATACTTCTAAGGATGTATCCCCTTCAACCTGTGGATTCTAATATTGTTGTTTTTGTTGTTCCCTACTATAACATCTAATTTCTCTCTCACTCATCTGTTATTTGACTAATCACAGAATGGCGGGATGAAGGCTCTAATACCACCGGAATGAGCCTAGCTCAAAATTGATCACAAATTGCCTTATTTGTTCTTGTAAAACAAAATAGTTCTACAATTACTATGCAACCTCCTCAATGAAATGTTATGCTTTCTTTCACCTTTTAATTCATTTAGATAAACAACTGAGAGAATATGATGCATCTACAACCAAACATATGTACAAGATTTGAATACAAAACTATTATTTGTAACAATCTACTAATTCTCCTCATCCAATACAATGCTAATATCAAACCCAAGACTCTGGTATTATATATATGAATGAATGCTTAAATTTGATAATACCTCCACCTATAGCAGTAGCATATAAGATGCATGAATGAACAAGGGAAGCCTGGTTATGTTGCGGCCTCATTAAAGTATTTGATTCTTTAGGATGAGGTTGCCGAACAACTCCAAAATGTTGTGCCCAAATGATGCCCTAATGAAAAGTAATGATACGTTCCTGCAATAGGTGCCTGTAGCAAACACACAAATTATTCTTCCTCTTCACACTTGGCCCTTGGCCACAAATTTGGCACAATTAAGTGATTGAAATATCACCTCTGATCTGCAATAATTCAGGTGATGTCTCACACCCTCAAAATTGCTATCATTAGGAGTTTTCATTCCCAAAGACAAATTTTTTATCTATAGGTCCTTGGCTCCACAAATACACATGCAAATGTTAATATCAAATCTGAATGCCTTCCCGTAAGGCTCTCTCCTCTATTTATTTTATTCCTGCCCCCATTCTAGAAGAAGCATAAGTATTATCTTATTGCACTATTCTAGAAGCTTTGTCCTTTTTAACAATAATTAGTTGTACTTCTAAATGATTCCCTTTTCATAATATTAAATTAATTAAATATAAAGTCATATTTTAATTTTTAAATTATTTAATGACTTTATAAGAAATTAATTTAATTATTTCCACTTTGCCTTTGAAGGAGGAAAGGCTAAGAACTCTGTTGAGAGGCTAAAAAGATGGGGACATTACATTGTCATTGATGTCAACATAGTAGTAAGTCTATGAAGACTGGAAGTGTAGCAACCAAAGATCTTAGTTGTATGGAAATGGGTTTGAGTTTTTGGTGATGGGCGCTCATGCACATGTTTAGTATAATGTCCTAATATTGATGTTACATGTGTAGAGTCTATGTCGAATGTGTACAAAAGTTGTACTTGATTTATATAGAATAATAAAGAGATAGAGTACCTAAGAATCCATTTTTGATCTATGTATCATACCTCCTGATAGAGATGTAATCTAGTAATGTGCAATCATCCAATGATAGAGGATGGTTTGATGATGATGTTAGTAGATGCACAAGCCCTAGTGTTGCACATCTAAGAAGTTGTATAGACTATGAGCCAACAACATCACAAGGACCGGAAGTCTAGTTGATAGGATAGAGGAAGGTAGTGCAATCTATTTCTACTATTCTACAAGGAATAATACAAAGATTATTTAGACAGTTGGTTCATTGACGTTGCCCTTGAAGTTGTCTAGGAAGTAGGTCTAGCTATCTTCCACAACTCCTAATAGGGTTGTCCAATCTCCTAACATGGATTCAAAGTCTCTTAATAGGGACTGTTATGTACTAAATGTTGTTATAGACTCCTAACAGTGTCCATCCTCTAAGAAAGAATATTTATATTAGTACATCATCTTGTGGGTACCATCCCTACTAGAATTTTATCTCTAATCAAGGGTTCCCCTAGATATCATATTTGGTGTTATTGTGCATGAGTATTGTGTTCTTGTTTCCATAATAAAAATTCTCATATGGTTAAAGTTTAATAAGGTTGATAATTGTGATATTAGTTGGATTACTTATTCAACCCCCCACCCCTCTTAGTTATATTGGTGAAATATATATTCTAACAATTGGTATCAAAGAATCAGGTCCTTGAAGAGAAATCCTATTAGCTTTGGGAGATTAGTGGTGAGTTATTTCAAAAGATAAAGTGATAAGTCTGATGGAGGAGATTTTGACACCCAAAAGATGGATCTTCTTGGTGAGACATAATAAATGTGTAAAGGACTGAGCATTGAGTTTCCTGATCTAGAATTCTTTTATTACATATAAAAGAATAGAAGTACAAGTAAAGATAGAGTTAGATCTAAAGAAGACAATAATATCAAAGAAGGTATTTATCTATTTATGAAAAGAGAGCTTGAAGGTATAGATATTTTTGTTTTTAGACATTTAAAGAGTTTGGTCATTTTAATCTAGATGTCCTAAGAGAGTAACAAAATCTAGAAAGAGTTTGTTGTTTCATGAAGATGGATAATTTAAAGCAAGTATGGAAATATTCTTGAATGATTATGATGATAAAGATAATGAGCTTGAATTGGTTAAGAAAGATGAAGTAATAAAAGGGATAGCTTTGGTAGCTATTGTTAATCCAAAGGGTAACCATGAAAATGTGGAAGTTATCATTAAGACTAACAATAATTTGTAGAATGGGAATCAAATTGAAGAGCGGAAACTTGAGCCTAGAGGAGAAGAAAGAGTTGAGTTGACAACTTCCAGCAAAAGTATATCAAAGAAGATGAATGAGCAAGGAAAAGTTGTAAGTAACAAGGCTAGAATTTTATGCTAAGGTTTCTCATAGCAAGAAGGGATAGAGTATGAGGAGACATATTCCCTTGTACCTAGAATGGAAGTAGTAAGAATATTCTTGGCTTATGCAGTGAATAAGAAGTTCAAAGTATATCATATGGAAGTTAGATCAGCTTTGCTAAATGAAGAAATTGAAGAAGAGGTATATTTTGAGCAGCCTAAAGGTTTTCATTTGACAGAAGACAAAGATATGGTATGCAGACTAAAGAAATCTCTATATGGTCTAAAGAAAGCACCTAGAACCTAGTATGCAAGGTTGGACAACTATTTGGAAAAACTTGGATTTGCTAAAGATATGATAGATAGTAACTTGTATTTGAAAGAAATTGAGAATGGATAGTTGATAATAGTAATATTTGTTGATGATATCATATTTGGATTTAATGATGAAGCAAGTGATAATTTTGCTGAAGAGATGAAGAGTGCATTTGAAATGAGCATGATAGGAGAAGTGAAATGTTTCCTAGGATTGTAGATTGTGTAGAACAATGATGATATTTTTATTTCATAAGATAAGTACTTAAAAGACTTGTTTAAGAGATTTGAATTGGAAAGTTGTAAGCCTATTGGTACACCTATGATAATTGGTCACAATTTATCTAACAAGGATGAGACACCTACAATTGAGTAGAAGAAGTACATAGACATGATTGGGGGTTTGGAATATCTGACTCACACTAGACCAGATATAGTAAATATAGTTGGAATTGTAGCTAGATATCAAGTTGATCCTAAGCAATATCATTGTGTAGTAGTAAAGAGGAGATTTAGATATTTGAAAGGAACATTGACTATGGAATTTGGTATGATAGATCGAGTGATTTTAGTTTATGTGCATATATCGATGCGGATTGGGCAAGTAGTATAGATGAAGGAAAAAGCACTAGTGATGGAGAAATTTTTCTTGGAGGAAGATAGGTTTCTTGGCTAAGCAAGAGACAAGATCATATTTCAAAAAGTAAAACTAAGGCATAGTATGTTGCAATAGAAAATAAATGTAATGAAGTTATGTGGATGAATTAGATGTTGAAGGATATTAGAATTGAGTTTGCAGAACCTGTTATCATATACTTTTGACAACACAAGTATAGTAAATATGCCCAAGAATCTTGTATTTCATTCTAAGACTAAGCATATATATATTAAACATCATTTCTTGAGAGAGATGGCAAGAAAAAATGAGATTAGATTGGAATATGTGAGTAATAAAGATTAGATTGATTATATCTTTATGAAGCCCTTACCTAGAGATACATTTGATTACTTGAGAGGTATGCTTAGGGTTATGTCCTTGCCTACTTCTAAATAGATGAAGAAGAGATTGCATTAGTCCATTGGCACAAAGCACTATTATTAGACTAGATTGAATGTTGATGCTTCTTATATGGGGAGTCGTTGTGGACTCTTGGTATTTGGTCTTGAACATTGTCTTTGGACACTTGAGCGGATTGAAGACTTGAACTAGTAAATTGACATAATGGGTCCTTTGTCATTGATGTTAATGGTGGATAATATGCATGAAAAATGTCTCCCATCTATGTATGGGGGGAACGCATGGATGTCTCTACTTTGTTAGGGAAATTTTTAATAGTTCATGTAAAGAAGTAGGAATATCTCTATGAGGGAGATATGTAACATGAGGAATTCTAAGGTATGGTGATTTTTTTACTGTCAACAACTATTGTTGATAATAAGAAGATGATGAATAAAGCAATATTCCATAGGATTTCATATTTGATTGATGAAGAGGATTTGAGAAGATGAGAACAACAACAACACTAATAGAGTATTGTCTTGGTATTGATGGAACTTAGAAATTTTTCATCTATGTTACAATCAATGCCAAAGGGGGAGATTGTTGGCATCAATTCTAATGATACTAAATTGGGGGAGTATCATAAGTATTGGAGAGTATTGACATGTTGCATTCATGACTGTGTTTTTCATTGATGTCAACATAGCAGTAAGTCTCTGAAGACTAGCAGAGTAGTAGATAGAGATATTAGTTGGATGGACATAGTTTTGAGTTTCTAGTGATGCACATTCATGGATATGATCAATATAGTTTCCTGATCACATGGTTAATATGCAGTCAACAAGTGACTAATGATAGTCTAATGATGATGTCAACACATACACAAGCCCTAGTGTCACACGTGAGAATTTGTATAGATTGTTAGCTTATAGTGATATTGTAATTGTAAATTAATTAATTAATGTATTATAATTAATTACAAAAGCCAAAAGACCAACTCAAGGAACTATTTTGAAGATAGGGTATAAAGGAAAGATGATTTCCTTCTTTGTAATAAGTATCAAGTATTGTATTGAGTTCTAACTGTGAAAGGAGTAGAGTGTTTATTGAATGTGAGTAAGAAATCGAAGGGATTACTGCATGTGATTTTTGTGATCTAGTTACAAGATCAAAAGGACTAGAAGTTTGGTTGACATGATAGAGGAAGGAAGTGTAATTCATTTCTATTATTTTGCAAGGAATAATATAAAGATCATTTGGACAGTGGGGCCATTGATTTTTCTTTAGAATCTATTTGGGCAGTGGGTCTAACTGTCTTCAAAAACTCCTAATAGGGTTGGCCCAACTCCTAATAAGGTTTGAATCTCCTAATAGGGATTCAAAGTCTCCTAACATTGATTGATATGTACCGAATGTTCTTATAAGCTACTAACAGGGTCCATCCTCTAACAAGGAATATTTATATTATTACATCATCTTGTGGGTACCATCCCCACTAGGGTTTTCCCTCTAATCAAGGGTTTCCCTAGTTAACATATCTAGTGTTATTGTGCATGAGTATCTTCTTGTGGTTTCTGATAGTATTGCTCATATGGCTAAATTTTAATAAAGTTGATAATTGTGATATTATTTGGATAATTGATTCCTCCCCCCTTGATAATTGGTCACAATTTATCTAACAAGGATGAGACACGTACAATTTAGTAGAAGAAGTACACATCCATGATTAGATGTTTGGAACATCTAACTCACACTAGACTAGATATAGAAAATGTAGTTGGAATTGTAGCTAGATTTCAAGTTGATCCTAAGCAGTATCATTATGCAGTAGTAAAGAGGAGATTTAGATATTTGAAAGGAAAATTTGACTATGGAATTTGGTATGATAGATCAAATGATTTTAGTCTATCTGCATATACTAATGTGGATTGGGCAAGTAGTATGGATGAAAGAAAAAGCACCAGTGATGGAGCACTTTTTCTTGGAGAAAGATAGGTTTCTTGGCTAAGCAAGAAACAAGATTGTATTTCACAAAGTACAACTGAGGCATAGTATGTTGCAATAGAAAATAATTGTAATGAAGTGATGTGGTTGAAATAGATGTTGAAGGATATCAGAATTGATTTTGCAGAACCTCTTATCATATTTTGAGACAGCACAAGTATAGTGAATACGCCCAAGAATCTCGTACTATATTCTAAGACTAAGCATATATCTATTAAATATCATTTCTTGAGAGAGAAGGCAACAAAAAAAAAGATTTGATTGGAATATGTGAGTACTAAAGATCAGATTGCATATATCTTTACAAAGCCCTTATCTAAAGATGGATTTGATTACTTGAGAGGTATGCTTGGGGTTATATACCCTTGCCTACTTCTGAATAGATTATGGAGAGATTACATTAGTCCATTGTTATGGAGCACTATTATTAGATTAGATTGAATGTTGATGCTTCTCGTGTGGGGAGTTGTTGTGGACTCTTGGTATTTGGTCTTGAATAATGTCTTTGGACACTTGAGAAAATTGAAGACTTGGAGTAGTAGATTTTCATAATGAGGCCTTTTTCATTGATGTCAATGGTGGAAAATATGCATAAAAAACATCTCCCAAGTATGTATGGGAAAAATGCATGGATTTCTCTACTTTATTAGGGAAATTTTTAGAGGTTCATGTAAAGAAGAAAGAGGAATATCTTTATGAGGGAGATATGTAGCATGAGGAATTCTGAGGTATAGTGAGATTTTTACTGTCAACAACTATTGCTTATCCTAAGAAGATGATGAATAAACCAATATTCTAGAGGATTTCATATTTGATTGATGAAGAGGATTTGAGTAGATGAGAACAAAAACAACACTAATAGAGTATTGTCTTGGTATTGATTGAACTTAGATATTTTTCATTTATGTTACAATCAATGCCAAAGGAGGAGATTGTTAGCATCTATGCTCATGATACTACATTGGAGGAGTATCCTAAGTATTAGAGAGTATTGACATGTTGCATTCGTGACTATGTTTTTCATTGATGTCAACATAGCAAGAAGTCTATGAAGACTAGTAGATTAGCAAATAGAGGTCTTAGTTGTATGGACATAGTTTTGAGTGTCTGGTGATGCACATTCATGGACATGTTCAATATAGTTTCCTGATCACAAGGTTAATATGCAATCAGCAAGTGATTGATGATAGTCCAATGATGATGTTAACATATACACAAGCCCTAGTGTCACACATGTGATAATTTATATAGATTTTTAGATAATAGTGATATTGTAATTTTAAATTAATTATCTTATTATAATTAATTGGGAAAGCCTGAAAACCAACTCAAAGAATTATTTTGATGATGGGGTATAAAGGAAATATGATTTCCTTCTTTGTAATAAGTATCAAGTATTGTGTTGAGTTCTAATTGTGAAAGGATTAGAGTGTTTATTAAATGTGAGTAAGAAATCCAAGGGATTATTGGATGTGAGTTTTGTGATATGTTTACAAGATCAAAAGGTCCATAAGTTTGGTTGACATGATAGAGGAAGGAAGTGTAATTCATTTATATTATTTCAAAGGAATAATATAGAGATCATTTGGACAATGGGTCATTGATCTTTCCCTTGAATCTATTTCAGCAATGGGTCTATCTATCTTCATAAACTCCTAATAGGGTTGGACCAACTCCTAATAGGGTTTGAATCTCCTAATAGGGATTCAAGGTCTCCTAACATTGACTGATATGTAATCAATGTTCTTATAAACTCCTAACATGGTCCATCCTCTAACAAGGAATATTCATATTATTATATCATCTTGTGGGTACCATCCCCACCAGGGTTTTCCCTCTAATCAAGGGTTTCCCTAGTTAATATGTCTAGTTTTATTGTGTTGGAGTATCTTCTTGTGGTTTTTGATAGTATTGCTCATATGGTTAAATTTTAATAAAGTTGATAATTGTGATATTAGTTGGATAATTGATTCCTCCCCCCCTTGAGCTATATTTGTGGACTATATATTCTAATAGATTGGCCAAAAAGGAAGGTTTCATTGAAAAGTTGTTGGATGACCTGTAGGGTTCTAGATGTGGCAGGTTTAATGCCTTTAATCATGCCACTTCTAATTATGGATTTTAAGTTTCTTCCCATCACCTCCACTAAAATGATGAATAACTAAGGAGATAGGGTATTCTCTTGCCTAAGGCCTTGAGAGGAGGCAAAAAAATACTTGGGGACCCATTTACTAGGATTGAGAATTGAATGGTATAAAAACATCTTGGATAATACTAATAAAGTTCTCCTTGAATCCTAATTTGATCTAAATTCCCTCCTTATCTTATCATAGGCTTTGGAGACGTTGAGCTTTAGAGCCATACTTAGGTTCTCACACCTCTCCATTGGATGTAACACATCATGGTTGGTGATGACCACATATAGATTATGTCTACTAGGGACAAACCCATTCTCATATGGACCTATAAACTTATTGAGTAGGGGCTAGATACGGTTCACCATGACCTTAGAGAGGATCTTATAAATTATTTTATAAAGTATGAGTTCTTCAAGATATCTCAGTCCCTCCATCTTAAGTATTAACACTATGAAAGTTTGGTTGAGTTCCTTAACCAAATTGCAAGTTCTCACAAAATCACCCATGGAATGTATAACATCATACTTGACAATATCCCAAAATTCATGAAATTTAGCAAGATAAAAATCATCCAAGCCTGGTGCTTTGAACTGCTTCATACTGAAAATAGCTTTCCTCACTTCCTCTGCAACTTTGGTAATCAAATTATTATTCATCTGATCATTCACGACTAGGTGCATAATGCTTAACATATCCTCTTGAGTGTTAATACTAATTTGAATTAGTAGGGGGTTGTGGATCTCCTAAAAGTATTTAGAGGCCCACTTCTCTACCTCATCCTCCTTCAATATTTCCTGCCCATTTTTGTCAACTAGTAGATTGATAGTGCTTCTCTTTTTTCCCTTTGATTATTTTATAGATTCAATTACTTCCATTTATGTGGGATAGGAATCAAAATATATGAGATAGGCATTTCTATCTTATGGTATTGAGAGTTTCAAAGTGCATCCAAGTTAGACATATAACACTTAACTTCGGTTTGACATCCATCTATCAAACAAGATGAGCATCAAACCATCAAATAAGATAGGAAACATAATTTTCTAGGTAGATAATAAATTATAATTTTCTCTTGTAATTGTATTTTGGGGAATACACTAATGTAATGGAATCATGTAGAGGTCACCATCTTTTGAAGTATTAATTTTTTTTGAGTATCACCTCATATTTGACCCAATATCTTAGCAAGATCAAAAAAATCTAATCTAAGGTTTCTTCTTAGTATAAAAAGGATAGTATTTATTAGTTTAATATTAAATATCTTTAACGCAATGCATTCACTTAATAATCATCTTTATTTATTAATAATATTTAATCATTTACCATCCTCAAGCTCCTTCCTTGATTAAATTTGTAGTAGGACAACTCAATACTGTGTCCTCCTATGTACACCTTTAGTACAAGATTGAAAGGTAAAATGTATCTAGGTTGGTTTTCTATCTACACATTTGATGTAAAATATAGAGTGGATATGTAACCCTTTCTATGGTCATTATCTATGATAATTCTAATCTGGTTTCTATTTATGATTAGAGGCTCATAACTGAAAGTGGTCCTTACTTTTTTTATTTCTTACCTATTTGATTTACAACTTAGTCATATGGTCACATCACCCAATCCCTTTGTATCAATAAAAATGAATATTCATCAAGGATGGATTTTGTCACCTCCTTGAATTCTATCTTGAGAATGTGCCATTACTCACAGACAATTTATAGGGATGGTATCATAAAAGTCATTGTAGTGTTACTATAATAGCGTAATTATAGTAGCTCAATTCAAATGACATTGAACATAACTTCGAGTTAGAGGGTATGTGCAAGATCATGGTGTGCCAAAAAGTGGCGATCTGAAAAATATGTAGTTTTGAAATGCCTCAAAAAATTTCAAAATCTATTCCAACTTTTTGCCCACCCATCCTGATACTAAATGAAAACAATTAATACCATTATAATTCCTACTATATCTTTCAATACCAACCTTATATGGTAATCTTTAAAACATCTCGAAAATGCATTTTTAGCATGTTCTTATGTGTTTTATACTTCAAGCATGTAGCTGACGACTTTTTTTAAACCAAAATTTGATGTAATGAAAAGGGTTTCTTAAGAATGTTCTTAGCTTTTCATAAATGTAAGGATTGTTAAATTATGAGTTTAGTAAGTAATTATTACTTATTTTCTAATGGAGTTAGCTACAAAGTGCTGATTGACATACTGGTTGAAAAATAGCTATAACTTTCAAACCGTATAAGATCTGTGAAATCCAAAAGATACGTCACATTCTATGCTTTGACTAGTATAAGAAAAAAAAAAAAAAACTTAATTTTGATTTTTTTTAACTAGTTGAGGTGGTCAAACACGAGAGTTTTTTAATTTTGAAAATAGTATAGTAGAAAATTCATAATTAATTATTTATTTGGAATAAAAATTTTCAAAAATATGCGTCACATCTAGGCATGAGTCTACTTTTTATATCTAAAATTATATTTAAAAATATTATCATTTGATTATGATTAAGGTGGTCAGACATACACCTACCTTTTATTTTCACCCTAAAATGTTTGTAGTATTGCATTAAAATCCAAACTTTTGACCAATCAAATAATTTTTTCTCCAGATAAGGCCTTTTAGTATAGAAACTAGATTCAATTTCCTATAGATTATTTTCTTACAACTTTTTGATATAAAGTCCAGAACCACTTTAAAATTATGTGTCAAGTTGACATAACCCTGATTTGTTGATTTTTCACTACCACTTAAGGCCATAGTTTGGTACACCATGATCCTGCACATACCCTAGAGACAATATTTATATCAAACATTACTAGTTTTTAATATAAAAAGACAACATTAAATTATGATTACTAATTACAATGAAAGAAACTATAATAATTTGAATAGAAAATGTACTAATTAATGCTTCGATTAAATATTATATCCCTCAAATCATAACCAAAAAAGAGTTATCATTCCAACAAATATTTATTTCATTAGAACTTAATAATATGAAATGATAAGTAAATTGATTTATATCTATACAAGTAATGCATTAGCATAAAATATAATTATTTATATATTTTTTAATAATAAATATAGTTCAACGTAAAATAGCATATGGATTTTCATGAATAAGTTATACTAACAGTGGATAATTTTTGCATAAGGTAAACATAGGTTCTAAGACGCCCAAAACCCACAAAGAATTAGATTACAAAATATAAATCTTAAAGTCCAATGCAATAACTCTATTATAAAAACAATAAAAAAAATTGTAGATTTTTAATTTGATTATGAAATAATAAACATATTACAATATTTACAATTTGGTACCATAGTTCAAATTAATTTGTATGGTATTAGAACCTAGCATGGAACCAATAATTCAGCAAGGATGAGAAATAAGTTTTGTTTACATGTTGCAATGAACCTTTGAAGGTATTATATGTTTTTTACATAGCCAATATTATTCATGTTTTCAATGGTGACATAGTTAACCATTTTAGGTTTTCTATAGTACTCACTATTCTTCCTTGTTTTCTTTTTCCACATAGAAAGACATTACTATATCCAACAAAACAAACAAAAATGTGATCAAGAATTGGGACATGTTCTTCATATATAGGCATGTTGATACATAAGATATGTAATATATCTTCCAATTTATTATTTTAGTGTAAGATTTGTATGAAGGTCTTTTAAGGAAATAAATTAGTTTGAACATGTAATAGTCATGTACAATGTTTTTCCTGGAAACAAATATCAAGAGTTTAAAAGAGCCACCCTATCCTAAGTTTTTTATGTGAGGATATGATGCTTCATATTTTTTCATATTTGAAAAAAGTTCCCATTTAAGTTTTTAGTCATGACAATCTCAATCATCCCTATTTTGACATTCTTATTTTTTCATCAAGCATACATTCTTGTTGTGTTTGATTTAAATTGTCTTTCCATTGATTTTTTCATATAAATATACTATTATAAGTTCTCTATTAAGATTAAAATAGGTTTTTAAGGGATCCCAAAATCCTTACAATCTCATAGAAGATAGAGTTACAAATAAGACCATAAGATAAAAAAATAACCATGGATAGAGCAAGTAGCAACCCAAAATGTCTCTTAAAAGATATAATATCATAAGTAAACAATTAACCATAAACATAGATTTATTAAACACAAAAAATCTCTAAATAGGGCCAACACAAAAACCATCAACAAAAATTGAAACTTGAAGCAAAATTGAACAAGAGACAAATAGGGATACAAGAACATGAAAAGAAATAACACCAATGAAATGAATTGTCTACGAAGGAAAATAGTATCATTCTCAAGGTCTTCAATCCTTTGGAAGGCTTCATGTAACTTACATTTTTCTTTGGGGTCAACAATATTATTCTTCTTCATATTTGATCTAGTGCATTTATTAGGACCAACACTAGTTCTAGCTAAAGGATGAATATAATTGCCCAAGTTAATTATCTCCCATCTCTCTATCATACAATGAAGATTTATCAAATTAAGAGAAGCATATTTATTTCATGTATGATTATGCAAAAGGATAGTCCTTAGTGCTACCTTATTAATTTCAATCCCATCGAGGATGCTTTCCACTCTAGAGTTGATCATGTAAAGGATATTCTTCAAATTGAGTCAATGATTTTGTTGATATCAGTCTCTATGTCGTTAGTTTCCTCCTTAGTTTCATCTCTATTTTGATCTAGCTGGTAGAAGCCCTTAGGCTCCTCTTTGTTATCCTCTTTGTTAGGCTCTTAATTTGTTTAACTAAAAATATAAATCAATGTAGAAGGAATAAATATGTAGAGATTTGACCATTTATAAGATACCTATGGTACTGTCTCTATCATCCTTGAGCTCCTTCTAATCCAACTACTCTAAAGTCTCCTTCCTCTCTATATTATCATAATGAAGTCTACCCTCTCAGTTATCTCTATTTTTTGTGCATTAATTTAGGGGGTTAGTAGAGTTTTCATAATAACCACATGGGAAATATTATCCTCATTTTTTACTTTACAATAAACATCATTGTGCTGAAGATTTCTTTTATTATTAGTTTTAATTCATGTATTTCCAAGTTGTTTCTATTGTCCCATCCCTCACATTTTTTCTTAGCACTTTCATCTCCAATTTTTCTTAGGATGGTTTTCATTTCATCATTTGGATTCATGCCATCTTAATTTTCATTACAGCCCTTTAATTTAGAACCCTCTTTGGTTTTTTTTCTCAGTTTTCATGCTAGGTATCAGAGAATTCCTCACTTCTATGCTTCACATTCTTATTTCTTTTACCATTTTTTTATACATTCTCTCCTTCTAGCCTTCTCCTCAAATTTAGAGGAATCCTCCATAGTATAATCATCCTCAAATTGGGAATTTATGTTTTCTTGCTCATGAAAGGAAGACACAAATGATTCTTTTTTTATTTTCTTTTGGAAGTGACGATTCTTCATTATATTGTTGCTTTCCCATGGGGCTTTCCTCTTCAAAATACTCACATTGAGACACATAACTTACTATAATAACATATAGATCAAATTTTTGTTTTTGTTTTGGTGTAGTCTAATTTGTGATATTTCTATTAGGATTTAACTGTGTAATTTTTTTAGTTCAGCTCAAAAATTAAACAATTAAATCTTGATAGCAATATCATACTTTTCCTTACTGTGGAAATCATCTCCTACTAATGAGTCTAATTTATGACTAGAAGTATTAATATTGGTTATTTTTAAAATTAATTTTGTATTTACATTAACAAATTAAAATATGGTAGATGATAGAAAGAACTCCATGTGTATAAACTTTGTTTAACACTTTCAGAATAAATGGAGGTGAAATTGACATGACTTAAAAAGAAATCCAGCTATTACTAATGATATAATAAAAATGTAAAAAAAATTAATATCAATGCTAATGATATTAGGAGTAGAAATGACATTCAATGCTAATTAAAAAATTATTTTATGAAAAAATAATAAGTCTATTGCACTTTTGAAATCAGCAAAGTACTTGTAGTTCGATCTTAATAAATAAAAATGTTTTTTATAGAAAAGAAGAATGATATTGATATAATTTATTCTATTTGAGTTATGAAAATCAATTTAAAGGAAAATAACAAAGGTGGTATGTTTAAAGCTCAAATTAATTATTTTTGACCAATTATATGTATACAAAATAGGTAATATATTTTTAAAAAATTAAAGATACTTACCATATCTATATTGGACTTAAATATTGTGATTGAGCGGAGATTTATGAATGAATAAGATAGAAAGGTTTTTGATGGAAAAATGGATAACTTTTCTCTATTGGATAAATAAAGTATACTTTTTAGTATTTTTCATGAAGTAAATTTTCTCAACATAAAGAGGTAAAATTAGAAAATCTATGATGATTTTAAATTTGATAAGTAGGAGATATTTTCCACAGCAAGTTAAATTGTGATATTTCTACTCAGATTTAACTATGTAGTTTTCTAGTGAAACTCATTGACCCATATATCATGAGTATTGATTCACACATGAATCCATCTCTCATGAGAATAATGGATCACTTAACACTCACTGGATCTAGATGACACTCAGAGAGGTGAAGCATTGGGACTTCACCTCTATGAGCATCACCTAGATCCAATGAGTGCTAAGTGTTCCATTTATTCTCATGAGATATGGATTCGTGTGTGAATCACTACTCATGATATATGGTCAATGAGTTTGACTCAAAAACTACACATTTTAATCTTGCTAGCAATATCATGATTTAAAATTTATCAATTTTAAATACTATTAAACGTTTTTGGTAAATTTGAATTTTTTTTACCCAAAGGTATTAGGAAAGAGAATGTAATTATTAGGAATAATTTATGAGCATCGAGTTTCACTTTGACCTTTTTAGAGATTTGGTCAAAATATCAAATGAATAAAGTGTAACATGATCGTCATGGGGGATATACACATTGTGTGATGGTAGAATTCACAATAATTCCACACTGAGTACTTTCTCTAGTGAGGTAACCAAATCTTTCCCCTTATTTTTATCCAAGGGAGTTCACTTTTCTATTTTACCTCTACTTAACTTTTATGCCCCTTACATTTATGTTGATCTAACTAATTTTTTAGATCATCAATTTACTCATCTAGGAGGATATTATTACACTATTTGGAGCAATATCAATAAGATCAAAAAATATTTCATTCTTATAATTTAGGAGAGAAGAGTCCAAGGAGATACTAGATTTGATAGGGAGATGAGCATCTCTATAAAAACTAAATGCCCACTCTTCTATATTTGGGGCTATAATATTTGATTAAACATGATTGGAAGAATTAGCATATGGAGATGTGTGCATCATGTTTATATTGGCATTGCTTGGGCCTTTATTCTTATATAATATATAGATATGTTCCTCCTTGTTGAGGGAAGACACCTCTAATCCATCTTTTTCTCCAAGTTATCTCTTTCAAACTACAAACTATCAGATTCCTCATGATTTTCTTCATTTTTCTCCCTATAAACAAGGGAAGCAATTTATTTTTCAATTTAGAGGGCATTTTTTAAATTTCTAAATCTCCATAATCTATAAGATAAGACTCTCATGTAATATTGGATATATTTTTAATCATCCAAATGATAATTAATAGTGAAGAGAGGAGGTCAAATCAAGAAGAAGTACACAATTTATGATTGAAATGATAAGAAATATAAATGGATGAGAAATAAAAATATATTGAATCTTCTTTCCAAGGATAAACATTTATTGATTACATGAACATAACCAATAGTGAGATCTTCTTGGTAGAATTCAAAGTATAACAACTTTTTCTCCTCTCCACAAGGTCTTGTCGTTTCCATATTATCACAAAATTCTTCATAGCATTGTCAGAATCATTACCACTCTAAATTATTTAATAATATACTTAGTAACTTCCCTCTTTAACTAAAACTTATACTTGATAATATTCTTCCAATTATTACTAAATGTTTCATTAATAGTGAGTCTAAAATCATGAGGGTATTCATGCAATGGAATAAACTCTCATTTTACAACAACTATCCCAAAATGTCAATGGAAGCCTCTCTATAATCTAAGATGAAATCTTTCAAAAATTAAAAACTAGAAATATAGCAAAATACATGTGCCAAAAATAGTAAAAAATCATGCAAGGTCATCTAGAATATTTTTAAATTAGCATCAAATCTAAATTATAACTACCCATAAGGATACTATAGATGTCTCCTTTAAAAATTAATTATTTCTAATAAATCTTTTGGAAGAGAGTTTTTTCATATCTCTTTCAATTCAAATCACTTTTGACCTTCAAAATTAGAAAAGTAGTCCTTTAAATAATTTTCCTTCTTGATAGATCTAATAGAGTTTACATTCACAAAAAGTATTTATAATATTCTTATTTTCCAATAAAGAAATTGGCTACCATTTAAATATTTAATGAATAGATCCCCTTGAATGCACACATTGTCATAACTAATTGATTTTTCTAGTTTAAGGAAGTGGTGGGAAATAATAGCTTTGGTTGTATGAGTAATCTAGTTTTGTAGTGGCTACCCTTATGTTACATTTTGTTGTCATTGTCAAACTCTTTTCGAGCTAGTTGTATGTTGATGATTAATAGTGTCATTGTTTTGAGATTATCGGATATTGTTTTTTTACATTTAGTTTATTAAATGATGAGATTACTTGGTACTTTATAGTTCATGTATGTATGATGATTATTCAAATGACTTTAGTTATTGATGATGATTAGATAGATGGTTTATTCTATGTGCTTTCTTATGGATACTTATCCCATACTTGCATGTGTATGGTGTGTGTGTTTTTTTTCTTTCTGTATGACATTTCTGATGTGGTTAAGGAAGGGAGTCGTAGTCACCTGCTAGTCAGAATCTACACGATGCACCACTTCTTGCCATTGCCTATTTAGCTTAGTATATATTTTGCTTGTACATGCATGAATTTTATGCAGGTTGCAGGTATCGGGTATCAACTTCCCTGAATTACCAAGATGAGCGTACCCTATCACATTATCTCAATGGTAAGAGAGGGGAGATAAATTTTCAAGTCCAAATCCCAACCCTTTAAGCCATTTGTTCCAATTGAAAATTAGGACAAGTATCTGAGTCAAGTACCCTTTGAATATGTCGGATGACGTAATTCATGATATTAGCCCTTTTGGTTTGATTTTGTATGTGTTTTTCTATGATGGGTTTTTGTATTTTACTTTATGAGTCTTTGGTGTATTTTCTATTAATTAAGCCTAATTAAAAGATTTAATTCATGGTTTAATTTAATGGAAAATTAATATGATATTTTAATATTTATTTTATTTAATTAATTGGAAAATTAATTAAATAAAAGGAATTAATTTGGAGATAAAAGTTATAAATTTAAATTTGGAATGTGACAATATTTATTTTAATAATTAGAGTTCATTTTTAAATAAATGCTAAATATTTATATATTTTAGCAATTAAGTTTCAAAAATGAATTTAAAAGTGGAAAATATATTAAAATTATAAAAGATTCTAGATTGCATGATGTGTGCATGTGATTAAAATATAAATATATTAAGATAAAACAAGTGGATTTATTAAAGTGAGTGCATGAGATATAAAAATTAGCAAATTAAATTGAAAAGTGTAAAGAGAATATTAAATATAGAAATTTAATTAAATAAATTAGGGTGCATTATTTTAATATTTATTCACATGGGAGTATGTGAACTCTTGTGAGTTGTCATGTTGACAACACAAGAGTTCGCACTCTAATTATGCACGTGTTGTCTACACTTAGGAGTTAGCACATTATTTGAGCACATGGTGTCTACAACATTCTAGAGACTTCATCATGTATATCTTCTTGTTGTGAAAGTTATGTGCTTAGTTGTCATGCTTATCTCCTAGTTCTTTCTAGACACATTTTAGATGCATCTTAGAGGCCTTTATATAGAGGCTCTCCTAGTGTGTATGGACAAGCTTACATGCATTCGAGAAGCTCATATGCTTCTACATGCCCATATGCTTCTACAAGCACTTCTAGTCACATGGGGGTTTCGATTGGTTGATTCTTGGAGGAATGGTGAATGTTGAAGAAGGAAGGGATTTTTCTATGGACTTTTGAGGCATAGCAAATTAGCATCAGTATCCAGGTGCACTTGTGATTTTTGCATATTCCATTTGCACTCTTTCTCTTCTTGTCTTCATCGTGTCTATTATATGTGTCTGAATATACTCTATGAACGAATCTTCAATCTTGAAATTGGAATCTAGATATGTATGTTAATTTTTATTTGGCTGCAAAGAAAACATTAGGAAACCCTAGTTTTATTTATGAAGGAAATTCATCACAAACTGCCCTGTCACTGTCCCTTACATAGACCTAAACTCAAAAATTCAGAACTTTTTACCTTTACCAAATTTATTCAATCGCTCTAGTCAGATTTGGTGCAACTTGGCCCTCTCCAACATATTTCAAATTCGGCCCGATCCAACAATTCATTAAGGAGATATGGCCCTCGTACTGGGATTGTTTTATTCAATGACAATAATTCCTCCATTTTCCATAACTAGGAGTTCTTTGTGCTTAAACTTCACAAAAATAATCTATCAAAGCATGGAATGAAATAAAAACTAAGCCAACATAGATCTAAGACATTTATACTCAAGATTTTATCCAAATGAGAAGTCTTTTCAGTACCAAAAGTAGACTGTGCCCTTACGGCAACAAGCTAGGATTTTGCAAAGAATTTAATTAAGATTAGTTAATAGTAGAAGAAGTGTAATTAATTATTAGTCAATTTAAGTAAATGAATTTTTAAATGAGGGAAAATTAAAAGAAAAGAAATATTAATATAAGCATTTAGTGGAACTATATAATTATTGCATTATTAATGAGATTGATTTTAATAAGGTTGACGGTTACTTTATTTAAAGTTAATGAAGATTATTTCAAATAAATGATTGTCCTTGGAGTGTTGTTAAGGAAATTATAAACTAATTATTAAAAGATGTTAAGTACTATTCTAATGATTTAGATAATGGGAATCGTTTCTTAGAACTAAGGGAGTTTTTTATTGATTTTAGTAAAATGATTTTATTAGAAGCCAATAGAAACTAGTTTAATGATTTAGATAAGTAAGCTATTATCTTCTAAATTATTTTAGAAAATCATTTTAAAACAATGAAGGGATAATTCTATGTTTTATTCAAAAAATAAATGGGTTGAGTTGTAGATTAAATGAAGAATCTTATACATTTGAAATGTACTTAAAATGAAACCTAAAACCTAATATTTGGCTTAACCATGTGATTGCGAAAGCAAACTAAAATATGTGTTTGCATCTTGTTCTTTATGCTATCCATGTTTGGGGTTTGGGTGGTACTAGAGTGTTGACCAGTTAGGATGTCTACCAGAGGCTTGAGAGTTATGCGAATGTGATGGCATGTTGATGTTATTTGGTCTCGATTCTTTTAAAACCCAACCATGGTAATGTGATGGCATGCTCTATGAGATGTTTGTATTTACTGATTGCTATTACTTTCTATTCTTCTTGTGTGAAGCTGAGGTGTAAGTATTTGAGACACTTGACCTGACCATTTTTGAATCATCGATCAGTTATACTTGGGTTGCTTTCCAGTCACCTTAATGGGACTAAAGTTTTTGTTTTGATCTTGATGATGTCATTTTGTGACATGTTTTGACTTGACCATTTTTGGAGTCTTCGATCAGTATTACTTTGAGATACTTTTTGGTTGCTTATTGAGAACCAATGGATATTGTGATTATCAGTGGTACCTTCAGTTGCCAATAGAGAACTATTGTGGTCATGATTATTAATGGATGCTTTTCAGTTGATCATGGAGATTTGATGCTTTTATTGTGGATTATCTTTTGGTATTTTTCCAATTGCTTTTATAGGACTGCGGTGATTTTTTGATTTATGATTCCATGATCTTAGGGTAGGTTATCTACTTGTAGTGTCGAGAAGTGGCTTGCAATGGGGGCCAAGGCCCTAAGTGGCTGCCAAGGTAACTCATTGTAAGTTGTTTTAATAAGTGAAAATATTTACACTAAATGGGGATTAAATGAACCTAATAAGATAATTGTTTGTTCTCACCCATGCCTTGAGTGCTATTACAAACTAAGATTGGAGTAGAGAGAACACTTGGTTGCGACCTTGCATTCCGTAGTATGCCTCATCAGTATGAGAGGATATTAGTGGTTGCATAGGGATCACTAGGGGGCCATGGTCTATTGAGAGACTACCAGGGTAACTCTAGCATGATCCATGCGATGACACTTTTTTGCTTGCATAGTAGGTTTCCTACATGTCTTTGTGTGCCTCTGGGATTAGATGTTGATCTATGTGTTGGAACCATTGAGCTATCATACTTTAAGGATTCCTAGACTTAGAGAGAATTTGTGCTATGTGATTGATAGCTTGTTTGGGACTTGAGACTATCTCCTCAGCATGGTGGGAGTGGGCCATTTAGGTCCTACATGGTTAGGTGGTAGTGCTTTTTCACTCTTATCATTTGAGATCCATCTGAGACACCGTGGCTGATGCATTCTTGATTATAATGGTGGACATGTATGCTTACATTGGTGATTAGCGTATGGTAGATGATGTTATTTACTTATCTTATGCCTTGTTTTGCATGATTAGATTTCTGATGCATATGTTGTAGCATGTCAGATTGCTTTATACATATGATGTAGTATGTTTTAGGAGTGACATTACTACTATGTTAATACTGATGATCTCTTTGGTAGCTTGGGATGTTATGCATGGAGGGATGGCTAGGACCCACGATGGTCTAATGATGCTATTTACAGTTGGGAGGAACCGTGCACTTAGTTAATTGTGTTTTATGATATATGGTTATCTTTTACAATGGATGTTTATATCTTCTATGATGATGTATCATGTATGGAATTTGGTTTCATTTACTTTATTGCACTTGCATCATGGATTAGAATACGATGATGTACTTCATTTTCACACATGTATATTCTTTTAATCCTTTCGTATCCTGTGTCATGTACAGTGGATGATTGAGCATTCCGAATTTAATTGCCAAGAGGCATTTAGAACAAATGTGTAATATGGACATTGGAATTTATATTTATTCTTTCATGTGGATGTGGCAGTGCTTTGACTTAGTATTAATTAGATCAAATGTGACTCAATGTCTTAGGATCCTTAAGGAATGTAACCTGTTATGTATGCTTTAGTTGTATGTATGTTATTGCTTCAGCTATTATGTGTTGATGTCAATGTTTTATCCTTCATTATTAAAAAAAGAATTGTTTGGCAAACTTAGTAAAATTTTAGGTTAATTTTTTTGGATCCCTTGGTGGGGCATTACAAGTTTCCTTAAGGAAGTGCCTTTACTATGACTAACCCACCATGTCTATTTCTCAAAAGTTTTTCACACAAAACCCCACCACAGTTACCCTTACCACCACCTCAAAAAAAAATTTCATTTAGCAAATTCCACCATAAGCGGTAAAAACCATCTTAGGAAACCCTATTATTCATGGATTTTCAAATATGAATGAAAAATGATGTAGGAGATAAATATTATAAGGATATGCAATAAAATGTTGGGTGATGGAAATATCCAATAGGAGAAGAGTTGATGGATATTTCTAAAAATAGATAATTGGCACCCCAAAGATCAAAGAAGAGATCTAAACATCATGAACACAAGAAAAATTCATAATCAAGTCTCCCATGATCTCTAAATCTTCACACCAAAACAAGCATCTATTGGTTAAAGTAAAGCCTCTCCTATAAAAAGTTATAAAGTGAGAATTATGTTCTCAAGGAAGACCAAAACAAGATGTTGCCCCATGTTTACTAAATCTATAGTAAGATTATCATCCATTATTTTCAATGAATAAAACTTTTAAAAAATCATGATTATATTGACTTAAAAAAATATTCCATACAAAAATGAAAAGTAGCATAGGAATGGAAAAAATGTAGTATCACTAAACAAACCAAATAGTAAGGGAAACCATAAATACACTCAAATAAAATGCATATGAGCTATTGGAGACGATACCTTAAAATTTTCCAAGAGAGATTTGTTATGTTGTAGTTAATAGAAAGAAATGACATATATTTAAAATTATGTACAAATTTAAAATAAAAGATAATGCAAAACAAAAAGGGAAGATGAGGAAAGAAAATATTATCTTTAAGTTTTTTATTTTTATTTTGACTTTTTCTCTAATTTATATTACAATTAATTTTTTTCTCTTACTGGACAACTAATTTAGATGCTTAATTCTTAATACTAAATATTGAATAGGGTTTACAAACTGACATGGATAGTTAATACTTAACTAATAAAAGAGCTTAGACAAGTTCTTAGATTTATTCTCATATTTAAAAAAATCTTATTTGAAATATTTAAGAAATAAAATTCATTAAATTTATAAACTCATATAATAAAATAGAAATTATTACCAAAGTTCATGTTACAACTTTTTAAAACTTAGAAATTTTTATATCCTAACATTTAACTATTACCAACATGTCAAATTTAATGATTTCAAACACCTTTCTTTCACATATTGAATATAACATATAAGAGTTCTTTTATTCAACAAGTACTATGAAGTATCTTGATTTTTTCCTTACCACTCCTAAAATTGTCACCCACACACAATAATGAAAATATTCACAAATCTTCATCAGAAAATTTTATATTGACATCTAACAATACAACTATACTTTGCACAAAGACATATTTCAATGACAATGAAATATAATTCTATTGATGTTTTAACACACAAAAATTTAACATTTATGAATCCAAACGTTATTTGAAAATATTATTAGATTACGCCTAATCGAAGCTAGAATCCAAATTCCCTACAACACGAAATCTGGTAGATGAGCATTTATCTCGCTATTTGTCATTTTCTCCATGCGCCCACTTTTTCGTCTTTATCAATGGTTGGCCTCCTACGATGAATGTTGCACACACAACGTGTTTCCCACTACTCTGTTTTTATATCGCGAATTTGTTGAACGCCACCATACGCATTGATGATTGTGGAAGAAAACTAGAGTTGATTTTCCACTGTTTGCTGTGTGAATAGGATAAAATTTCTATTCATGACATGATGTTCGTTGACGCTAAAGTTTGTTGGCACCATATTTTAAAAGTTAAACCTAATGGTAAACTCCAGTCGCCAGGAAGATAATGTAGATAACAATATCGCTTTTGGATAAATCAAGGATCGGGATTTCTTTTGATTACGCATTTAAATATTTTAGGCATCGTTATTGTGAAAAGGATTCGAACTAAATACTTTGTGTTTCTTCAGATTGACATTCTACTTCCTTTGATAATCGCATCACGGATTTTTAAACGAGTCTTAATCTGACATAAAAGTTGCTTATCTTAACACAACTGGAATCATTAGTACCCACCCGTACGAATGATTTAAATGTCTACCTCCAATCAACATCAAATTCAAATTTAGAGGAGTCGAGTTGGGTTTGTCCCGATTAGTCCGTAATTATTCTTTCTTATCTACTTATCTTGTTTTTGATGATGCATCATAAGATAGTGGATCATGAAATTTCATCTGGATGGCGAGACAAGAAATTTGATGGTAATTATAGAAGCTCGCACAATAAAAACCAAAGATCCGATATTAAGAACGCTTTTGATTTTATTTTAATATTCAGACTGTCCTATCTAAAGCAGAAATATAATATTCTGCACACAAAATGAAAGAAACAGAGCCGCGGAGAAATAGGTATGCTGAAAATAAAACTCTTTAGACGTTCAAATTGAATATGATTTTAGGCGTGCTGTAAAATCACGGTGTAAGATGCTTCATGTGTCCTATCAGTCCGTCAGCTTTGAATAATTTCGTTGAATTCTAGACTATCAGATGACGCCATTCTTAGACACGTGGACAACCACTTCACGTTTTTGTAACCTCATTAAAAAAATTAATCGGTTTGGAAATACCTACCCCTTACAAACAACATAAATCAGCTGTTGGTATTTTCAAAGGTTGCAATACCTACGCCTTCCAAACAACATAAACCTGCTGTTGACATTTTCAAAGGTTGGAAGGATTACATCTATAATGTTATATATATTAAATGTTGTTAGTGTATTTTTGTTGTGTAAATTATTATTATAATTTGTAATTTTAATATACTATAATTTGTATTTTTAATAAAATTTGTTAGATACACTATTAAGTAATTTTATATAAAATATTAAGCCTTATAATTAAACACAAATATTAATAACTAGAACCATCTTTGAGATTTTTTCTAGAACTAGCATAAAGAAGGTTTATATGCTCATTCATCTTCCTATGTTATCTTTAGAAATGGAACTTATATTTATGCAACTTCATGAGCATAAGCCCACCATAATTTAAACAAAAATTGATTCCTTTCGTTTTGCAAGACAGATGTGCCTTACTTGCTCCATGATCTACAATTTTCTATTCATTCCATAGTTGTCTTTGTTTAGATATTTAATGTGTTCTATTGAGAGGATTATTATTCTATTAATTAATTAAATTATTTTCATATAAATAGTTTAAGGTAGAAGTTTTATAAGAAAAAAAATATTTTAAAAAATGATAATTAGACAATGTAAAGGAGCAATTGCGCATGATAAGAGATATTGGTGGGTCCTAATGTTTGAAAAATTCAATATATGTTGAAATAGAATATTATTTTATAATATTTTTATAGATTAATAAGTCATTATGCATAGATGGATCTCTCTCCAAATCCCTATTACAAAGTTTGTGTTACTTCTAGGTAAGTGGTGAGATAAATTTCAATAGAGAGAAGGAAAAGCATTTGTTGGATCATATGCAACAACCTGTCTCCTCTATCATCCAAGTGTGATTGAGGATGTAAAGAGAATATGGAGGCACTAGATTTTGAGCAGGATAGAAAACATAGTTGTGTTGGTTAAGGCAATAGTTAAATAAAATTATGAATAATGAATTATATTTTTACAAACTATGAAAAATAGAAGTAAAAAATTATTCAAATATAAGCTAAACATATTTAGATCTCGAAAAAATAATGTGAACGGGATGATTTTAACTATGATTAATTAGAGTGGTCTACCACAATGTTTGTGAAGTAAGCATTAGCCTATTTATCTATCTTCAATTTTTTTGACACCAAACCAAAAAAATCATGTATCACTTCCTGCTCTCCACATGTTTTTTGATGTATTTATACAACAATCAAAAGAGGGGGGTTGATCCCATGGTATAGAGTGCTAGAGGCCAAATGGTAGTTACCCCTACTATCTAACCAATTCCTTTTCTAGACATTAAAAAAAAAAATCTTAACATTTAACCCCATAGCATTAACCTTCAAAACAATAGCATCCACTATATTGCCCTTAACATTAATACTATGCCAAAAAATATTCTAACAACCAATATTATAAACACTTCTTATAACATGATTGATATCCATAACAACTAAAAATGCCTCCAAGGGCACAAAGTTCATAGTTTTAACCATAACATTGAACAAAATAAAATAAAATAAAATAAAGCATAGGGGCTACCTCCCCTCCTCCTCCTCCTTTTTATTAGGATCCTACATCGTCAATTTCTCTACCTCTAATTGACAAGTTTATCCTAAAGATTCTTGGGCTAATCATCCACCAACAAGCTATAGCAGGAGTGAGTGATCTCACTCTCCTTTTTTTTGTGCTTCTCATCCTTGTTTAACTGCAAAAAATAAAGAGTGGTTGCTACCAAGTGCATGAATTTAGTAGAAAGATCTACTCTAGATTAAACCTTTTGGCACAAGGATTCCTTATTATCAGCCAGGTTATGTATCAAATTCTCTAGTGTGTCCAATTGGGGTTTACTCTGATCCTACTCATGGCTATGATGCCCCTTCTTCCCCCTACTTTCAGCTACATTCTTTATTAGGGATTTGATATCTTCCCCTAAGATTTTATCCATAGAAATATTGGTTTCAAAGGTATCTAAAATGTGAGATCGGCTTGGAACCTCCTTATCCCTTAAACTAGTATCCATGACCTTCATCTTTCTTTTGGTGGGTCTCCTTTCACTTTCTGTGGACTTGGAACTCACCTCTTACTTGGGGGGTATCTTAAAGTTTTCCATTTTAAGCCTTTTGTTGGACCTCCTCACAGTTTCATTACTCTACCTAGTATCAGTGATAGAGTCAATAATGCTCTAGAGTCAAGGGAGACTTGGGGAGTAACAGTGGCAAGAGGGTTAACTAGAAGAGGTGGGTTGACAGAAAGTCAAGGAACTTGTAAAGTTTGAATACGAAGGCTTGGTGCAGAATATAAAAGAATCTTCCTTCCTCCCTCTTTTTCCTAACATCAAACACAATGTCCTCCATTGAATGAGAAATAAGGTGTGAGAAGGAAATCAGGTCCTAGTTCCTAAAATGGTTTAGAATAGGAAACTGGTAATAATACAACACTCGATGCCGATCTTTGAGAGTTATGTAGTGCATAACGGTATAGCATACAATGTCCCAAGGTTTGGGTAGGTACTCCATTGAAAAAAAACCCATGTGAACAAGCTCCTCTTTAGGATGGAAGAATTTTCTCAAGCTCATTTCTTTAGAAACCCTAGCCTACTTGCACTAACTCCTGCCTTCAAGAGACATCTCACCAACTATCACAATGAGTTCCTCCATCATTTCAAACATCACCTTATTAGTGTTCACCTTCCTATTATTCTAGGTGTTGATGAATTATATCGACACATTCTCATCATGCCATTCAATGCATTGCATGAATGACAACAAACCAAATTCACATAGATAAGCTCTTACCTCCTCACTATCCCCAATATAGTCTTCATCCTATCTAGTTCAATGCAATCATTGACACCCATGTCTTCACCAAGTTCAATCACCAAATTTGATATCTCGTTTTTGGATAGAACTCGAAAGCCAAGATAGTTTAAAGATATAATAATGAATCTAAGAAAGAAATCAATTGCCATAATAAAATGACAAGGCTTCACATACTCCAATCCCCATCCATCTTGAGCATGTGCTAATGGTACCTTTTTGATCAATGTTAACTATTGTCAATACTGCATTGAGTGTGGCATAAGGGAACTACCGTTATTATTTTACAGATCTCCCAACTTTGGTCTATTTATCATCATGACTAAATTTGTGTGGATCATCCTGTCACCATATCACTTAATGCTTATGGTGGGGGAACACCAAATTAAAATAAACACAAAATCTTTCAAAATATTCTCAATTTTATGATTTTTCACTCTTGGGTTCTTGCACTCACCTAGATCCACTTCATTACTCCATTTGTTGTAATTCATTAAATTGCACCACATAGAAAATGTTCACTTTCTACAATAATTTGTGTGGATGGTAGTGTTTAGCTGACATCATCCAATTCCTTTATTCCTTCAAGGTTATGACCCACTTTGGCCAAGTCATCCACAACTTTGTTGCCTTCCCACTATATGTGCTCCATGTAGACTTCAAGTACCCCATTCAATAGGTTGTCGATTTCCTTTATTGCTTCTTTTGTCTTTTAGTTACACCTATCAACTCCATCCTTTACAACATTAATAATCAAAATTGAATCTCCCTTAATAACCAATTTATGAATTCTTCTAGCTCTCGCCATCCTCATTCCCCATAATAGGGCCAAGGCTTCTACTTCATTGTTTGTCACACCCCCTCATAGTTCCCAGCATTGGAAACCACCATCTTACATGTATTATCTTGAACAACACCTCTAGTTGGTGTCCTCCCAGTAATGGCTAACCCATTAAAGTTGAGTTTCAACCAATCTTCCAGGGGGGGTGCCAAACCACTTTATGTCTAGTAGTAACTTTAGAGTTGTCAAATCTTTCCACCTTCAGACTTAGGTCCCAAGAATTAGCCACACCCCATGCCACATCCCACTACATTCTTTTAGTATCCTGATAACTAGTTGAGCCACCACCTTTCTAGGAGAAGCCTTTTCTTGGAACATGTGATTATTTCATTCCTTTTGAATTTTCCACACCACATAAGGGGGAATGACTCTCCAAAAGTTTTTGAGGTATGGGTGGTTAGAGTGACCATCTCAATTAACAAATTGGTGGAGTTTCTTATTGAAGCACCACTGAATATCAATAAAATAGGGGAACATGTGCTCTTCTACTTTATTGTTTAAATCTATACTAACATGTAAATTTACAATGTCAGAGGGCTAGGTCACATGAGATAACTTTTGTATTTTAAGAAAAACACTTTCACTTCCTTTTCTCATTGATAATAATATGCAATCATCCTTGTAAGCTGACCATATAGCGAATATTTTTGCATCATCAAACTGTTCAAAGAGCCAAATGTAAATCCTTTTTGTATTTATTTCTTGTTATGATTTAAGTCCTAGATGAAGCTGTCTACAGTTATCTCTCTCAATTTATTACATATGAATCCTGTTCAAGATTAGTTGATTCACTTAGTCATATTTTCTATTCAAATCAGTAATTGTATCCCTTGAATATGTTGAATGATAAATTAGACCCAAGAAAACTGAATGTTGCATATGGTATTAGAGCACTGGGTTCAACACTAAAACCTTGGGTCCAACACTATTTCTAAGAAACTAAAAATGTAAATTTTGAAAAAGATTTATTTTTGCATATCCAGATATTTCAATGAAAACTAGAAAAATACACTAGAAAAATCATTCAGAATAACCGTGAAGGCTGAAATGATATGAAATGGACAAATGTATAAACAATTAAAAAGATAAAAAGGATTGGCAAGCTGCGTGGTGGAGATCAGGTTTGATGACCCAAATTTTGAAATCATCAGCTAGGGTTGAATTAGGCGGATTTTCAAGAACAATTGATCTTGTTGATTGTCTAGATGCTTTAGTTGTTTTTTCGAATAACTATTGGGACTTCAACCCACCTGATTACTTAGTGGCAGGACCAAAATGTTACATATGCCTTATCCCTAGTGGGAGGGCCATTCTTTGTCGAGAATGAGAAGATTAAAAAGGGTCCCGATGCCTAGACTTGCACAATCCAAACATAGTTTATAATCTTGATAAAATGTTATCTTAATCCATCATGAGCAGGTTTGTCGACCCAAATTAATGAAAGAAATAAATTGTTACCAATTTGAACTTGAATTGAATGAAGAAAAAACTATGAACCATGATTCTTTACGATGTTGGTTAAACAAAAGGATCATTATGTGCTCCAGTAAAGATTTGGAACTATCAATGTTTGTTTACTGATGTAAACTTTTGATGAAATAAGCACAGAAGCCTGAATCATAGAAATGGAAAAGATGAATTTCCAAATAATTACAAATGGATGATGAGGATCTTTTGAATAGTTTTAGTTGCTTACATGATCTTGATTTGATGATCTTGCATAGTATATCATGTTTTTATGCTTGAGCACATTGTTATACATGTATAATACACATGCGATGTTGACTTTACCTATTGAGCAATTGTATAATGTTTTGGAGATATCCTAACATGAAATGATTATTCTAATGAAATATTGGGCTTGAAGGCCAAGGTTGCAATGAAAAAATAAAAATAGATTCACTTAGAGGCAATCTATAAGTTTGCAAGGAAGATCTATCCATTAATGAGGGCCATATGCCAGATGGTACATATGAGTGATTTAAATTATGATAAAGAACTTGCTGCCTAAAGAATTTCAATTTTTGAATACTTATCTTAATTTCAGTAATTGAATCTTGAAATTTTTCTTAAATGAAGATATCAAAATGAAATTGAACTAATGATATGGGGAGTGCTTGCATGAGTATGACAGGAACATGAAATAGAATCTACTCAAAAGATGCTAAGAAAATCACAAGGTAAAGAGAACTTAGGTGAGTATGTGATAAATTTTATATTACCATGCAAGTATCTTTTAGAAACTTTAAAGTAAAATGGGTCTTGAGTTTTGATTATGATTTTCAATCTGACCCAATTAAGAAAATAAATGATATCACAATGTTATATATATATATATATATAGTATGTATAATATCCTTTTAATGTCTAAATTGTAGAGGTCATCAAGGATGAAGAACAAGAAGGGGAATGGTACGTTATAATGTTTGTTGCAATTTCCAGTTCATTGAGGGCGATGAACCTCAAGGGGAATGGTATGTTACATCCCAAATTTTAACCTAGGTTGAAATATAGTCATTGAGGTTCGCATGAAGTCAATTGACAGTTTATTTTGATATAATCTAGTGAAATGGTAATTTAGTTGGTCATTATGATTTCAAGTGTAGATGACATGTTAGTTGATTGTTAATCATGAATTCATAAAATTATGATGAAAGGTTAAGTGTTATGATTATTTATGATTATATATTTTATAATGTAATTACAGAGAAAATTCTTGCAGGGAGCATGCCGAAGGGGTGGAAGCATTGTCAAAAAAGAATTAGGTAGGGCATCACCATCACTAGGCAGATAGATAGAGAACCTAGTGACTTGGAACAAAATACATCTGTGGAATTGCATGAGTTATTTTAATAAATAGTTGAATTAAAATAATTGATTTATTAATAATTAATTTAATTAAAATAATTAAATTATTTATAAACGTATCTTAAAGGATTTTAAATTATCATTTTTATAATATTTTTAATAATTGTTTATAAATGTTCATCTAAATATAATCATGATTTGGAACCATTATCATTTAATAATTTTAATAGTTGTACTTTATAATAATGTTCAAATTTTAATAATTGTAATTATTATAATCTTTGAAGTTTAATCTTCCAATTGTTTCCAACTTCTTATTCTTTTCTTTTTAGCCAATTTAATTTTTGGAATCCAAATGATCATCTTAGATTTTTCGTACAGATTTTCTTTTAACTGATGGAAGCTGAAATTTTATTTATTTATTTATTTGAAACCTTTTAACGAGTGTGGAGTCAGTCATCCTTATGCTGGGCATTGATCTTTTGCCTTTAGCATTCTCCTTTTACCTGTACACTTCAATGTAACTCAACACCATAATTTTCCTTGCCTTGGTGTCCTTTACTGTTCCCAGTCATGCAAGCCATAGCACAACCGAAATCTTCAACCAACTTACAAAAACCTAGTGCAAAGGGTACAACAGGTATTATAGAGTATACGACTGAGTTTGAAGCTACGAATTGGAGAACTAATTCCAAAATTTTGAGTCACTTTATCATAGGGCTAGGTCACATGAGATAACTTTTGTATTTTAAGAAAAATGCTTTCATTTCCTTTTCTCATTGATAATAATATGAAATCATTCCTCTAAGGTGACCATATAGCCAATATTTTTGTATCATTGAGCTATTCAAAGAGCCAAATGTAAATCCTTTTTGTCTTTATTTCTTGTTATGATTTAAGTCCTAGAGGAAGTCATCCACAATTATGTCTCTCAATTTATTATATATAAATCCTATTGAAGATCAGTTGATTCACTTAGTCATATTTTCTATTCAAATCAGTAACTATATCCCTTGAATATGTTGAATGATAAATTAGACCTGGAAAACTAAATGTTACAAAAGACAAGTTAAAGATTCACATTAAAATCCATTTTATAATTTTCTTACTCTATCCAATTTGCATTCCATCAATTATTGTTGGTGTTTGGTTTAGGACCATACAAAAGGGTAACATATGTTCATTTTGTTTTTGAACATTGAAAACTAAGGTAATGTTCAAATATAACTGTAATCAACTTAGATAACACTTTCAAGTGTAAAAATATATAACGTAACCCGTATATAAATATTTAAAATGTTAATTACCTAAAATAGATTATTGAAATGTCTCTTCATGGGTAACATTTACTAATGATGTTTGATCTCCACAAATTGTATCTAATTTGTAGGAATTATTATAGAAAATTTGTTGGATATACAATTAAGTAATTTTATATAAAATAAATAAATAAATGTAATAGTTAAAGGAGTACTTTCTTGAGCATACACACCTATACTAACATATGATTAATATATTAAATCATAAAAATTCATACTTCTATAGATATATATATATTGAAAATGTACTCACCTTTTTATTTCCTTATAATATGAGTTTCTTTAAGTATTGATATATCTTAGTGATTAATTTTCCTCTTTTAATTTTTCTTTCTACATCTTCTAGAGCGAAATTGAAAGTTTTCATGGTCAAGTCTTCCACTTAAATCTTGAGAAATGGTATTATGCCTTTACTAAGAAGAATCACATTTAGATATTTTCCTTGGATTGAACCATAGTGATATTTGTCTCATTAGAATTTTCTTTGACCCCAGTATTTCTTGAAATTTGGAAGAGGAAGTGAGAGGTGTTTCAACATATTTTTAAAATCTCTTAATACATTCAATAAGATGTCTTTTCTCGTATGCTTTAGTTAGTAAATTTTGGAGCAATGAAATCAAATAATTAATTGAAGTTTCAAAGCCTTCATTTGAAGCATTAGACATGTTATCCAGATTAGAAATAAATATAAGTTAAAAAATACTTAAAAGAATAATCAATTTATTTTCAAATGATGATATACAAAATTTACCCTTTTTTTTGTCTTCAGCAATGATAAGTCCAGGAGCATCATGATCTTCAAATTGAACACAACTATATATAAAAATTTAAAATAATAAATAATAAGTTTTGAGAACTATAAAATATTACAATGTTTAATTGTAAAGATATTGGAGAGATTACGAGTAGTGATACTTTCATGATTAAGATTCCCTCTATCATTGTGGTCACCATTAGACAATAGACCATCATCTTCTATACCATAAACACAACACTAGTTATATTTGATACTAATAATAATAATAATAAACATTTTAAAATATAAAAATATGTATGATACCTATAAGTTGATCTTTCTCATTTTTTTTTGTTTCCCTTTAGAAGATCTAAAATCTTCAATACATGTTTGCATGTATTTCCTTTCTTTTCTAACTAACAATCACATAGGTGCAAATTAGGCCCACATTTTCTAACAACATACCATTTTATTAGTATTTTTTGGTTTCTTATGTTATATACATTATGGCAATCATCTTGACAATAGAAATCCATATCTGGTATGGTTTTTTATCTTTCTAGTGCAATTTTATAGTATCATTCCTTTTTGATGTTTATTAGAAACCCAAATAATTGCAAAAATATTTTACTTTTATAGAATGGATCCACCCTATAAAGAAGTACATAGATGAGAAAATCCATTCTCCTTGTGCAATTCATAGAATTTTCACATAAATAGTGACTCTTGATGTGACAATGTTATGATTCAATTGAAACATTGGTCTCTTGATTTGAATGACAAAAGTTTCAAAAATTCTTGGCCCATATTTATACATAAAAAAATAATATTTTTTTTATATAGAAAATAGTAGATAACATGATGTAAATTCATATAAATGTAATGAATAATCACCTGATTTTACCAATATGACTCTCATGATGATACCAAGTTTCTAGAAAATAATCGATAAAAGCTTTCTCCTCTTTCAATTCCCTACCAATATGACTCTCATGATGATACCGAGTTTCTAGAAAATAATCAATAAAAGCCTTCTCCTCTTTCAATTCCTCCATGATTTTTTTTAGTAGGTGAGTAGTAATATCTTCATCATCATTCATTGCTTATATAATATAGCCTAATCCATGGAATTTATTTGTTCCAATGTCCTTATTTGTGACATGCCTAAATTATAGAGTAAATTATCAAGATATGATGTTCAAACATGTAATATTGATGAATTCCAATTAAAAATTTTCTTACCTATACACATTCTTCAACCACACCCTATGCACATGTAAAATACATAAAAGTATTCAAAAATTGAAGGATAGCCTATATTTTCAATTATAGTAGTTCCTAAGTATTTTTTGAAGAAAATATTTTTTTAGTATTTAAATGAATGAAAAATATAATTTTATAAACTAAATATCAAGAAATAAAAACCTGATTGCCTCAATCTTAGCACTAGCATCATCTATTGTGAATGCATTAACATTCCAACCTTCTTTCCAAACTCCTTTACTCTTTTATAAATCTCACTTTTCCATTCATGTATATCCTCAAATTTATTTCTCGAGGAAATTGCCCATGCAACAAGAACACCAACCTCTTGCTCATTGAATACAAGTAAAGTATATAACTCAAACTACACATGATATACTATCTCAATAAATAAAATATATTTATGAAGTTTATAGATTAGAAGTATCAATGATAAATATATGATCTATAGATATGGATATCAACATTTTACTTACACCATATTTATTTGTAGAGAATGTGTAGTACATTGCAATGAGTGAGTTGTCTCAATGTTTAACCATCATTTCTCACATGCATGTTCTTTGGATGCCTATAAAAAATGGAACAACTTCCATGTTGTTTGGCCTCTTATAGTAGAAAATTTTATCTTTATCCTCTGCATGTCATAAGCTTACACTTTTTGCATAATCTTCATCTTTATGTGATCCAAGGGATCACACTGTCTTCCATGCATTGAATACATCTTCTCACAACAAATATGTATATATTTGATTCATCAACTTAGTTAGACTATTATCTAAGTAGTGTTGCTCACATATTGTGTCAATTCTGACATCCATTAGTAATAAAGATTCAATGTAAAATTTGCATTCATTTGATAATCTTGGTGCAAAATTTCTCCTTGGGTCACCAACAAGATCATCCTTTCCATGAAAAAACTCACCATTAGTGTCATAATGGATAAACTCATTATATGTAATTATAGAAACATATGGTCTAGCATAAATAACCCTAACTAGAAAATTAGCTTGACAACCCCCTTTTTGGATAAACTTTATTTTCCTCTCAATGTTTTGTGGTTTTCCTCTATTGTCCTCAAGGCCATAAGTACACCAATAGCTATGTATGCATGAAATTTTTTTTTATTGACTTGATAAAATTGTATCAATAGACTTGAAATTTAATTAATCTATTAAATATAGGAAAATATTGAGTCTATCTTTGTAGTGTGGTTAGTAGGTTTTATTGAGATGGGTCCCTTATGCTTCTTGCATACAAAGTGTGTCTCTGTGAAATCCAAAAAACCTTCCCCTTTCAAAAAATAATGGAGCCTTTCAAGAGGGATTGCAAGAAATAAGTCCATGTCACCACCATTTCCAATAGGTGTCCATTCAAGATTATTACTTGAGAAATAATTTCCTTTGTTTGGAATATCTTGTACACCTAGTTCAATGAGTGATTCACATTTACTCCTCTTATCAATTCTCAGTAATATTAAAATAATTAGTGATTGTCCTATTCAAAATGTAGGAATAAATATATTATTTTTCCAATCACTCTATAGTATAATTCTCTTTACTTAGTGTTACCACTTTCTTTTAACTTCAAAATCATTTTAGAGTTGAGTTCCATGCCATGTCAGAAAATTCATAGAAATAAAGCATAGAAAAACTAATTTAATAGTATTAAAATTATAGAGATGTCATCAAATATCTAAAAAATGTAAAAAGTAGAGATACAAAGGTCCAAATTAATTTTTGATACATTATCACAAGTGAATGTATGATATATTGTTCTATACTATTTTAGAATGTGTGACTTGATAAAAGATAATACAAGATAGACTCCAATGGGCTGACTATAGAAATGACTTAGGACCTAGGAAGTGTTAATCTCATTTTGGTTTTGACATGGTAGTGACAAAACACTTAGTCATTATTCAAAAAAGAATAGTGCAAGTCAAATTCGTAGTGCATGCCAAGTGAATAAAGTGAGCTAACTAATTAGTGTGAGCTGAGTGAATAGAACATGCCCAACATAAGTCTCCAGACAATACATGTCAAGTAATATGACAAGTAGTGCCAATCACTAATATGTGCTGAGAAGACAGTGCATTCCAAGTCACCTAGGTACCAAGTAGTTAGAATGTGTCGAGTGATTTAGGTGCCGAGAAAATAGAGTGTGTTGGGCTATTCAGAAGGCAAGTAAATAGAGCATAGTGAAGGTCAAGCACTAGAACCTATCAATGTCGAGTGAACAATTTTTGTCATAGATATTCTTAATGCAGTAGTAGGATTTTGAAAAATAAATGACTATGTGACTAAAAAATTTAGTCATAAGACTAAGATTTTTAGTCACATGATTAAAAGTGATCAAATTCTAGTAATGTTTTGCAATGTATAAGTATAAGTGACTAAATAAATGACTACTTTGGTTATCAGATACAATCATAAGATTAAACAATTGGTCACTAACAATTAGTCACCTAAAAAAATGACTAAATAAATAATTGATGATTTTTTATCATATTAATACATTCTTTAACTTTTTTGTAATAATTTTTATTACTCATTGATGAATTTTATGTTATATCAATACCTTATTATTACTTAGCTTTCTTGGATGTCCTCTCAACTGATAATCTACTAGAAATGATATCAAAATCACCCTAATCTGTACTTTCAAAATATATCTATGAACTCTTGAAGAACATAAAAGCCCTCCATGCACTCAAAAGAAGACTTCAAGTCTCTCTATACATATAAAAAATATTAATTATCAAATAAGTATTTTATAATCTCAACATATAATTTCTATTAATCACATTAATATCATGTAATAACCATCTTTATAAAATATAACATTTTATTATTGTCATTACGTTTAATATATTTTAGTATTTAGTATATAGTGAGAAAAAATATTTAATAAATATTATAACTTGTAATAAAATTATTTAACAATAAAAATAATAAATATTTATCTTCAAGGTGCTTTACATGAAATGCACAACCTTATTTTTATGATCAATCATTGAGAAAACTCCATGAATAGTGCAAGATGATTGAGAATATCTCAGCCCTCGATTTTATAATAGTATTCTTTTGCACTTTTTGTTTTGAAACATTTTTTAGGATTCATTAAGCTGAGAGGCTTTCTATAGTGGAAGCATTCATCAATGTAAACATTTTTCCATTTTGAAAAAAGTTGACCCCTGTCTCTAAAATCAATGATTTTAATATTACTTCCACAATTGATAGTTGAGGCAATTACTAAGTGAAGTGTTGGCTAGTAGAATGTCATAGACATAGAATAGTGGAAGAGTCCAAAAGATTTTGAATGCCTTTCGTTACCATCATCTTCTTCAGTTACTAGAGATAACCAAATGACACAGAATTCATAAGTTTTAGTTCAACATATTTTACCATCATCTTGCTTATCAGAGTTAGTGTAGGGATCATTAGTGTAATGCCTCGCCAAGGGATCCAAATTTTTTTTATTAAGTTTGCCAAACAATTTTTTTTTTTAAACATGAAAGATAAAACCATTCATAACATTTGCAGAAGCAATAGCAACAATTCAAATGAAAATAAACATAACATATATACATAACAGGCTACATTCTTTAAACATCCCTTAACGTTGTATCACATCTAAATTAACTATTCATCTAACATCCCATCCTTATGAAATAACAATGATACATCCAATGTACTTAAACAATATACAAGTGTCCTTTTGTAATTATATTTTAGTTTAGCTCAATCATCCACTGTACATATCATAGGGTATGAAAAGCTTAAAAGAATAAACATCCAAGTAAATAAAGTACATCATTATCATCTAATATTAATCCATAATACAATAACATAAATGAAACCACATATCATATATGATACATCATCACAAAAGATATAAACATCCATCACAAAAGATAACCATATATCACAAACATAAATAACTAAGTGCATGGTTCCTCCCAACCGTAAATAGCATCATTAGACCATCGTGGATTCTAGCCATCCCTCTGTGCGTAACATTCCAAAGCACTGAAGAGATCATCGGTATTAACATAGTAGGAATGTCACTCCTAAAACATCCTACTAACATGCAAAGTAAAGCATAGGATACCATCATCTAACATATGCAAACCATCAATATAAGAAACATACCAATAAATACATCCATCATAAGGTATATCATCTATCATCATGCTCGAAGATCATAATGAAGATAAATACCAATCAAGAATACTCCAGCCACAGTGTCTCAGATGGATCTCAAATGATAAGAGTGGAAAATACACTACCACCTGACCACATGAAACCTAAGTGGTCCACTCCCACCATGCTGAGGAGATAATCTCAAGTCCCAAATAGGATATCAATTCACGAAGCACAAATCTCTATAAGTCTAGGAATCCTAAAAGTATACTAACTCAAAGGTTCCATCACACAAAACTGACATCTAATTCCCAGAGGCACACAAAGACATGTAGGAAACCTACTCTGCAAGCAGAAAAGTGTCATCGTAATTATCATGTACAAGTTACCCTGACAGTTAGCTAAACTCCACGGGTCCATACTGATCTCATGCAGCCACTAGTATCCTCTCATACTGACGAGGCATACTACGGAATGCACGGTCGCAACTATGTGTTCTCACTACTCCCATCCTAGCCTGTACAAGCACTCAAGGCATGGGCGAGAACATCAAAAAAATTATCTTTTTAGGTTCATTTAATCCCCATTTAGTGTGTAAATGTTATCACTTATTAACCAAACTTACAATGAGTTACCTTGGCAGCCACTTAGGGCCCCGACCCCCATTGCAAGCCACTTCCCGACACTACAAGTAGATTACCTACCCTAAGCTCATGGAATCATAAATCTCAAAATCATAAAAGATAATCCATAATAAAATCATCAAATATGCATAAAAGCATCAAATATCCATAATAAGAATCATCAAATCTCCAAGATAAGAATCATTAAATCCCCATGAGCATTTGAAAAAGCATCCATAGAAAATCATGACCACAACAGTTCTCTATTGGCAACTGAAGGCATCACTGATAATCATAAGTATCAATTGGTTCTCAATAACCAAAATATATCTCAAGATAAATGGTTCTCAACAAGCAACCAAGAATATCTCAAAATCATACTGATCGAAGACTCCAAAATGGTTGAGTCAAACATGTCACAACATGACACCATAAAAAAATAAATCCACATTCTAGTCCCATCATGGCGACTAGAAAATAATCCAAGGATAACTGATTGATGACTCAAAAATGATTAGCTCAAGTGTCTCATACACATACCTCTCAGCTTCACACATGAAGACTGATGAACAATAACAATCAGTAAATACAAACATTTCATAGAGGATACGATCACATTACCATGGTTGGGCTTATAAAGATCGAGACCAAATAAGATCAACATGCCATCACATATCATAACCCTCGAGCCTCTGGTAACAACCTAGGACTGGTCAACACTAGTCAACACAAAACACAAAACAAGAAGCATATAGAATACACGATGCAAACACATGTTTTGGTTTACTAAATTCACATAGTTGAATAATGTGTAGGGGTTTCCAGTTTTCTGTTTGCAAGTATATTTCAAGTGTATAAAGTTATCATTTGACCTACAAGTCAACCCATTTGTTCCCCGATAGCATTACCCTTCCATTATTAAGAATTACATTCTAAGAATAACTTAAGGATAAATATTCACTAAACTTATCATCATTGACCTTAATTAAGTTTTCTTTTATATTTAACCATGATCCATATTCTAATTGATTAACTTTTTAACTTTTTTAGGATCATTATTCGTTATATTATAAGAGGACCAACTATCATTCTTCGAATAAAAGATTATAACTTTATTAAAATGATCAATTACATCAATCAATTAACATCGGTCCATATTCTAATAGTCCTCAATTAAATATTACTAAGTCTTCATCATGAAATATCTAAGGTCATCATTCAAGTCATAAGAATAAGACCTATCAACTTGATATCAATATTTCTACAATCTTATTAAAAGAATTATATCAATTAAATCTTCATTACTTTACTTAATTGTTAATTAAATCTATTTAACTCTTATTGATTGATTTAATTAATAATTACATAATCATAGCAACGTTCCAATTAATATTACTTGACTAATAACTAACTATAATTCTGTATGATAAAAGTCAACTATAATTCAATACTCGAAAGATCATATTAATAATTCAATGATAATTATTGAAAATCTTGAATGACCATATTTGTCATCTTTCAAAGAATACCAACATTCCCTTAACAAATTCGTATTATCATTAATCTTTTCAAATAAGACTCTATCGCACAACTTAATTATTAATATCATAGTTATAATATCAACTCAATGAATATCAATTGATAAAAAAATCAATTATAATCCAACTCCAAAATTTATTATCTTTTACCAAACTTCAATCAATAAATAATCTCTACTAGATTAACTCTAATCAAATTTGTTGATATCTATTTAAACCATTATTTATTAATAGTTTGCTAGTCCTTACAAACATTAATAAATAATAAACTCGTCAAACTATACATACTCGATCTATAGAATCCTTCCATAAACTCATTAGTTAATATTTGGCTAACTCTTAACTCCATTAAGGTGTTCAAATGTATTAACCAATAACATAATAATTCACTCTTAATCCAATATCATTCAGAGTTTCTAAATTTAAATCAACATAATATAGATTATCATCTTACAATTATTTAATCAATATTGAAATCAACCATTAGACTCCATTTTCTAATTGTTCTAATAATATTTTGTCTATATAAACGTTGTTTGAAAGAGATCCATATCACAAACCAATAAGACTCATTGTAGATTTTAACATGAATAATCTCCAAATTCTTAACATTATCATCTTCATTAAACAACTCTAAAATTGTTTAATATATATTAAATAGTATTCAATATACATTATAAAAAGTTCACTATATAAACTATATTAAAAATATCTTTTTTTAAAATTTTCTCTCATCCATTTACTTAGATTGACTAATAATTAATCACACTTCCTCTACTATTAATTAATCTTAATTAAATTTGATTTAATTAGATTAGATAATAAACCATATAAAACTAGTGCATATTAATAAGATTCTAATAAGGAAAGATTTCAATAATATCTTTAATTCATTCCATGCTTTGATATGTTATTTTTGTGAAGTTTAAGCATAAAAAACTCTTGGTTATGGGAAATGGAGAAATATCTATCCTTGAATAAAACAGTCCCAGTACAACGACCATATCTCCCTAATGAACCGTTGGATCAGGCTAAAATTTAAAAATGTTTGAGAGGGCCAAGTTGCGCCACTTCTGACTGGAGCGATCGAATAAATTCGATCCCGATAAAAAGTTATGAATAACTGAGTTCGGGTCTATCCAAGGGGCAGCGACAGGACAATTACAAATTTCTTCTTAAAAGGTAATTGTTCTCTAAATTTATCCAATTAATTTCACTAATGGATTTAGCCATAAATCTTGAAACCATTTTCAAATCTATTTCAATTTGATTCTAATTCGAACACAAACCCGTTTTCTCTTTTTTTTTTTAAATCCATGCATATAAAATTATCAAATAAATTTAATTGCCCAAATTGAAAATGAATATAATAAAAATATGAAATTCCTCAGAAGACATATGGAAGACAAGAAGAAGATAGGAATGCATGATGCAGAAATACCATAAAAAAAATCACAAGAATCTACCCAGATTCTGACGCTAATTCGCTCTTTCTTAGAAAACCCGCAGAGCAAGCTCCCTTCTTCAGAGTTCTTGAGTCCTCCAATGCTCCAATTGCTTTCCACCCCCTTTCCTAAGCTTCTATGAATGCCTAAATATAAAGAGCTCTCAAGAAACCTTTGGATTGCTTCTTGAAACCGCTGAAAGGTGTCAGCAACTAAGCATGGATCTTTTCCAACCTTTTTGATGAGTCATAGAGTTGTAGACACCTTGTGCTTAATTGATCCACTAACCCCCGTGTTGTTGACACATGTTAATTCCCATGTAAGCTTATAACTCCAATTTACTTTTTAAATAATCTCTATTTAAATTTTATAACTTTCATTTTAATTTGTATAACTTTTATTATTATTATTTTATTTATTACTTTATTATTAATTTTAATTTCTAGTTTTTTTTTATTTAATTCCTTTTCTCCAATAATTCACATTTAATTAATTAGAATCAAAATATCAAAGTTCATGATATTTTATTAATTTTCTCAAATAAATAATTTATTAATTAAATCTATTTATTAAGACTTAATTAATGGAAAATTCACCATAGACCTCCAAGATAAAATATGAAAACCCATCATAGAACAAATCATACAAAATAAATCTAAAGGGTTAAAAATCATGAAATATGTCATCCGACACATTCGGTGGGTATTCAACTCAAATACTTGTCCTAATTTTTCAATTAGGACAAATGGCTCAAAGGGTTGGGATTTGGACTTGAGAATTTATCTTCCCTCTCATATCATTGAGATAATGTGATAGGGTACGCTCATCCTAGCAATTCAGGGAAGTCGATACTCGATACCTGCAACCTGCATAGAAACCATGCATGTACAAACACAATATATACTAAACTAAACAGACAATGGTAGGAAGTGGTGCATTTTGTAGATCCCGACTAGCAGGTGACTACAATTCCCTTCCTTAACCACATCAGACGCACCATACAAAAGCAAACACGCAAGGCAAACACACACACCATACACATGCAAGTATGGGGTAAGTATCCATAAGAAAGCACACATGATAATAAATCATCTTACTAATCATCATTAATAATTGAAAGAAATGTAATAATCATCATCAATAATTGTGAACACTAAAAATAATCATCATACATACATGAAATGTAGAGTCTAAGTAATCTCATCACATAATAAACTGAATCCATAGCACAATATCTAATAATATCAAAAGAATGCTGCTAACCAACAACATAAAACTAGTTCTAAAAGAGTTCAGCAACGATAAAAAAATGTGAACCAGGGGCAGGCACTACAATTAGAGAGGGTAAGAGCCATACCTAGTAACATACAAAAATCATCAATGCCATACCTTCCAATATATCATAATTATTAGAATGTCATATTCTCTTCTGCTAATCCAATTTATATACTATAATCAGCCTCTATTTTTGGAATTCTTGAAATAAGTATCTAGCATGTATACCATGATGTATTACATTTATATATTTTAGTCCAGTTGAATTAAAATGTAGGAACTCTATCATTTTGGTATCCTTTAACTACTCTATATAAAAATGATATACTGACTACAAATGGCGATTTAACATGAATTAAATCATGTTGGATATTTGATATGTTCTAATTAAGATAATTTGACAAAAATCTTTGAATTTTCTAATTTAATGCTTCATTGTCCTCTGTGCATTATCAAATGCATCACTGTGGCTATTATTATGGAGTAGATATAGATGAAACAAAAGACCTTTTTCGTAATCTCGTTGGATCTAAGAGGTGACACACCTAAAGAATTTTTCTATGATAGAGCCTATTTATCTTTGATCTCAAGTAGGTTGAATATTTCATCCAAGATCCACAATGTGATAACTTCTCTGACATCTTCTAACAATCATGATTTCAACACCCATACATCTATGAGTAATATTAAGACACAAAATGTAACAGCCAAAGAATATATATATATATATATATATATATATATATTTTAATCAAAAAGTGACATAGCACTTATATAATATATTTATTAATAAACTAGTTCAAGGGCTCATCAGAGAAAGAACTGGCAAGAAAACTCTAAATCATTGCCGAAATACAAAAGTGTTAAAAGCTGATATGTCATACCAGGCATACCTACAACAAATTACAATTTCTTTGCACTAAGAAAGAGTACCCAAAATATGATATATATCAATACTCAACAATGATCAAGGTCCAATTATGCCAATAAACCTCTCCTTCTGAAATATTTAACTAAAATCAAGAGAGCTTTGAACCTCTTGTCAAATTGGAGCATTTGTGAACATGCATAAAGAATGTGCAAGCTAATAGCCATGTGTCAATCAAATATAGTACTAGTTTCTATTAAGCTTCATTCATCTTCTTTGTGTCCCAAATATGTCACTCCGCTAAGCATGGGAATTTCGAAAAAACAATCTCTGAATGGCAAGATTCAAATATGGAGCCTTCACAACCAAGATTAGCTAGACAATCAGCTAGTTTATTTCCCTCCCTTAGAGTATGAGAGAAACAAGTAGCTCGAAAAGAATCAATTAAATCCCAGCATTGTTGAAGGATACATGCTAGTTTCCAGGTATGAGAAGATCGTGAGAGACAAGAGTTTATAATTACTTGAGAATCACCTTCAATATGGATGGTGGAAACATTACATCTCTTTGCCAAAATTAGACATGCCAATAGGGCTTGAGCTTCTACAAGGTTCCTAGTACCAACTGGTAAAACATCTGCTTTAATTGCAACTACTTCACCTTGCCAATTTCTAATACAAGCACCCAATCTTGACTTACCAGGGTTCCCACAAGAGAAACCATCAAAATTTAACTTTAGAAAATTTCTAGAGGGGGGAGACCATTTTACATGAAGCCAATCAGATTGATGATTAGAATTCTAGCTCGCAAAGAAACCTGGAGGTAACTTGATTTGTTTCCAGAGTTTTAGAAGAAGATAATCCCAAGTAGAAACTGAAATATTATTCATACAATTGAACATATTTGCATTTAATCTTTCTAAAATTGCATTCTCAGTCCCATCTAGAACAGATTCTAGGTTTGATTTTTCATTGCGAAAAATGATCTTGTTACGTTCCCACTAGATGGCCCACACCACAGTAGCTGGGATGCACTTCCAAATACTAGCAAATAGAGATTTTGAGAATAGAACTGGCCAAGATTGAAATAGGTCCCAAAGACTATTTGGCAAAGGTAAAGACATTTGAAGCTTGTTCAACACAAAAATCAAACACTCATAAGCAAAGGGACACTAGAGAATAAGGTGATCTATAGATACTAGCTCCTTTTTGCATAATTTATAAATAAAAGATTCAACAATACCTAGCTTGGACAACTATTCACTAGTGAGTATTCTTTTTCTAAGGGCTAGCCAAGCAAAACATCCAACCTTAGGTAACACAGTGGAGTTCCAAAAAAAGGAAAAAGCTCTACACTTCTTGCTTCAATTATATGCTTGTCGAAGACCATAATAACCTTCCTTGATTGAATAATCACCACCTTTGGCCGGGGCCCATATAACTATATCTTCCCTATTAGAAAGAAAAACAATTATTTTAGCAAGAGAGTCCCTCAAGGAATGGAGACTTGGCTGACTAAGAAGATGTGTTGGAGGTTCTTTCTAGAGAACCCTTCTTGAATGAATTTCAATAGCTAAAACATAGTCCCAAAAAGAGGAGCCCCACTTAGCTTTTAGGACTTGGCGTGCTTCATCAAACTTTTCTTGTCTGCATAGAGGGGGAAATCCATTCCATGAGTCTTCCCAAAACTTTACTTTCTCTCCAGTATGAATTTCCCACGTAACATAATTACAAACAATATCCTTTGAAGAGATCATAAAATTCCATATGGCTAAACCTAAAGGATGATTAGACACAGTAAAATTTTTGGAAGGACTTGGAGAATCTAAGTATTTTCCTTGCATGATTGAACACCATTTTGTATACATTTGCTCAACAAGCTTGCTCCCAAAAGCCTTATTTCTAGTAGCAATATGATGCAACCCCATACCCCCAGATGCCTTATCATGAGACATTTCAAGAAAAGAAACAAGAGGAAGCTTCTTTTCATCTGAAAAATTTCCTTTCCATATAAAGTCTCTGATAATCTTTTGAATTTGCAAAATTGTAGAAGAGGGAGCATTGAGAATTGACAAGTAATAGTTTGGGATAGCTATTAGGACAACTTTAACTAACAAAATATGGCCTGACAAAGATAACCATCTGGCTTTCCAAGTAGAGATCCTAGCCCTAATTTTGTCAATTATAGGAAGCCAAAAAGTTGTCTTGTTTGCTCCCATAAAAAAAGGAACTCCAAGATAAACGGATGGGAGGTGATCCACCAGGAAACCCAAAGTTGAAGAAATCCTCTGAGCTACTGCATCATTAGTTTTAAAAGTGAAAGTTTTGGATTTTTTGATGTTGATTCTTTGACCAGAAACTTCTGAATATAGATCCAAAGCATATTTAATATGGTTAGCTTCCTTTACATTTGATGTACCAAAAAGAAGAGTATCATCAGCAAATAGGGAATGGGTAACTGTAATAGATGTACAAGGAATCAAAATTCCTTGCCATAAGCCCAATTGTGAAGATCTATTGATGAATCTGTTGAAAGCATTAGCCATAAGAATAAATAAAACTGGAGATAGTAGATCACCCTAACGGATCCCTTGAGAAGAGGGGAAAAAACCAATTGACTCTCCATTAATAATGACTGAAAACCAGACACAAGAAATACAATTTTATATTATAGTTTATCTATAATGATTAAATATTTCAAGAAACTAAATTCAATAATAAATAGTTTAAAGTGTTGATTTCTAATAGAAAAATTTTCATGATAAAGATACAAAGATATTTTATAGAGAAATATTTCAAAAATATAATGTAATATTTATAAACATTTGTTTCTAAATTTTAAATTTCTAATAGTAAGATCCTTACAATAGATATAAAAAAGCTATTTTATAGAAAATTATTTTAAAAATTTAATAGACCTTTTAGAAGCATATGTTTCTAAATTAGTAAATTCCAATATTAGAAACTCACACAATAATGAAATATTTAAAAGAAAATAAATCTTTAAAATGATTTCTTTTGATTTTAGATGCATGCTTAAATAAGAAATGTACTAAAATTTACATTAAGTTAATGTTAATGTACCAAATGAAAACTATAATAAAGAAATAAATATTATACTTTTTAGGATATATAAAATAAAAATGTTAATTAGAAATGTAATACTTAAACGATAACAAAATTGTATCTTCAAATTAGATATCTCTCCCATATTTTACATAAAATTTTACATATGCTAGTTTTATTGTATTTTTCGTAGGTAATATACTATTGCAATTAGTTGTACTTGATTAGTGATTAATATTTTTTAAATCAACCAATCAGGTGAAAGTATTTTTATTTTTTATTGTCACTTTTCGGATATGTGTAGGATCATGGTCAACCAAACTATGCTCTTAAGTGGCAATAAAAAATCAAGAAATCAGGGTTACATCAACTTGAGATGCAATTTTTAACTTGTCATTAACTTTATATCAAAAATTTGAGAGAAAAGAATCACTACCACATTGAATCTAGTTCCTAAACTACTAGGACTTATCTCAAAAAAAAAATTTTGATTGGTCAAAATTTTGAATTTTAATGCAACATTACAAAAATTTCAAAATTAAAATAAGAAGTAGATGTATGTCTAACCACCTTAATCAAAATCAAATGATAATATTTTTTAATAATATTCTAGATATAAGTAGTAGACTCATGCCTAGATGTGTGACACATATTTTTGGGTATTTTTATTCTAAATAAATAATAATTAATTAATTTTGGACTTTAGTATTTTTGGAATAAAAAACTCTCGTGTCTGACCACCTTAACTAATTCAAAACTCTACAAAATTTGATTTTTTATTTTTTTCCTTATAGTAGAAGAAACATAGAATGTGATGCATCTTTTGGATTTAAAAAATGTTGTACCATTTGAAAGTTATTGTTCTTTTTCAAGTAGTGTGTCAGTTAGCACTTTATACGTAACTCCATTAGAAAATAAGTAATAATTACTTAGTAAACTCATAATTTGACAAACCTTCCACTTATGGAAAGATAAGAACATTCTTAAGAAACTCTTTTCATTTCATCAAATTTTGGTGAAAAAAAAGTTGTCAACTACATGTTTGAAGTAGAAACCACATAAACATAGGCCAAAATCACATTTTCAGGATGCTTTTAAAGTCGACCATATAGGTTTGGTATCAAAAGATATAGTAGACCTTATAAATATATTAACTGTTTTTATTTAGTATCAAGGTGGGTGGGAAAAAAGTTGGAATAGATTTTGAAATGGTTTGAGATATTTTAGAACTATAGATTTTTTAGATCACCACTTTTTGGCACACCATGATCTTGCACATACCCTATCATTTTTCTAATGTATATATTTGAGTTTTTCAAATTTTTAGTTCACTAGAATTATTTTAATGCAATCTGATTGGCTATTATATTTGGGTGTTATAGAGCAGATTTTTAGGAAACACTACTCATATTATGAGGCAATATACTATGATGCATAATATGTTAAATTATAAAACATATGCAAACTTAATTCTTTTAGATTAATTATCTCTCTTTTAGTTCTAAGTTTCATTATTAACTATTTCATCCTATTTACACTGCAAATGTGTTTTTTCTACAAATTCTATATCATACACTAATTCATCCATTTTCATACCTTGTTATATTTATATATTAAAAATACATAAATATTTTTAATATATAAATTAATTCTATATTAATTTAATTGTTTCAACTTTTTATTTTAATATTATATAATCATTTTATTTAAATGAATTCTTTTGATCAAACTTTTACTATTTATATACTATTTCTATTATTTAATAAAGTTTATGGAAAATACATGCCACTATATAACACTTGTGATAATCTATGAAGTGTGTAAAGTCATGATACTATGAGTTTTTTACTTGAAATCTTTACCACACTTCCTAATCCTATTCCTAATCCTAGCCTTAGTCCAAACCATAATGGGTTATCCTACGCTCAACCACGTGAGTTTTAGGGTTATCCCTTTGAACATCCATAGGGCTTCTATGTTACAACTCTAGCCTCAAACAACAATTTTCAAGTGGATAATGGTCTTTTTGGTGGGGAGGTTTGTGCCTATGACATGGGCTGCATGGAGCCATATGGTGTACGAGGAATGCCTAAGGATCTAGATCATCTAATGAGTCATATGGTACTCATGGAACAAGGTCATCACATGACGAGGGAAATGAAGTAAAATTATTCAGAGTTAACATTCTCTTTGATTACTCTTCTACTTTTTTTTCTACCTCTCATGCTTCCATGGATGCCCTTTGTTAGGTATGCCTTAATGCTTGTGTGATTATAGTTAATCCCTAACAAAATCTATGCATGAGTGATTCAATTATTGGACCCTATGCATAACCTAAGACAATAATATTTTATCCTCTACCATTGTGCCTGGGTTGCATCCTTTGAAGCTATCAAATCCTACATACCGATTTGTGTTTTTCTATTGAAGATCAAAACATATTGGGCAATCATCACTCATTGGTAATCAACCTAAACTTGGACTATGTGAGTTAAGTGTAATTAGCAACTCTTTGGATTGAACAACCTTTCTATTACAAGAAAATGTATATAACAAAAAACTAGTAGCATTGCACTCTTTGAGACTATTGACAATTTCTATCAGAGACCAGGACATTACTATGTGATTAATATATTGTATAAGTTGCTAAGATATATATATATATATATATATATATATATATATATATATATATATATATATATATAGGTTAGTGTCAATTCATTCATTGAGAGATCTGATTTGTTGCTAAGTGCATTGATAATAACTTGGAACATGTATTGAAGAATAGTCATAGCTCAATATAGATCTACTTACCATTGTTTGCAATAAAAAACCACACATTGCATTGTAACTATGCCTCCCTTGGTACTATCATTTGTAGGTCCCTAATTTTCCACTTAAGGCAGCTTGAGTCAGAGTACAAATGGTCTAGACAAAATAATTGAGGAGAGCCACAACACTTACACTAGTGATATCATTTACCATTATGTATTTCCATCCATGCACATATAGAATAAGTGACACAATCATCATTAGAACATAGGGAGCTTGTATTCATTACACAGATCACCAGATTGGTAATTTTCTAGCAATATGCATGCTAGTTCATTACAGGTTGTACAAGAATTCATGGACTGTAGTTACTCATAGTGATCAGATCAATTATTGGAAGATCCTACCATTTTGAGATATATTGATTTATATTTCAATTGTATCTGACACTTTGTAATGTAGATACATGTTGTGAGAAGACCCTTTGATTTATATTTGGTTTTATCCAATTGGATGTGATATCTACCAACTGCTCATAATTATCCATTATTATAATAGGGACACTATAGTGTCTAGTATCCAATGTATAAATAAAAATTATCTTCAATAGCTCATCTTTATTCACAACAAAGACTTTACAACATTTAATATTTGACACAAGATCACTAATGTTATCAGATGTGTTAGAACCATAATCTTAGTTGATTAGTCTTAGTTGATGAATAGTAGTTTTTACAAATAGTTTTCGTCCATCCTTTTCAAATAAAGCCTCTCAATTTTCAACAACTAGCATTTATGTATGCTTCTATAATAGTACTTAGAAAATTCCTTCATGATTTTCATTCAAATATAAATGCATAGGTAGTTAAAATAGTAACTCAGGAGAAATGATACATAGTTTCTCCTTACTCGATTGCAAAAGAAAACCTTTTGTTGATTTATTTCTTTGGATTAACTAATGATGAATACTGGAGATTCTTTTTGTATTTGTAATATAAGAAACTAATGTAGAAGATCAAGGTATAAAATTTATGATAGATTTTAATCCCTAGTAAATTATTCATAGACAAGGTAAATCTATATTAAAGTAGTATTAAAAAAAAACATATAAATATTTCTCCTCCATCTATTTCTATAATTACAAGAAAAAAATAAGGAATATTAGGATAAAATAAAATGATAGTTTTCATATAGGGATACCCCCTCTAAATATTAATCGATTTCTAGATATCAATTTCTAAATGGATTCTTTCTATTAATCTTAGAAACTAGTACAATGTCCTCCAATGGATTCATAGAATAATAAGATAGATAAAGAAAAAAGGGGGTAAGTAAATTAGTAATACACATTGAAATATAAATACGCATATCTTTGATGCATAACAAGAAAAGTGATCTTGAATATAACTAATTATATTTCAGTCTAAGAAGGTGTGATGTAAATAGTTTATGTCTTGAGAAAAATAAGACCATTTTCTCATTATTTAAAATGTAGAATTGAGATAAAGCATTAGATGAACCCGTAGTTGCATTCATACTTGGTGATGGTGACTTATGATCCTCTAGTTTTGTGCCTTTGGTGTTAGTCACAATGGTACCACTAGGAGAAAGAGGAGTAATTCTTACTATTTATAATCCAAGCCTATTTGGTTAAAACTTATGAATCTCATACATATCCTCCAATTTTTGCATGTTTTTCTTCTTATGCATTTTGCAATACATCTTTAACTAGTGTAGAATTATGAATCCGTGTATTATCTAAATTAGACACATTAACTTCATATAACTATTATAGCTCCTGGGAGATTAAATAACTCATTTTTTTATCCTCAATTAATCCACACACCAATGTGGCAAGAATTTACCCAATATATTTTATATTCTCTTCACCTCCTTACCTCATATCTACCATTTTGGATGTTCTAGTCTATAATTATTGATTTTATTTTTATATATGGATCATGTGACTTCCAATAACTTAGATCTATAAGCATAGGAGGTTGTCAGGCCTTCCTTGCTCAACCATTAATTAGCTTCCAGATTTTGATATTACTTCAAACCCATTATTAAAAGAGAAAAATAGTTTCAGTGCTAGGCTTGATGAACACCATCAATGAAAATGATATCTATGTTAAAAAATTATACTTTATATGAGGTCAAGATTTTAAATATGAATAGTACAACATCTAGGAAATTAATGCATGTACGATGTGCCCTTAGCATCTCACAATCCATAGCTAGTGTAGTAGCACAATATTAGCTGCATGGATATCATGTAATGATTTTATACTCTATTTTAACTATGATCCCCAATATTCAAGTACAAGGTGTCATTAAAAATACAATAATGAGTGTAATGGATCTGAGTAGTAATTAGAATTTTAACAATATATTCCACTGTCACTCTTGCATGTGGAAAGAAAAAAAGAGAAGGCTAGATGCCACTTTATATTATACAATATTAGTTTTTTATTTCACCAATGACAGAAGCTAGTATTGATGCTTCAAATACATTTCTAAAATATTCTCAGAGGGGTATTGATCTGTAGTTGTTCTAAATCCTCATTGAATATTCAATACTTCTACAAAAAGTCATTAAAATTGTCTGAATTTTCAAACATGAAAGGCATATAAAGTTTAATTGAAAGAAATGGAATGGACGACTTAATTTATTTCAAGGAGAGAACTTCTTGATATTATTACAGGTAGATAATTTATAAAAATAAATAATAATATAATATTACTTCTTGAACGTAGTATAATCCATAGAGCTAGTGTGATGGCTAGAGTGATGTAAGTATTGTAAGAAGCTAAAATAAATGTTTGATCTTCGGAATAAAATAACAATCTTATACTTAAAGAAGATCTTTATTTAAATTAGATATTGTTTATTGCACAAATCATCCTCCTCCCATGCTTGATTAAAAATGACGACGACTGATTCTGCAAAAAATGGAAGATTTTTTTTACTATTATAATCATGGCTTATAAACTATATTATATTACTTCAACTACTTCTATGAAAGAAAAAATAACTGAGACTTATCTTGAAACATACATGAAATCTAATCTTGATGGAAGTACTTGATATTTAAAAATAAAAAAATAGAATAAATGATAGTCAATAAACTAGTAGTAAGCTTTTGTGCAAAAGAAAATAAAACATAGAAGAAGGGTTCTACAACTAAATTCTACATCAATTAACAAGGTTAATTCTATTATTTTTTATCTTATAAATGGTAATAAAAATAATATAAATGGTAATAGAAATACTTCCATTTCATTTCATAATAGAAATGTTTCTATTTCATTATTAGATTCAATTAGAATAATATTTACTATAATTCTATTATATTCTATCTTAGATTTATTTATATCATTGTTTTTATTTCATCATTTGATTCAAATAGAATAAATTTGTGAAGGACCAAAAATTGGTGAAATTCAAGCAATAGCCTTAAATCCATGCAATAGTCTTAAACATATTTTAATTTTTATTAAAGACAATAGATATGTTGATGTGTTATAACACTTATCTCATATAACTAAATAGTAACCAATTTCTACTATTCGATGACTTAAAATACTAACTGTCTCGTTGATAATTCTTTAACAATTTTCTATTTGTCTTTCACAAAACAAAAAGCATCTATCAACATCATATTTCACACATTCTTGAAAAATTCAGGGATTACAAGGAAACTGGGTTCCCTCTCATGTTATTTGTGCTTGTCAACAATCTTTTTTTTTGTTACTATATTTAGAGTTATAGTGTTATGGAATCGTTTTCTTGATGTTATCTATAGAGAACACTTAAATGAGTTATGAACATCAAATTTCATATTGTGGATACAAAATTTATAGATTGCAAAACTACACATAGGTTGAAGGAAAGAATTGTAAAGATTTAGAGATTTGAAGGAAACTAGGTTCCCTCTAACACTATTTTGAGTTTTAATGTTATGATAAAGAAAAGCCTTTGAAACTTAGTTTCATTTTATGGATATCATACTTTATTTTCATTTAAATGTTGTTGTTTTCATGTGTTAGGCCTTTCAAAATTACTATCCCTAATTTTCTAATTAGCCTAAATACATGAGCTGTTATGTTATTTCTAGGTTAACATTCATAGTTTCTAGATTACCAAATTTTCTATGACTATATTTGAAAACTTTCAAGCAAAGATTATAATTTGAGTGTGGGTAGTTATAGATAAAGTCATTGAATTTGATTATGAGAATGTTAATTTATAGTTTTCTTTCCTTCTCTTTTCTTGATAAATTATTTATACCATCGATCATCCAATGTTGAGTTCTTTGTGCTAAGACCAGTTGCATTATAAGAGTCTCAAAATATTGATGTTTATCGATAGTAGGAATGGGCATATTTGTGTGCATGTTACAAATTAAACCTATATACTTGACCTACATTGTAAGGTTGATATTAAATAATAATGGATGCACATTGTGATCGTCAAATGTGATGAACATTTTGATGGTGCATTCATAACTGTTGAATCCTTTATCATGTTTGCTACGAGTATACAACCATAAAAAGGAGAAAGTTGTCCAATTTAGTTTCTAGTGAACTACAATAGATTCAAAAAATTCACTTTATGCATTGATCAGAGTGCTAAATCACAGATTGAAAGTCAAAATAAAAACATTTGCAAATAATGTAAGACATGAAAAGAAAATAGTGAACCTTGAAGGGCCCATTATCCATTTGGAACTGGAATGAAGTGCAATCAAACTGGGAAACCTTTGTATCAAATTGAATCATCAACAATGTGATTTGACTGATCATTTCTTAAAACTTCTTAGCTAAATCAGATGGCTTGTAGATAGTGTATATGCATGTGTGTGTGCCATCTATCCAAGCCCATTTCAATCAAGTTGACAACACCAAATGTGTGTGCAACAGACATCTATGGCCTTAGTTTTTAAATTATAGTTTGAATGAGTATCCATGCTTCTGAAATGGTCTTATTCTTTGATGGCTTGGAAGTTATCATTGCCCCAACCTTGACTTAGGGAATCTCTAAATAGGCATACCAAAATGTATTGCACTTGGTATATAAAAATTTTGAGTATCTAATAAGCTAGAAGAATCTAGGACATTATTTATATCACAAGCACTTAGGTAGATCATCTTATAGAAAATATATTTTCTTTGCCCTACAACAATCATGTATGGAAGAAAAGGAAAAAAATGAACCATAGAAAAAAGCACAAAACTAATACATTAAAAAACTAGAAAACTATGAACAACGAATAGAGAAACTAAATATAGAGATCTTGTAGTAAGTGTATTGGACTACCTAGAGAGGAGAGGACTTTCCCTTAGACATGATAGCCCCTGCATATGAACATAAAGCAATTTACAATTTATTTCTTAGTAGCCCATAATGATTCCACAAAGGAAGGAGCTTTCAGTATGTATATTTTTAAAGAAAAAAGTAACACCTGAGAGCATAGATTGGGGTCTATTATGTATATGTAAATGATGGACTTAGAAAAAGGCTTGGTTTCAAATAGTTGACACCAAATATGCAACAGAACATTCAAGTCACATTTTATCTTATAAAGAATATTGACAATAGGCTTCACAAATCTTGTAAATCTTGAGAAATTTGTCTTGACTTCACTCCACCTATACAAAAAAATTTAAACAATCAAAGCCAATTTAAGCCTAAAAATAGTAAAACCAAAACATAGAGAAAAAATGAAATGGGAGAGCAAAGAAGGTAAAGAGACTTAACCATAATTCCATTTTGCACATGCATAATCACTGATTTCGCATATTGTTGAAATAAAAATAATCTAAGTAATAAAATATCGAAGCAAAACAATGGAAAACACAGTTTTTGGCAAAATGCAAATTTTTGGGAAATTTATTTATTTATTAAAAAGACATTGCTCAATAGATTTGTGGGAAATTTTTTATAGGATAAAAAATGTTTATTGTTTGTAATATTTTTAATTTAATCAAATTTAAAAACTAAAAAGACTAATAGCACCAAGATTCCCTATGACATGTTCTTATGTCAAGAATGAAATTAGGCTTAGGCATCTATCTATTGTTACCCTTGGCATTTCACTCTAGCCTCCATAGTAAGGGTATTTAGTAATGGTTTTTCCATTTTATGACCTTATTTATATAACGATGATTAAGAAATAAATATAACATTGACACTAAATAAAATGAAAAATAAATATTTGTAATGTGTTCTTTTAAAATAAGATTTTTTTAAAAATATAGTTTAAAATCATATATATGAATAAAGATAATAAAATTAGAATTTTTTTTATAACTAATTAGACAGGATAATTTTGTATATTTGTAATAGAAATTTATGTTTTAAAATAGAAATTGACAATGATTAGTTATTTTTTAAAAATGTGTACAAGAAATTATCAACACTATAAAATTCTTATGCTCATTGTTATTTTACATTTTCTTCAATCTTTTTATTAACATGAAAAAAATGATTAGCTAGTAGTTTATTTAAATTATTTATTAAATTTTCTTGTGATACATAAAAACAAATAGAGGAGAAACTCAACTGATATTTCCAAGTTCCAAGTTCCTCGTTCATTTTGTTTTTATTCCAATCTTGTCAATTTATAGTCGAATGATACAAGTTCTTTCTTTAAATAAAATTTCAAGAGTAAGCTTTTAGTAACTCACAAAAAATAGAACAAATTAGAAAAGAGTTATTAGTTAGAGATTTTTGTCTATTTTTCTTATAGAAGCTAATACAATTGTATTCCTTGAGCTAAATCGTTAGATGCTTTATTTTTTCATTTAGTAAATAGTTTATTTTAAAAAAGAAATTGTTTAAATATTAATTTAGTAATCTTGATTGTAATAGATGGTAGTGTTATAGAGTGTGATTTATTCAAAAAGAATTTAGAGGGTCATATAGTTGTAAAGTAAGCTAAAAAATTCTCAAAATTTATAATTTTCAAAATTTTCTTCACTTAATGGCAGAATTTAGATGGCTAACAATGATGTGTTTTAGTCCATTTGAATCTTTGTGATTGTGGAAGATATAAATTTGTCATTGACAATATTGATTCTCCATGATAACTACATCATTTTATTTCAATTAGGTTAAAGATTAGGGTTCTATGTATGTAATTAAATATATGTTGTCTATGTCTCCATGTATGTATATTTCTCTCTTGACCCCTATGTCATCTCTCTCCCCCTTCACCTTTTGTCAATGCACAAACATCCCTTATAGTTGGAGCTCAACTATATACCTAATGTTGAATTTAACTTAGGATTGGGTTTTAACATGGTCAAATTTGATTGATATATTTAGGATTAGAGATTTTTTTAATCTAATGGTAGGATTAGAATTAAGTTAAATTTGACTTTATTAAATTTAAAATTATGATTTAATTTGGTTTTAATCTTTAGCATTAATATTCATTTTCAATTTTAATTTTAATTTTGAATTAACTAATTTTATTTATCATGTTTAACATCTATGTTATTTAACTTATTATTAACATTCAACTTTATTTGTGCTTCTAATTTACATTATTAACTATAGAATTTAATTTACTAGGCACTACAACTAATCATTTTATCTAGCTTATTGTTAGGATTAAACCACAGACAAAAAAAATAAAATTACATGCAAATATAACCAATAATTAAAAAATAATAGATCACATAGAAAAGAACACAAGACACTAAGATTTAATGTGGTTCACCCAATCCCTAGGCTATGTCCACCAAACAACAAGTCTAATATTATTACAATCCAGTGATTACAACTTGATTACAATTTGTAATCCCTTACAACTCAATACCACTGCAAGAACCAATTTCAAGTCACCACACTAAAACAACCCTAACCCTAAGCCCTTTTATAAAAGTATTAAACTGTTGTAGGGTTACTACATGTTGGCCATAAATTGGCAAATATTAGCCATTACTTTAGTGGAAAATCTATGAATAGTACCAAATTTTTTTGTTTTGGGCCGATGCCCTGAGCCCCAAAGAATTTATGAAGTATGTATAGTACTTTCTTGATTAGTCACCACATACTAACAATCTCCCACTTGGAAAATGATTAGGTTCCACACTAAACAACAATCTCTGACTTGGAGTCTAATCCTATAGTGATTTTGCTACTCCATGAGGCTCCCACGGGATCAAACTACCCTAGACTCTGCTATTCTTTTATTCATGTTCAATCTAGAAGACCAACCAAAGCTAAAGAGGAGTTCAACTTCTCCCTTGTTACTACCTTTGTCAACATATCTGCTGGATTGTCATTTGTATGTATCTTCTCCAGCGTTAACTATCCATCCTCCAAAACTAGCCAAATGAAATGGTACTGCAACTGTATGTGTTTGGTCTTTGAATGCAGAGCTGAATTCTTTGCAAGATGAATGACACTCTAACTATTTGTGAAAAAATAATTATACTTCTAAGGATGTCCCCATTCTTCCAAGAAGAAATGAAGCCATATCATTTCCTTGGCTACTTCTATGGTAGAAAAATACTCTACCTCTGTAGTGGATAGAGCATTAGTCTTCTATAACCTAGAAACAAAGTGCACGGTTGCCCCATCAATAGCAAAGACATAACCTATAGTGCTTCGCCTGGTATCAATATCCCCTACCAAATCTAAGTCAACATAGCCTTGTAAATTAGGAGTAGATCCCCCAAAGTGTGAAAAATTATTAGATTTTTCTCTCTAATATCTAAGAATCCATTTGACTACAATCCAATGCTTAATTCTTGGATGACTCATATACCTACTAACAACTCCCACTACATGTGCAATATCTGGCTTGGTATATACCATAGCATACATCAAGCTTCCTATAGCTGAAGCATAGGTTACCTTGGACATCTTATCCTCCTCTTCTTGTGTATTAGGACACATATCCTTAGTCAACTTCAAATGACCAGGTAAAGGTGTGTTGATAGCTTTAGCATTCTCCATAGAGAAACGTTGCAACACCTTCTCATGAAAATAATTAACCTGAGATAGCATCAATGTTCTATTCTTCCTATCTCTACAAATCTTCATTCCAAGGATTTGTCTTGCTGCCCCCAAATCCTTCATAGCAAATGCATGTGCTAATTGGCATTTCAGCCTCTTAATGTGATCCATGTTAGACCCAAGTACAAGCATATCATCAACATATAAACATAAAATAATGTAGCTATCATCATCCAACCTTTTAAAGAAAACACAATGATTTAAATGACACCTACTATAACCATGCTCTTGCATAAAGCTGCCAAATTTCAGACACCATTGTCGAGGTGCTTGCTTCAAGCCATATAAAATTTTCTTCAATTTGCACACTAAACTCTCCTCACCTTTGACCACAAATCCCTATGGTTGAACCATATATATATCTTCATCCAAATAACCATGTGTGAGGCCTCACCCTGACCCATCATAACATAGTGATACATTATTATTTTGATACTCATGATTCGATATGTCAAGACATTATTAGATGCTTTGAACATATTATAATATTTCATGTTGTGTGTTGTTTACTTTTAGATATTTGAGTTCGTCATTTAATACTTTATGAACATGTATGTTGATGAAGTAAGTAAATGCAAGATTAACACTTTGATTATGAAATTGTAATGATTAAGAATATGAGTAGGACAAGAGAAACTCTGATTGATTGAAAGATGTATGTTTTAATTTATGTGATTCTCTGATACGTATATACATATGTGCATGTGATTTTATGGGGCTATTGATGTGTGCAATGAGTGTGTAGGAATATTTTAGTTGACAAACCCGATGGAGGAACGAAACTGATCCCTATGTGCCATTTGTGGAAACCTTTTTGTTTGTAACTTAATTGTATTGTGAGATGTATGAATGTATCTTTCCATGATCAATAAATGTTAATATTTCGTAACTGTGTTTTTATAGTGTTACTTGACACTCGTGAATTTCATATGCATTCTAGCATGCTAGTTAGGGTTAACTGTGTAACCTTTAGACCTAAGTCAGACTGAGTTAGTGTCATTTTCATTAATTTATTTTTTAATCGAGTTTAGTCTCCCCTAATTTGGATTAGTGCTTAATCTACATTTTGGAGTTGTTAGATGGTCCTAAATATTTGTAGCATTTGTTTGGTCCCAAATCCATTCCTAAGGCTTAAAAATCATGAAATCTTATACCCAAGGGGTATGGGTATGGGTTGGGGGCATTTTCCACCCCCTTAGCCCCTTTTGTTGACTTTTATGGTCACTCAAAAAGTCTATTTTTTCCTTAGTGTGAAAATCAAAAGTTGTTATCATGGTTTGAATAACCTCAACTCCACTTAGAGGTTAACCTTAGGTTTGGTTGAGTTAGAAACCTCTAGATTTTTAGGTGAGTGGGGGAAGTTATTGCCCTTTTTGGTGGTTGAGTTTGGATCTTATTTAGAGGCCCTTTTTGAGTAGTTCTGGTTGTTACCCAATCTCTACTTTTATAGTGAAGTCTTGAAAGATTGAAGGAAAGGAAGGAAAAGCTCTTCTCAAGTTGTTCATTTTACCAGAACCTCTTTGTGAAGGTAGGAGTTCTTCATCTCCTTTATTCATGTTGCTCATGTTGTTTCATGCTTGGTTCATGCTTATGTTATTGTGTTGTTTATTGGTATGCTTGTATGTATGTTGGGTATGCTTGGGAAGGATAGAAACCATGTTTTCTTGAATGCTTTTCTTTCATGTTTTTCTTGAATTTTGAAGTTTTCTTGTATGGGTGTTTAGGCATTACTCACCCTTGGATAGGGCATAAGTAGCCAATTTAGGGAAAGGTATTTAGTTGGACTTCAATAATGTAGAGTCTCTTCTCAAGACGAGAAGAGGGAGAGAGGGTAGGGTGTTATGGGCCCCTACCTATCAGCACAAATAACATATGAGTTTTGGCATGTAAGAATGGAAGAATAGAAGCTCTTGATTTATAGCCCTGATCGGGCACCTATTTTGGTGTTGTGTCTAACATCTCCTGTTGGAAAACTCCACCTTTGCCTAGTTTTGATTCAATGTTGATTCGTGTTGTGAAAACTTAGTATGGATATGAATGTCTAATTTATTTTCTTGTTATGTTTGTTTGTCACTTGCTCAGTTTTCATTCCCTCCATGACCTCAGCAATGTATTATAGAAAATGAAATGGATCCCTTGTTAAGGGCCATAAAGAAAATCTTATTTGATTGTTGAAATTTCGAGATTGAAATCTTGTGTAAATTGTAATTAAAACATTTGTTGTAATGGCAATGACGTCGGGTTTTCTTCCTGGTTCTTTCCCAACTAAGCCTTTGAATCAGGTTGTCAATAAAATAGTGATTGAGTAATATTGCTTCTCATGAGATTTTTCGTATTTTCTTTTCAGTTTTAGGAATGAATATCAAAATGAGATAAATGATGATGTTGAATTATGCAAAAAATCGCTTTTCAAAAATGTTAAGACAAAATTTTTTTTATCTTGGGAACTTGAATTGGCTTCGTGCTTATTAGGAGAAAACATTGCTCTTGCTTTATTAGGATAGCAAACCATTACACTCTTTGATTAATCTAACTTTTAAAAAAATCATAATCCCCTTGGCAATTTAGTCAATTTGAAAATCTATACTTATGAAAATAAGGACTTGAAAAAATAAATTTCCCCCCAAGAGTAAAAACTCTCTCTGGTTTTTGTATGGGAAACTATTTAAATTCTCCCCCTTGTGATAGAGAATCTTAAAGGAATCTTTAATATCCTTGAAATAAATAAATAAACTTATTTTGAATAACTAAATAAACTAAATAGATAAATAAATTGATATGAAAACATAAAGAAAATATCCTAGCTAAGCTTATATCTTTTCCTACGAGCTTAACTTTATGCATTAACTCCTCATTTCCTTGGCGCCAGCTCTTGGAATGGGCTTGAAAAAGTTTTAAAACAAAGTCAAATCACTTTTATTGGGTGAAATCACCCCAACTTTTTCCTCTTCTACTTGGGCGCATGGCATCATTTGCTTTTGGGATGGGATTCAAGTTTGATGGGATTTTGGTTGTTGGGTTTTTTTTTTAAAATATTGCTTGATTTAACTTCCCCCTTTTCCCTTAGTGCCTAGACATGACGTGCTCTACCATGCGTAGGAGGGAGGGGACAGACCTACCATTGGTACACTGGGACAGTGCTTGGGCGGCATGTTGTCCTTGGGAAGCACTTGTAAAGTGCTTAGGTTAGGATGGGGGTGGGTAGTGGGGAGTATAGGTTGGTTTGTTAATTTTTTTAAAGTTTAAAGTTTTAGTTTGAAATATATGTTCAGTAGTTTAGTTTATCTATGTTTTTAGACATTAGTTTAGTTTAGTAAGATAATTGTAGTGTAAGGTAAATTCATTATTAAGTCATGTTAGAAATTTGGAAATTTTCCTAATTAATGTCAGTCGTTAGTCGTTATTTATTATTTTATTTAGTTAGTATAGTTTGGTATTTATGTTGGTTTGCTAGTTTAATTTTAAACTTTTTATAATAGGATAATTAAGTTTTTTTTTTTTTTAAAATTATAAAATGGAATAAATTAGTATTAGTTAAAAGTGTTTAGATTGTAGAATAATTTAGAAAATAGTTCTTTTAGTAGAATTTCATGAATATGTTTAAAGTGTTAATAAGCTATGTGCGAGCGAATATTGTGTTTATTATGTTAGTATATGATAGACTAATATATAATGTTAAATGGTTTTGCTTCATCATTTAGTCAAATTTAAGTTGATTTATATTGTTATTATAGGAATATTTTACTTTAAAAAATAATCATCATGGATTTAAATAAATTATGATTTGAATAAAGTTAAATAAAGTATATTTAGGTAGATTATATGTGACATTTATCTTAATTAGTTCTTTAATTTGATTTCTCAATTTTATTAGACCCATTTTCATTTAAGTTGTTATTTAATAATTTTAAATACAATGTTGTATAAGTAATGTAATAATGAAACAAATGTCGATATCATTTTAATAATGAGAGTTCAAATTTAATGATTGATTCATTCTCATGATTATAACTTAAGAGGAAACATAGTGAATCTATTGTTGCACTTGTGAATCAACTCTTAAACCCTAGTGAACCTTATTATTATTAAATTAAAAAAAAAATGTTGTGTGTTTTTGCCCTCGTATTTTGAGCATGACACCATGAAGGAAGGTTGTTTTAACATCAAGCTACTCTAAATAAAAATCTTGAGTAGCCAAAAGAGTTAAAACAATATGGATAGAAGTCATCTTAACAATAGGAGAAAATATCTCATCAAAATCAATTCCTTTTTTCTATGAAAATCCTTTTACAACTAACTTGGCTTTAAATCTTTTCTTACCTCCTTCCTCTTCTTTTAACCTGTAAACCCACTTATTCTATAAATCCTTTTTACCGTAGGCAACTTGCACAAATCCCCTATCTTATTCTTTAGCAAAGAGTCCATTTCATCTTTCATTGCAGACTCCCACTAAATCTTAGTATTCATCTACATAACTTCATCGTAACTCTCAGGTTCACTAGCATCAGTAAGTAAAATAGAATACAAAGAGGGAAAAAATCTTTGTGGAGGTCTAATTTTCCTTGTTAACCGTCTAACATTCACTAGTGTGTGTGGTATTTGTTGTTGTAGTTGTTGCACATCACGAGGAATGGCTGGAACATCAACTTTTGAAGTATCATCCAGCACTACATAATCATCTTCTTACTTCTCATGTTGTTGCAACAGATCTTTGTACAACACATTCTCAATGAATATGACATCCATGCTTCTTACAATTCTCTAATTTTTAAAATCCCAAAGCCTATAACCATATTCATTAATGCCATATCCAAAAAATACACATTTGTTTGACTTAGCTTCTAGCTTAGTTCTATTTTTAGAATCTATGGGAGCAAATGCTTCACAACTGAAGGTTTTAAGAAAAGAATAACTCACCTTCTTACCAGTCCATGCCTCCTCTGGAATACCACAATCCAAAGGAGTAGAGGGACCTCTATTAATAAAATATACAACAATATTGATAGCCTTCACCCAAATGTGTAAGTGCAACCTAGCATGCAACCTCATACTCCTTGCACGTTCCATTATAGTCCTATTCATGCGTTTAACCACTCCATTTTCCTATGGAGTCCTTGGAACATTTTTCTATTTATGAATACCATTAGTGGAGAAATAATCTTAAAATTCATGACTGTAATACTCAGCACCATTATTAGATCTGAGACATTTTAATTTCTTACCGGTCTCATTTTCAACCAAACATTTCCATTTCTTAAACGTTTGAAATACATCAGATTTATGTCTAAGGGAATAAACCCATACTTTTTTAGTTCTTTCATCAATAAATGTAACATAATAATGAAAGCCTTCAAGGGAAGATACTTGAGCCAGTCCCCATACATCGATATACACAAGCTCTAATTTCTCTTTTTTCTTTTCCTTTCCAGTCTTCAAAAAACTCACTCTCTTTTGTTTTCCATACACACAACTTTCATAGAAATTCAAAATAACACATTTTAGACTTGGTAAAACTTTCATTGAATGAAGTACTTTTTTACCTTTCTCACTCATGTGCCCAAGTCTATTGTGCCATAGTGTTGTATCAGAATTTACAGCAGCTATTTGTTCTCCCTGCTTAACTGCAACAATTGTTCCTGAACATTCATTTTTTTCTGAAACAATTAAAGTAGAAGGAACAATATGACCTATACAAAGATATAAGGTGCCTACTTTCACACATTTTTCTACTACAAGGGAATATTTTGAAACCTTCCAATTTTTATCATTAAAAGTAACTACACAACCCTCATCACCGAGTTGTCTTGTTGAAATTAAATTCTTATTCAGCGTTTGAACATGTCTTACCTCATGTAGTAGCCAATGATTTCCATTTTACAACTTAATCTTAACTTTTCCCTTTCCAACAATTTGACAGGGTTTATTATCCCCCAAATAAACAAGTCCAAAATCCCCTTGGACATAATCAATAAAATAACCTCTATGAGGTGTAGCATGAAATGAAGCACTAGAATCTAAAACCCATGAATCATCAACACTTTCTAAAGATAGAAGCAAAGGATCCTCTTCGGATTTGTTACTTACCACATTTGCCTTCTTGTCTCCATCTGGTTTATCCCCTTCATTTTTCTTTTGATTCTATCAATCTTTCTTTTTGTGCCCTAGTTTCCCATAATACCAGCAGTCATTTGATCCTCTTGATTGAGACCTCCTCCCTTTTGACTTTCCTCTTGATTTCCCACAATTTTTAGAGTTACTTTGGCTCTCAGTCATTCTGCCCCTTCTTTGTGCATTCAAAGCACTTATTGATGCAGATCCACCTAAGGTTTTCCTATGAGTTTTCGCACTCAAAACAACACCAATCACATCATCATATTTTAGAGTACTAGATCTAGGAACATGATTACTCACAACCATTACCAAGTCATTCCATCTTTCAAGCAAAGAACAGAAAATCAAGAGAGGCCTAATTTCTTCATCAAAATTGACACCCACTAAAGATAACTGACTAGTAATAGTACTAAACTCATTTAAATGATCTGTAATAGATCTACCTTCTACCATTTTTGTATTAAATAAACGCTTCATGATAAATACCTTGTTTGAAGTAGACGACTTTTCATATAGTTTCGCTAAGGTTTGCATCAATTCTTCTATCATCTTCACTTTTGTAATATTAAATACCACTGATGGCACCAAGCATAATCAAATGCTTCCAAGTACCATTATGTCTAAAAGATCCCATTCATCATTTGACATAGATCGCTGATTCTCGGCCTTTCCTTCTAACAACTTTCATAAATCCTTCTAATAAAGATAGTCTTCCATTTGCATCTTCCATAACTAGAAGTTCTACCCATTAAACCTGCCAACCCTCAGCTTACCCTCGTCTACCATCACTCCCACTTGACCGTGAGACTCCCACTCAATCATGAGACTTTCCTATAGAGGATAACTGAAAGAACAACCTCGCTCTAATACCACTTGTTAGGATTAAACCACGAACAGAAAAATAATAATTACATGCAAATATAACCAATAACCAAAAAATAATAGATCACATAGAAAAGAACACAAGACACCAAGATTTAATGTGGTTCACCCAATCCCTAGGTTACATCAACCAAACAACAAGTCTGATATTCTTACGATTCAATGATTATAACCTGATTACAATATGTAATCCCTTACAACTCAATACCACCACAAGAATCAATTTTGAATCACCACACTAAAACAACCCTAACCTTAAGCCCTTTTATACAAGTATTAAACCACTTTAGGGTTAGTACATGTTAGCCATAAATTGGCAAATATTAGCCATTACTTTAGTGGCGAATCTACAAATAGTACCAAAAGAAAGAATTTTTGGGGCGATGCCCCGAGCCCCAAAGAATTTATGAAGTATTTACAGTACTTTCTTGATCAGTCACCACATACTAACATTTATAACAATAACTAAATGCTATGTATTTTATATTAATAATTTTTTTTTTGATGAAATAGCCCATGCATAAATTTTATTTATCTATTATATTGTACATAATAAAAAACTAAACTTTTATTTAATAATCTTTAATTTAACTAAAAAATAACTTTTATTTACTAATCTTGAATATAACACATAAATTTAATAGACGTCAATCATATTTAATTAATTTAATTATTAATTTAAAAATGTGAATATCGAAGTTGTTAAATTAATTTAATTTATTTAAAGACTTTTCATATATTGAAATTATTCAAATTCTTTCATCAATATGTTTTATTGAGAAATCTTAAATTTAAATTTGTGATGGACTAGAAATTTTTGAAGAGACAAGAAATTTTTGAGGACCTAACCTGTGAATTTCCAATGATAGTTTTCAACACAAATTTATTGAAATTAATCAAATTGTAACTAATTTCAATAACGGGATAGCTTACGACCTTAACAAACTCCATATTCTATAATACAAATTTTTTTATAGAAGTAGGTAATCATTCATCATTTTACATTTTAATGATATTTAAAGTTTTATTTTGCTATAACATGTTTCAATGTCTTGTAGTTTTCCTTTCCTAGGTCGTGCTTATTGCTTAGAAAGTTAAAGAAACATAAATTTTTGAGGAGAAGACCTTGCTACTAGTAAGTGTAAATTTTTAATTTCTATTTTTCAATGCACATGATATGTTTGAAAGACCCACTTTTAGATTAAAAAGACTCATATTTTAGTAAAATTATCTCATACATTTTGTTTTTCAAAAATGCATTTACAATCCTAGAATTAAAAGTATAGATCTAAAGTTCTTGTGTCAATCATATGTTAAGAGAGAAAGTAAATCATATTCTAGGAGAACATTTAGAGTTTAAAATAGTCACCAATGGTTTTAGTAAATTTTAGAGTAGAGGAGCTTCCACTACATCTATTTATTTTGATGTCTTAGAGTTTATTGTTTACATTATATTAACGCTTATATTACAATGTAATTCATGAGAAAGTTTAAAGTTTTAATGTGGCAAAAATATATTTTTTATTTTTAAACTTTTGTTTTGTTTGTCATTATAGTAGTTTTTAAATTTTTTTTATAAATCCAATATTTTTACTTTTCTTCAAGAAATTATAATATCATGAAGTTCAAATATAATGAAATAATTTGTTAGTCTTTACTTTCTTCTAAGTTTGAGAAGATATCAGATACCAACTTAGGTCATGTTGACATATTAGAATTCATTGAAAGAATAAGAAATGTGGAGTAGAATTCAATTTTGTCATAAGGCTTGGTAGCTTTTGGTTTAGTTGAGGCAAGGGCATTCCCTAATTCTATATAGTCAGTGGATTTGGTTTTACAATGTGCACAATGTTATGATAAAGAGAAAAGAAAGATATTTACTCTGAATGGAGAAGCCATTTTGGATATTAGTCCTATCATGATACGATAAATTTTCTCCATACAAGAACATCTAAATATGAGACCATGGATTTGCAAAGAGGTAATGAGTATTATGCCAAAAAGAAAAAACTATTTTCTTTGTTCATGAAAATTGTTGCTTCAACAAAATATCAATGTTAAGAAGATGGCAAGAGGGCAACATAAATTTGAGTTTAGGGAAGAGGTAAAAGATTAGATAACTCTCTTACATAGGGTGCATGGACATAAAGAGGCAAAGAATTTGCAACCATGGATTGGTCTATTTGTCATGAAAATGATTAAAAGAAAACAAATAGACTAGGCTACAATAACCAGTGATAACCTAGACAAGCAGTTAGTGGAAGTGTTATCGACTAAGAAATTCTACATGACATCCTATTTGGTGTACATGTTGGCTTTGCAGGGGAAATAACCAGGTCTCATAAGGGTTGAATATATTAGTAGTAGAAAGCCATGGGTGTATGAATGTTTCCCATAATTAGAACTTATTGAAAGTGAAAGACATTTCTGTAGAGTCAATGGTGCATTCTTATATTGATGGTAAGAAAACTTGAAAATGATGCAGGAGAAAGGATATTGATAGAAACATGCAATGAAATAATAAAATTTGGAAATTTATCTATTCAATTTCAAACTTTTTGATACCTAATAGTTTATGGTTATCATGGTATACCATTAAATTTACCAAGGTATCGTTCGGATAGAATATTGTTACTTGAATTGTGTAGATAGATTGTGGATGTCATAAAACATTATGGTGCAAAGGTAACCAATTTTTTTGATTTCCCAATTACACTTGGTGGTTATTCATGTACAGATAAAGATTTTGCTGAAATAGTAGAAACAGATCTATCCCCTTTTCATATCTATAAATTTGGAAATGGAAGATGTAATTTTGACCTAGTAGGTACATTCAGTCTATGTTTAAGGAACAATTGCAAACATTTACCATATTTGGAAGACCACTAGACAAACTGTCAAAATGATTTAGAAATTTTGATTCATAAAAATTGCAGATAAAGCATTGACATGATGCAAGCACGTAAATTTAATAATATAGATGAAGACATGAAAGATGATGGGAATCAATTAAGTCCTCTATTTAATACAGAAAATATTTTAGAAAAAGATATCCCAAGAGTTAATTGGTACATTCTTGAGGATACATCTATTGAAAATAGGACTATGAGTGTCATTCTTATGTCCATGGAGTGGTTACAAAGGCCATATCCTTTAATTTCAATATCTATGATGAGTTATCAGATTGCACCATGTATTATAGAGGGCTATAATCCAGTTGATGTAATTATGATCAATGATGATAAACATATGACTCCAATGATAGTAAAAGAGGTTGGTCTTGTTTCTTCAAAGGAAACATGTCTACATGGCATGCATAAAAATTTTAGTAATGTTGCAAATCTTTTGAAAAGGAAAATATTAGAGGAAGAATGTGTTACTATGACAAAATTACAAAAATAAACTTCCCATGGATCACCTTTTATATATTTGACTTCTAATTCTCATTCCAAAATTTCACCTAAAAAATATCAAAGTTGTAGCTTAGTTGAAGTTGTTTGTTGCTCTATCTCTTCTCCTTCACATTCCTTGTCATTGTCTCATAATCCAAACACATAAGCGATATGTTTTGCATCTACAAAATAGATATATGAACTTCAATGTTTGGGTATCCAATTCATAAATAGGGGGCTAAAATGTTATGAGAATGTAATGGAGATTTTAAATGATGGGGTGGATGTAGATGAAAAAATTAGAAAGGAGTTATTGGTTTGTACACAAAAAATTATAATTTTTAGAACATTGACAAGATCCTCCCATGTCTAGCTGCATGATTTGGGACATGGCAATTAGGTTCTTTCAAATTGGCTTACAACACTTAACACGAGGAAAAGAATACTTTTAACCTGTATAAGAAAATGAATGCATTTAAGGATATGTAAAAAAATAGTTTGTCATTGATTCAGATGTTTGGAGAAAATCTCGGGTGTCCTTTTTGGGAATGTCCATTGAATGTTCAATTTGAAGAACACATTTTTCAAAAAATTTCAAACTTAATTCAAAAGTTTTCATGTAAAGAGGACATTGAAAATTTGATGAAAAATAAGTTTACTAGCTGTCAACTAGAAAAAGATTGCATACAAATAGATGAAACAACCAAAAAGATGAAAAGAGTTATTGCATTTATATAGGTGAAGATGAAGTATCAGCTAGGACTAGAAGAAGATGAAATAATGAAATTCATTAGGAAATATGAGGCTAAAAGTGCACAAAAATCATAGAATGTAAGACTTGTCTATAGCTTTTGCTAAAATTAAATATACATAGTGGTGTTATATGACTTTTATTTCTTTATGTAGAATTTTTAATGTAATACATTTCATTCAAAATGCATCTCTTACAATGTAATTATTTCTTTTGTTTAAAGAAAAATAAAATGTTTTCTATTATATATATTTATGTGATAATTTTGTATATCACGTGAATAAATGAAATGAGTTTTGTATGTTAAATTTTATATGTTGGTTTTTTTAATTAAGAAAATTGGGTATTAATAAATTGCCATTACTTATTAATCGAACAACTAATAGAATACTAACTTTTAAAATGATTTATGAGACACAAGAGTTAGAAAAATCAGCAGTTATTCTTATTTCATATTAATTGTTATTGATAATAACTAAGTTCTAAATTTGACTAAAACTATCTAATAGTATTTTAAAAGATTTTTTTTTCAAATTATCTATATGAAATATCACACAGTTTAATCTTATATTAGAAATATTCTTGTTTAATTATTTGATGTTCATATTAATGACATGTGGAACTCAAACTGATGAAGAATGAAGACAACATACAAGGGAGTATCAAAGAGAGTATAGATGAAGAAAAGAAGAACAAATGAGTGCTATAGAAAGGGAAAACCCACATCTAATTCATAATGAATGAGATAGGGAAAGATATGCTAGAAGACAAATAACAAGACTACATGAAGAATTACACAATACAAACATTGTTCAAGGAAATATAGATACCATGCCTAATAATATATGTCCACAAAAAAGGGTTTCCATCGAAGAAGAAAATAGGAATCATCTCCAAACAATAATTTATGAATCTCACTCTCATAGACATGAAACTTAATGTATGAGGGAATATGAAGGATATTATAAAAGAAGAAAATAAGATCAATGGAAGGAAACTGAAGGAGAAAATTCAAAGTTTGTACCCTAGCCAACAAATTGACAAACAAGGTGAAGAAACAACTATTGTAGGAATGAATAATGACAATTTAGTAGATGGAAATGTGAGCAAAATGGAGCATACAATAATCCTACAACAACACATAATGCTTGAAATGGAAATTGACCAACACAATTGTACCAAAAATATAAATATTAAATCTTTCATAGAGGGAAGAGAATATAGAAGTAATTATCAAAGGGAATATAGAAAGAGATGCCATGAAAAAATGAATGATACAGAAAGGGATGATCAAAGCCTAAACCAAAACCAACAAGAAAGACAAAGAAGTGATAGAAGAAGGGTAGACTATATAGTACAAGCACTCCAATTTCAAAATAATAATGAAATAATTCATAGTTGTAATGTGAAAATGCATGAGAATAATCACGAATTCTTTGGGAATAGTTTTCATAACCTTCAATTACTTTTTTGACATCAACTTGATAGTTTGGTACGCTCAGAAATGTGCTTTATGTGTCAAGAATGCTATCTTGGCATAAAAGTAAGACATTGAAGAGAAGGTCTGATGTGTTCAAGATGTCAACAAGAAAAAGGAAATAATATATTCTCTACATTGAAAAATATGGATATAGGCTCACAACCAATAGAACTTGCAAATTTAACTCAAGTAGAAGAGATGTTGATTTCAAGTGTCAGTCCAATATTGCAGGTGACACATGCAATAGGGGGACAATATAAATACAAAGGGCATACAATAAGCTTTCCCTGAGATATAGAAAGAATATATAATACTCTTCCACATCTAATTAAAGAGTTTCCAATGACAATTGTCCAAAAAAGGGATCAGTGAGGTATAGATTATGGCTTTATAGTCAATGAAGATTAGGTTTATGAGGCACTAAAGTATAAGATTAATAATGATAAATTTTATTCTAATGTCAAAATAGATGATCATTCTTTGGATGATATCAAACAAGATAGAGACTTTAGTATTTTCAATAAGATAAAGATAGTTCATGTTGAGTTTGACTCAAAATCAAATGATATCTTGTTAGTAGAACCTGAAATAGAGGAAGATGATGACAATACAAATTACATTACATCTATGGCAACATGACAACCAAACCTTCAAAGAGAAATGGAATTTATCCATGCATGGGTTAAAAATGCCAATATTGATCCTTTAAGGTTGATTGATTGGCCATCAGTTGGTGCATCTCCAATGAAAAAATATGTAACACCAGAATTATTGGATATGGCTTTTCTTACATTGTTCCCTAAAGGAGAATGTGATTAGCTCGATCCATTATTGAGACGAGTACTTCTACATCAATATGTGAAACATCTTATTCGATTTAGAGATAATAGATTTGGGAAACATCCTGATTTTGGTATTACATGTTGAACATGATAATGAGACACTGAGCACAAAATTCCAATTCTATATTTATAAAAAGAAATATCCAAGAATTTCCAATTACCATAGATGAATTGAGAGAACATATGGAACATATACCGAATTCTCATCTTGCTGATAAATTGATGTGATTTGGCACAAATTTGCAAGGCACAAGAACATATTTGACTAAGAGTCAAGGAGAATTATGTGACATGATTAGGCAGCTAAGGACACCTATAATTTACATTACATTAAGTGCAGCTGATATGTATCGGCCTAATCTACATGCACTAATTGTAGGAACTCCACCAACTAACCCAAGAGAAGCCTAGAATTGGAGAAGACAAAATGTTATTGACTACCCTCACATTGTCACTTACTACATGCACCTTAGAGATACTATGTTTTGAAAGGAGATATTGTGAAAAGGATTGAATGTTAAAGACTTTTGATCTAGATATGAATGGCAACATAGGGGGTCTCCACATGTACATGGTTTTTTATAGCTTCATGGCACTCCAAATATGGATTTAATAGATTGGCATAATGAAGAGCAGGTAAATGAAGCTAGAAATTATTTTAACAAGAATGTTCATGGATGGAATCCAAGAGCTAATGCTCACCAACATAACATGCAGGTATATCTACAATAAGTTTATAAATTATGTTTGGCTTTAATATTGAGTTTATTTTTTTCTTATATTTTAAAATAATTTCTAAATTTGAAGTGATTTGATTCAGGTATTTCAATTTTTTTCAAAAAATTCATGCTTAAGAGACACAAGACAACTTATGGATGTAGATTTTGATTGAGATTATGAGGAAATTCTAAATACTATTGAAAGGCAAACAATGTGTAAGGAGGGTGCATGTCTTAGAAAAAAGAAAGGAAAAATTGGCTTGTAGGTAGAAATTATTTCAATGGTGTATTTCATATAGAATATAAATTTAGTAATTATTTAGCATAATATAAAATAATAATTCTCAAATGTATAGGTAAAATGCCCCTTGGTCTCTAAATCTGAATGGTTCAAAGTAATATGAGGACATTGAAACTGGTGAAGATAATAATTACATCATTTTAAATTGGGAGTCATTTAACTATGTTCCATGGCACGTTAAAAGAGTAATAGAATTAGAAGATACTGAGAATGTAAGTGAATTAGAAAGTGAAGACAATATTATTGGTCATGTTAATACTATAGAGCATGAATGGGAAATAATTTCATAGTTGCATCATGGACAAGAAATGCAAGGTTATGAAATTGATATGTTGAGACAAAGGGATATAGAGAGATACTAAAATTGGTTAAATATATATAGGTTAGATGAAAGTAATGCGGTAATAAATTTTATCAGTAGAATGAGAGAAAATGGATTGCTTTCATATTTTTCCATAGAGAAAAATATCAACACAACAGATTTTAGTAAGAGACAAAAAAAGACATTTGACATCATTATGATACACTATCAAGCAGGTGAAAGTGTGGATCCATTGTATATGATCGTTCAAGGAACTACAGGTATAGGAAAGTTATATTTGATTGGTGGAATTAGTAAATATCTAAAACAAGTTGCAATGCAAAATTAGTCCCCTCTACTACTCCCCACACCGACTGGAGTAGCAACATTTAACATTGGTGGATCAACAATACATTCAAAGTTGAAAATTCTAGTTAAGGATTTCATGTAACTAGAAGGAAAATGTTTGACAAGTTTTCAAGAGGAAATGAGTCATATAACATACATATTGATAGATGAAATAAGCTTTACTAGGGAGAAGCTACTTGAGAATATTGACTCAAGGCTCCATGAGGTATTTCCTCATAAATTAGATCTTATCTTTGGAGTTGGTCAGCTATTTTTATTTGTTAAATTTTGATTAATATTATTCACAATATATAAAAATACTATATTGAAAATCTAATGAATTGATAAATGTTTTTTATTGTTTCTATGAATTTCAATCATTTAGTTGGAGACTCAGACAAATACCTCTAGTAAAAGACAAAGTACCATATGCAAGTCTTAGAAGAGCAAGGCTAATATGGGAAGAATTCAAAAAGGTGGTCACATTCAAAAAGATTTTTAGGAAAGATGGAAAAGACTTGGAGCAAAAAAAAATTTGTTATTTACTCAACAATCTTAGAGATGTAAATCCCACAATTGTGGATTGGAATTTGTTGATGTTGAGAACAAGGATTAATATTATTCTAGAAATAAATGATGATTTTGATTAAAAAAATCATTTATTTTTGACAAATGATAATGTTCACATTCATAATAGAAGTATTTTACATTCTCTTTGAGAAGCTGTTGTGCATATTATTGCAAATAAAATATCAAACATTACTAATGCAAATGACAATTCTACAAATGAGCTAGATATGGAATTATTGATCCCAAATAATGCAAGAGTAATGTTGACTTCCAATTTATGGATAGAAGCAGGACATGTAAATGGTGCTCTGGGTTTTTTTCATGATATTATTTACAAGCCACAAACCATGCCACTACAATTACCCTTGTATATACTAGTCAAATTTGACACTTACTCTGGATTCATGTTCAATGGAGAAAATCCATGATTAGTTCAAATATATCCAACATAAAAAGTCAACTCAAATACCTTTGTGATTGGCTTGGGTGTTGACAATACACAAATGTCAAGGTTTAACACTTGCAAAAGAAACAATTGATAGAGGCCCAATAGAGAGAACATGAATGACATTTGTTGTAGTTTCTTATGTAAAATAATTACAGGGAGTAAGGATAATGCAACCATTTTCCTATGATTGCTATGAGAAAATGAAAAAGGGAAAACAACTTGAAAGAAAAAAAGTAGAAGAAATAAGGCTTAGAGAAATAGAAAATATGTCATAAAATATTTTTTTTTAATATTATAGTACCTTTGACTACAATAGGTACATTTTCTTTTATTGTAATGGGATTGTAAAATCATTTGTAAATTTTTTTTTATGAAAGAATAATATGGATCATTTACTAAGATGTTATATGTGTTCATTTTCTTGGAAGGACTAGAAAAAAATATTTTATCATTCTTTGATATTGGTACCAATTAAATTGCAAATTATACTATTTTTTAAAAGAACATTTTTTGGATTATTTCTATTTAATTACTCCACTTGACAATACTCTTTCATATTTTTAATATGTATTTTATTTAGATTTCATTCTCTTTTATACAATCATTTTTCTTTTGTTTTCTCTCTTTTAGATATTTCAAAAAAAAAATGTTAAGGCAAAGAACAATTAGAACTGATGATTTCTATGAGTATATTTAATCTTAGAAGATTTTATAGTGAAAAAAAGAGAAAATTATTTATCCTCAAAAGTAACTCTTCTGGAAGTAGGTTTTCTTAGATTTCATCCTCTAGCTCTTTGAAATTTCAACCATTTCTATAGAGATCCTATTTTTGAAGAATTGTTTTATTCTGAGGAGTGTGATCCCAATGAATTGGACTTTGTTTGTATAGAGATCTATTTAGAACAAGATCCTTTCCCAATAGATTTAGATGAAAATGGTTCTCATTGGTTGAAAAAATTGCTTCAAGCTCCCTAAATTAGTACTCAAGGTCTAGAGAAATTTCACTGTCATGGCCAAATTTTTTGTATACAATTTGCTGGATTATAGGATGCACCTTGGAATCAGCATGTAGTTGACAAGTGGGGGCCTTTTAGGGTCTTTTTGAATCTTCCATTTCATCAAAAAACTAGAAAAATTGTAATAGAAAATATACCTACATGAATGCAATCAATCTATGAGTTTTCAATATTGAGGCATTCAAATAATGATACTTCATATTTGAGATGAAGAACCTTTCAGCACCTAAACTAATTTGATGTATTAGACCCTGATACACATGACTTACTTCAAAGAAACATGATTCACTGTAATGAATCTAGTGATTCAGACTCAAATGATTGATTCTTGATACTATTGTAATCAATTTCAATATCCTATTTATTAAAATAATTCCATGGTGATTTCAATATTCAATCAAACAATTTCAAATGGAAAAAAATTGTCATTCATATTTACATTTACTTTTGTTGTAACTCATATTAGAATATATATAATATTTTTATTTATTACTCATCATTTAATATATCTCTAACAATTTTGATAATTATAATTTAAACTTAAAGCTTTTACATTTGTTTATGAGATATATTTAGACTTTTAGATGACTACGTGAACTTTACAATGTATAAGAACAAATTCATAATATTGATGTATTATACTTCTCTATGATGAGTTTTATTTTTATTTAAATTAAAAATGAATATAATATTTTTTCTTTATTGTGAATCATATTTTCTTCTGTGTACATGCTCTATATTTTTCAAGGCAACCATATATGAATATTTCAAAACTAAAATTTAGTTATTAATTTGTATATTTAATAAATACAATATACAAAATTTTAGCCCTCATGTTAAAGTAAATCTACACAAACCATGTTTACCATTTATTTGAAACTAATCTCGAAAACAAAATTTAATTGAATACAAGATATCATATTGAAAATATAACCTAAAGGACATGTGTGTGTGTGTGTGTGTGTGTGTGTGTGTGTGTGTGTGTCTGAGGGAGGGAGGGAGTCCATTTTGACTCCCTAATATTAAATAAACATTAAAACATAGTCATGCATAACTTTGAACTTAAAATGATAACTTTAAATGAAAATAAATTATATTCCTTTTCATAATTGAATAATAAGACAAATTATAACCTAAACCTAACCATCAACCGAAAGCTAGGATTACAAAAATAACACATTGTACCACAATGATAAAACAAAATATTATTCACATTATACAAACTAATATAGGCTTTTATATTATTAAGTACAATATATTTTTTCAATAAATACATTTTTCTTTATTCCTTTCAATTGCAAATTGTAGCCCTTTTCTATAACATATGTGTTTTATTAGTTATAATTCATTATTTTTTACTAAAAAATGATTGTTTTCTAATATAATAAGATCTAGAATTAATTTTTTAAATAAAGATATTTATTTATCGATATAACCTCATTATTTTTAAAAACTTTATTATTCTTTCTTGTATTTTTTGGATAGATTGTATTCTAATTTTTGCTTCAAATTTTCAGATCACTCTATTATCTACAAAAAATATTACTTTGTATCATTAAAACAAATGGATAGATTGAATCATATATATATATATATATATATATATATATATATATATATATATATATAATATTTAACAAAATAATTTTAATCATTAAACTAGATTATTATTAAATATAAATAGATATATAAAGTAAATTTAAATTATTATTATAAAAAAGTCAAAAAATAGGTTCAATATTGACCAATATATAAAATATTATTATATATAAGATAATGAAAATATATTATACAAGTATATTTTAAAAATGGAATTTGGTTATTAGTTTGTATATTTAATAACATACCCTATATCATATATTTGAAACTAATCTGAAAAACAAAATTTAATTCAATACTACATACCATGTTGAAAATATAAACTCAAAATTATAATTGTAAATTAAAATAAATTATATTCCTTTTCATAATTGAATAATAAGTCAAATTATAGCCTAAACCTAACCATCAATCCAAATATAACATTACAAAAATACCACATTCTACCACAATGGTAAACCAAATCTTATCAAAATATGAACATAAAATTGTAAATGTAGTCCACCCTTTTCTCGATTGAATATTAAGACAAACTATAGTCTAAATCTAACCATCACATCAAATAACATACCCTATATCATTTACCCAATAAAATAATTTTCAAAATAGTAAACCATATTTAAAAATATGTTAAAATATAGCTAAATGCAAGTAACCCAAGTCAAACATTTTGAATAAAAAAAATACTAAAGGAAATGTGAGAGTGTGTGTAAGAAAGTGTGTGGGATAGGTGTGAGGTATAGATAGAGGATAAATTTGAGGAAGAGATGGTGAGAGTAGGTAGGAGACCTATGAAGGAGTGGGAAAAGGGGGAGAGAGTGAGACACATGAACTAGAGTCAAAAGGTAAATAAAGGACAACAAATAAACTAGATTGAATACATTAAGACTCCCTAATATTAAATCAATATCAAATCTAGGCCTAAACCCTATTGTACCCTGATTTTAAACGTAATTCAACATAGTCATATATAAATTTTAACTTATAATCATATAATTTTAAATGAAATAAAATTATATTCTTTTTCATAATCGAATAATAAGCCAAACAACAACCTACAGCTAACCATCAACCCAAATATATCATTACAAAAATAGCGCATTGTACCATAATGGTAAGGAAAATGTTATCAAAATATGAAGATTGTATATTAAAAAAACTATAATCTAAACCTAATGATCAAATCAAATAAAACATTTTAAAATTTATTTTACAAGCTAACCATAAATTGAATCTTATTAGAACATGAAAATAAATTGTAATTGATAGAGACAGAGAGTATTTAAAATAAAATAATATTATAAAATGAATGAATTCTAAATTTGATTCTTTAGACTCATCCATTTGAATGCTACCATATATATATATAATGTAATGTATAAAGATATATACATATATATGTACATATATATATATATGTACAAATATATATGTGTAGATATATATATATATATATATATATATATATATACATTCATATATATATACATATATATACACATATATATACATATATATACATATATATATATATACATATATATACACATATATATACATATATATATATATATATGTAGATATATATCTACATATATATATATATATATATATATATATATATATATATATATATATATATATATATATATATATATATATATATATATATATATATATATATATATATGTAGATATATATGTGTGTGTGTGTGTGTATGTATTACATTATATATATATATATATATATATATATATATATATATATATCTATATATATAGAAAGTCTATAGATATCGAGACTTTGATGTACTATGAAAATATGTTTCACATTTTAAAATTAAAGCCTTGATATCTCTCGACTTTCTATATATATATATGTATATATATATATATATATATATATATGTATATATATATATATATATATATATGTATATATATATATATATATATATATATATATATAATGTACTAGTTGTTGCACATTTTTGTACATGCAACGATAAACCGATAGGAGTGATATATTTGATGGGGATGAAAAGGTGACATAATTAATAATGAAGTTTTGATCAAAGGAATAGACTTAAACATGACATTAAATATAATAGTTTGGATTTCATAAAATGGAAATGAAAAAAGAATAAAACTTTGAGAATACATGACTTAAAGTGAAATTATAATACCAACCCAACACACATGTTTAGATCTTGTGTGGATATTATTTCTAAAGACACTTGTAACAATTCTATTTTAGATTGACTATAAAAAAAATGTCATATAAATTTGAGAGAAACATACTATTGACAAGCAAAATATTATTGATAAGCTAAAATTGTCATATCCATGTAAATTCTTAGGTACTTTTGTTCTCATTTTCGAAGATGATCTATATAAGTATACATATGCAAATGATGTGAGTTTGGCTCATTTTTGTAGCCTTTGCCTCTCCCTACACACACATGAATTCAACATATTTAACCCCAAATTATCAACATAAGCATTGTTAACAATTGGATGTTATTTAATTAATTACACAAATATTCATACATCAAGCTTAGTATAGTTTATATCCACTTAAATCAAGAATTTTGTCATCCTACGATAATCTTTGTGGCCATGAACTCAATCAAATAAGATGTAGACTTGACCACCTTTTTGACAATATTTAAATTTAAAAATTAGTCAACTCAACTCTATTATGTTTTTTTTCCTTGAGTTGATTAAGTATACATTTTTTTAAAATGTGATGATATGTGTTACTATTTATGACATCTAGTTCACTTTTATTGTCCAAAGATCATATCCTCTATATTTTATTCACATAATTTTACATTAAAATACTTTAATTGGTATTAATTTTTTCAATACAATTGTAAATATTATTATCATTTAAATATTAAAAAAGAGTTCAAAAAGTGAATATAAGTTAGAAAAAAATAAAAAGAAATTTTATATTGAGTAAGTTCAAATCTAGGTATAAAGAGAAAATCCAAAACCTAAACTTCAACTTGAAATTTTGATATCAAACAAAGTATAAATTCAATAGATAGTGTGTCTTAGATGCACTTTTCGCAAATGGCTAGTCATGGGTTTAGGTTTAATTATAGAATTAGGATTAGACTACGGGTTTACACTATTCTTTGTCTGATGTTTAAGGATAGAAAGGTTTTTATTAGGAGGGTTAGTAATTAAGGTAATAGTTTAGCAATTATGATTATGGATGACCATTAAGAGTTGGGGTTAGGGTTTAACATCTAATGTTTAACAATATGGGTAGCAATATGGTTAGGTTATGGGTTTACATCATTATTAGAATTAGATTTAATTTTAAGGTTTGTATTAAAGTTAACACTTATGATAAGAGTGTAGTGCTAGGGTTATAATTTTTAAAACCATACTTTATCATTTAATATTAATAACAAGAATAACCATAATTTTAGTCCTACCATATCATCATAATTTAAATTTTATATTTTATATTATACATATTTAAATATAATATTATTTACTACTTTTATTTTGTAAGATAGAACATCAAATTAGTTATCAAATAAAATAATAATAAAAAATAAATATAGATTTTTAAAAAACTAATATTTCCTTTTTCTTTTTAGTATGCAACTCAAAAATATTCTAAAATTTAAACTTGATTCCATTTTTAAAAAAAGGACTTAAAATGAGTCATCACCTTTCTAAAATTAATTTGAAAATATAATTATTTATTTCAACAAAATCTTTCTAAATTTTAAGTAAAATCAACGTGATTTAAAAAAAAAATCTTTTCTAATAAATTCGAAATTAAAATCTTAAATAATAGAATGTTTCTATATTTTAACTATAAAATATATTCATTAATGTATTTTAATTTTTTTTGAAGTTATGAGTAATTTAAAAAAAAAATTTAAAATTAAAATCTATCTATATTATTAACAATGTTTAAGAAAGATTAGGTTTAGAAACATTGCTATTCTATTATTCTTTGTTTTCCAATTCTATATTAAGAAAAGTTGTATTCTTTTAATTTTAAATGAGACATAAATTAGTTTTCAAATAATATGATTTTAAATTTATAATTGACCAATAAAAAAATATAAAACTAAATAATTTTTTCAAAGATTTTTATTATTAATCATAGATTAATGAAAAATGAAGCCCTCTTCTTCTATTCAACATTTAAGGTGTCTTCATTGCAAGTTCTATACAACTTTCAATTAAGAATATGACTTTTTTTATAAAATAGATTTTCCATTTTAACCATTGCTTTATATTTTCTTCATTTACTTCTTTTTTATTTACAATCTATTAGTAAAACTTTTGATAAATAGCTCAATATTGAAGTTTGTATTGAAAGTTTTAGATCTTAAAATATAGTTAATAAAGTCAATTATTATAGTACAATTTTCCTACATTTTCTTTAAGTGCCTGCTTTATCATTAAAATTAATTATTAAACTTTATAACTAAGGATATGAATACCTCTAGAATTATAAAAGACATAAACATAACATTTAAAAAGATATGAATATCTCTAATTTTTTCTTCATTCCAAGCATTATACTTCAACAATGTCACTATATCCAAATAGGAGAAAAACACATTTTTATTATATATATGTTCTTTACTTTTTCTATAATAAATAAAATTTAAATTGACTTTAAAATATAAATATCTTATTAAAATTATTAGGTCCATGTGAATGTATAGAAAAGAAATCCCTACCTAATATTCATCATTAAACTACAATGCTTGAACTTTCCTTTAGGCTTCTTCCAATTTATGGATGCAATCCTCAACATCGAGAGAATTGTAGGATACTAAGGAATAAATGATAGACTTTTCATCTTCCATCTCTCCATTGTTTGGTTACTAGGATCTCAACATGGGTTTGACATATAAATATATTGTAAGAAACATGGATTTGAACTTAACATTAAAAGTCTACGAAAGGAGTACATAGAGCGGAATGCACAACAAAAAAAATTGAAAAAAAACATAAATAAATAATAAAATCATAAATAACATATTAATATTATTAGGTCCATATGAATGTATAAGAAAGAAATCCATACATAATATTCATCATTACACTGCAATGCTTTACCTTTTGTTTGGGCCTCTTCCAAATTGTTTGGTTATTGTGATCTAAATAGAGGTTTGACAAATAAATTGTATTGTAAGAAACATGGATTTGGGCTAAACATTAAAAGTCAATGAAATGAGTGCTCAAAGAGAAATGCACAATGTAAAAACTTGAAACAAAAAAAATAAAAAAAATCAAAGAAAACTTGAAACAAAACACAAATAAAAAATAAAATCATAAAATTTATTCTTTCACTCCTGCAAACTTCATTTTGCATCTTGTAATCACCATCTCAAACTATTTCTTGACCTGTGACCTGTAAATAAATTAATAGTAGCAGAGAAATTTAAATACGTGACAACCTAAAAAGGTTATGCATGGAGAAGGAAAAAAAAAGTTAAAAGGAAACATTTTGATATAATCAATCTTTAGAGGAGGGAAATAGAAACAAATAGATAATTTCTTTAGTCTATGTGTTAGCAAAATAAAAGAAACTGAAACAAAACACAAATAATTAGAAAGAAGCACAAAATAATTGATAATATTTTTTCTGATTAGGGCTAACAATTTTTCGACAAGAAATTGTAAAAGCTAGGAGCAAAGCTCCCACATATAAGCCTATCAGCTTAAATATATAATATATATAGCTAGTAGATAGATTTCTATGTCATAATCTAATTTAATTAGAATAAATGTTTACTTTATTATATATTAATACTTAATCTAAGATGAAATCAAAATTATTACTTTTTCACTTTGTCATTTTTATTGTAATTTTAAGGTTTGTTCTATTATGCTTTATCTTATAAATGGTAATAAAAATAAGATAAATGGTAATAGAAATGTTTCTATTTCATCATATTGAATTAGAATAAAATTTTACTATAATTTTATTATATTCTATCTTAGATTTGGTTATATAAATATTTCTATTTCATTGTTTGATTCAAATAGAATAAATCTTTAATTTAATTATATTTTAGATTTGGTACTACATAGATTTCTATGTCATAATATAGTTTAATTAGAATAAATATTTATTTTATTATATAATAATATGTATTCTAATATTAAATCAAAATTATTAGCAATTATACATTGTTTATTGCACAACTCATCCTCCTATGCTTGATTAAAAATGACCATGACTGATTCTGTTAGAATTCTTTAGAATAACTGAGAGGGGGAGGTGAATCAGTTATCCAAGGTCCAAATGTCCTAATAATACTTTTTCACTACTTTTAATGTATCCATACACTTTTCATCCATCCAAACTTAGATCAACCATATTAGCAAGTTATAGTAAATCAACATGTAGCAATAAAACATGCAAGATTAACACATGACAAAATGATTTACGTGGAAACCCAATTTGGGAAAAACCACCAATAACATGCTACTTGATTCTCACTCTTCCAACGTGATGCCCTGTTAAAGGCTTACAACACACTGTTAAATGTGACCTTGTTAGAGGATTTCACCAAACTGTTAGGAATGGGCCTAATCAAAGGACTTTAGAACATTCACTTGGAATGTTACCCTGTTAAAGGATTTATCTAATGGCTATTAAACCAACCTAAGTCCATAGGATTTAAACTAACTGTTATAATTCCTAGAGAGTAACAATAATAGAATGTTGATCTGATACAACTTACAACATACTTTGTAGATTTCAGATCACTCTTCAGTTCTATCCTTTTTCTTGGCTTTAATCACTTCAGCTTTGACAACTTGTCTTCCTCTCAAGCTTCATCTCCTTGATTCTTCTTACTCATCATGCCAATGCAATCATATCTAGGGTCTTCTTATCAAAACATAGTAACTGTGCTTTCTTTCTCCTTTGCACCTCCTTCAACACTTCATGCTTTTATGCTTGACCACCTTCTCCTCTATTTGCTTCATGACCTTATGACTTCTTAAATAGAAATCTGGTTTGCCTTTGCCACTCGATTCTCCCTTTCCAACTTTAAGGTTTCAAATGGATTAGGTAGGATTCAATGTATCTACCCTATATCTTGCTCTTATCTAGAAACTTTGTCTAGACTCCAGTTGTAATTTCCAAAAAAATGTTCTACATGGTGTTTTGTGCCACCAGCTCATCATTCTTATCTTTCATTTAATTCACATATTTTTTGATGACAACCTTGTCAGCTTGGATCTGGTGAATCTTCAATTTTCAAAATAATGCAGCAACTCAGCATTATTGATTTACTGATGCTCAACATCTCTATGTTACTCGGCACTATTGATTTTATTCGGCACCTAAAGTTCACTCGGCATCTAAAGTTTGCTCGACATTTGAAGTTACTTAGCATCTGAAGTTTACTCGACATCTGAAGTTCACTCAACATTCAAAGTTTTCTAGGCACTTGAAGTTTACTTGGCATCTAAAGTTCACTTAGCATCTACTAGCTTGCTCGGCTCCCTCTTTCTAATGAACTTTAGTTAGGCTTTACAGATGTCTTAGCTAAAACCTTATATCTTTGATATGTTTCAGTATGCCCATCCTCTATGTCATCAATACACTATTTCATCAATGACTTAGCTGATCCTTGTACTTCATTACACCATCATAACTTCAACCTTTCTCTAGGTGTTCTAGTTATAGCTTATTGATTGCCTCCTCCTTGTTAATCAACCACCTGATAGTATTTGGATCACTAAAGTAATTGTCATTCCTGCAAGTAGCAAGTTTGACATCAATGACAAAATAATGATTGAGAACATTCTTTACCAGTTCCGTATGATCATTTCAACAATTTTCCTCATGATCTTTTCAATCATTTCCAACAATCTCCCTCTTTTGCATTGATGAAAAAACCAAACTGATCAATTGATCAACTTATTTACCACCAAGATTGTATATGTTGTTTTCTATTGTTTGCTACTTTCCCTGGCTGCTGCATCTTTACTACTGATCTCATATATATCTTTTAGTTTCATCATTAATCTCCTTCTTTCATATATATCTCCCTCTTTCTTTGTATTGATCAGGTTTATGCATATTTCTCCCTCTTTGACATAAATGCCAAAGATGTAGCATCTTTATCATACAAAATATAAGCTTTGCGTCTCATGTTTTCTCCCTCTGTCACCATGCTTGTGACTGATTTGGATTTTCTGCTCCTACTATCATCTTCTGCATCATTCTTCTAATATTTCAATGATTTGTTCCTGTTGATGCAGAGCAGCATCCTTGTTGCTTTAAACTGCTTGAGTTAGGGGTATTACCCCCAACTTGTCTCTAAGATATTCATAAGTATCCTTGGGCAATGGTTTAGTGAAGATATCTGCAATTTATTCCTTTGTGTGAATGTATTCCAACTTCACTTGTTTGTCTTCTACCAATTCTCTGACATAATGATACTTGATTGCAATATGCTTGGTTTTTGCATGCATTACTAGATTTTTGGATATGTTTATAGCACTTGTATTATCACAATACAATATCACAAGTTTTGTTACCTCTTCTTTCTTTCCTTTCAATAGATGTGTCAGCCACACAATGTTTGTGCAATTGACTGCAGCTGCTACATATTCTGATTCTGCAGTGGACTGGGATGTGCATGTTTATTTCTTGCTAGTCCAAGTAACTAGCCTTTTACCTAAAAATAATGCACCTCCACTTGTGCTTTTTCTATCATCAATGTTGCCTCCCTAATCTGCATCTGTATATGCATTGAGTTCAAACTTTCCATTCTTTTTGTAGTATAGACCAAAGTTATCAGTTCCTTTAAGATATCTCATTATTCTTTTTCCTGCTATGATATAATTTTCTTTGGGATTAGCAAAGAATCTAGCCACTATTCCCACTGCTAATGCTATGTCTGGTCTGCTATGTACAACATATTGTAGTTTTCCAATCATGGATATGTACATTGTTTGATTGACTTCAGCTGATTCATCATTTTTGGATAGCCTATTTCTTGTCGCCATTGGTGTTCTAACTGGTTTGGACTCCTCCAATCTAAACATTTTGAGTATTTTTTTGATATACTTTGATTGTGTCACAAATATACCATGTTTTAGTTGATGTACTTGCAATCCAACAAAAACTTTGATATCTCCAAACATAGACATTTCAAACTCATGTTTCATTTTGTCAACAAAGCCTTTGCAAAGCACTTCCTTTCCTCCAAACACAATGTCATCCACAAAGATTTTAGATACAATAATATCCTTACCTTCTTCTACTTTGATGTACATGTTGTTGTTATCATCTATTCTTTCAATTCCTATTTGCACTAGATACTTGTGAAGTCTCTCATACCATGCTCTAGGTGCTTGTTTCAGACCATAGAGTGCTTTATGTAATTTACAAACCATATCCCTATTGTTCTCATCAACAAATCTTTCTAGTTATTCAATGTAGACTTCTTCTTCTAGTATACAATTTAGAAAAGAAAACTTTACATCCATCTGATAAACTTTAAAATCTTTATATGTAGCATATGCAAGTAAAGTTCTTACTCCTTCCATTCTAGCAACAGGGGCAAATGTTTCTCCATAGTCTAGTCCTTCTTGAGCATAACCCTTACATACTAGTCTAGCTTTGTTTCTAGTAATCTCACCATTCTCATCTAGCTTGTTCCTGAATACCCACTTGGTGCCAATCACATTTTTTATCAAATGGTCTAGGAACTAAACTCCAGGTTTTGTTCTTCTTTATTTGATCAATCTCTTCTTCCATAGCTTTATACCAGTCATCATCTTGTAATGCACCATATATTGTTTTAGGTTTAGATTTGCTAATTAGACATGATTCATGTCTTAGTCTGTTCCTTGTCATTGGTCTTGCATCTTTGTCACCAATTATCTGTTCAGCAAGGTGATGTCTTTTTACATATTTGGATAATCATGGTTCTGTCCTTGTTTCTATGTTTGATCTTTCTGATTCAAGGTCACTATGTACTGAGTTATCAGCTTGTTCTTCATCTATTTCATGTGTACTAACTTCTGAATCAGATTGTGCATTTCCTTCATTCTGCAACTCGGCTTCTGAATGCAACTCGGCATTCACTGGTTGTGACTCAGCTGAAACTAAAATTTGTTGTTGAGTTTCAATTTGATTGATAGGCTTTCCTTCATAAGAATACACAAAGGTTCTATAATCATTCATTCTCTTTAGTTCTTCAACTTGGAATTCTGTATGCTCATCAAAGTTTACATTTGCACTTTCCACAATTTTGTTAGTGTTAGTATTCAAACACTTGTATGCCTTGCTTCTAGTGGAGTAACCAAGAAATATGCCTTCATCACTTTTTGCATCAAAATTTCCATTTCTAGCATCTTTAAGGATAAAGCACTTGCAACCAAACACTTTGAAATGTTTTACATTGGGTGAGTGACCATACCATAATTCAAAGTTGTTGTATTTGTACCTTTCTTGACTTGTACTTGGTTCAGTGTATGAACAGCTACACTTATAGCTTCTCTCTAGTATTTTAGAGCAACAATCTTTTCCATCATTAATGTTCTAGCATAGTCAATCACAGATCTATTTCTTCTTTTAGTAATTTCGTTCTGTGGGGGAGTTCTAGGAGCTAACATTTGTCTTTTGATTCCTTTGTCATTACAAAATATCTCAAATTTTTTTGATGTGAATTCACCACCTCTATTTGATCTTAGGAATTTCAAGCTCTTTCCTGTTTCCTTTTCAACTCTAGTCACATACCACTTCAACATTTGAAAGGCATAAGATTTTTGTCTTAAGAACATAACAGTCATAATTCTGGAATAGTCATCAACATTACGTATTTATCTCCTCTATAACTTTGTACTTCCATTGGACCACATAAGTTAGTATGAACTAACTCAAGTACTTCTTTAGATGTATAGTTTTTGCTTTTGAAACTTGACTTTGTCATCTTTCCTAGCTGACATTGCTTGCACATGGTATTATTAGGCTTCTTCAATTTTGGTAAACCTCTGACTTTCATCATTTTACTAATATTGACCAGATTGTCAAAGTTGACATGACATAGCCTTTTGTGCCATAACCATTCATCATCAAATTTTGCAACAAAATAAGAGACATCATCCATATCAAGGTAAAACAGATTACTTCTTGTTTGATCTCCTTTTCCTATCAGTTTACCATCAGTATCATAGATTTTTACAGTTTTGTTTCCAAACTCTACTTTGCATCCTATATTACCTAACTGTGAGACACTTAGCAAATTGTAGTTTAATCCTTCAACATAGTATACATTATCACATGAAATTTTTTCAGTAAGCTTAATAGAACCTTTTCCTTTTATTTTTCATGGAGCATTATTACCAAATCTAACTCTATTTCCATCATACTGAGTAAAGTTAACAAACTTACTTTTGTCTCCAGTCATGTGATGTGTGCATCCACTGTCTATGATCCATCTATCATTCTTGTTCATACATGTTACTAGTGCTGTAGGCTCTTCTTCATCAGATTGGTCCTTCATGGCTACATAAACAAATTCATCATCATTATCATCAGAATTTTCTTCAACAATATAACACTTCTTTCCTTTGTCTTTGTAATCTCTCTTATTGTCTTCTCTTCCATATTTGTATTTGTTTCCTTCCTTGTAATCCTTTTTCTATGTACATCTAGTAGCAATATGACATACTTCATTGCAATTAAAAAAAATGATAGGCATCTTACCTTTGAATTTTCCTTTAACTCTGTGAAATCTTCTAGCAAGTAGTGCTTCCAATTGTTCCACATCTTCCTCATCAGTGCTACTGTCACTGGATACATATTTCATCTTTCTTCCCTTTTTTGATTTAACCTGTTCAGCATCTTTCAGTGATAGCTTGGCCTTGAAAGTAGATTCAACATTCTCAGGTTTGTAGTTGTCAAAGTTAGATAACTCGAATACAGTGAGTCTACCCACTATACCTTCAAAACTTAGATTGTTTCCTAATACACATCTTAGTTCTTGTATTATAGATACTCTAATAGCATAGATAGGGAGCAAGGTTTTTAAGAACTTACTATTAACAATCTCTTCATCCAATTGACCGTTCAAACATCTTATTGCACTTACCACTTCCTTTATTCTTGTGCCATACTGAGCAACATTCTCATTTTCCTCCATTTTCATATCATCAAACTTTCCTCTGAGACTTTCTCTTTTTTCTCTTTGGACATTCTGATCTCCTCCATAGATGTCTGATAGGGCTTTCCATATTTTGAATGCAATGTCACATCCTTTGATATCATCAAATTCAGCATAGTTGAGTGCAAAGGCAATTTCTAGCATTGTTTGATTGTGTTCCTGTTTATTTTTCATATCTTCTGCAGTAAGAGTACCAGTTGGATCAACATGTTAAGTAATAATTGAATTTTGGGCATAATATCCTATGGATCCAAGACGTAGCTTCATCAAACTTTTCCATGCAACAAAGTTGTCTTTGTTGAGCTTGGGGACTTCTCTCTTAGAAATTTTGATCTTTCCTTCTTATAGTCCCTTTAAACTGAAATGGCAGTGTGGCTCTGATAACAATTGTTAGAATTCTTTAGAATAACTGAGAGGGGGAGTGGGGGTGGGGGGGGGGGGGGGGGGGTTGAATCAGTTATCCAAGGTCCAAATGTCCCAATAATACATTTTCACTACTTTTAATGAATCCATACACTTTTCATCCATCCAAACTTAGATCAACCATATTAGCAAGTTACAATAAATCAACATGCATCAATAAAACATGCAAGATTAACACATGAAACAATGATTTACGTTGAAACCCAATTTGGGAAAAACCACCAGTAACATGCTACTTGATTCTCACTCTTCCAAAGTGATGCCCTATTAAAAGCCTGCCCTATTAAAGGTTTACAACACACTATTAAATGTGACCTTGTTAGAAGATTTCACCAAACTGTTAGGAATGGGCCTGATCAAAGGACTTTAGAACATTCACTTGGAATGTCACGCTGTTAAAGGATTTATCTCATGGCTATTAAACTAACCTAAGTCCATAGGATTTAAACTAACTATTACAATTGCTAGAGAGTAACAATAATAGAATGCTGATCTGATACAATTTACAACATACTTTGCAGATTTCCGATCACTCTTCAGTTCTATCCTTTTGCTTGGCTTTAATCACTTCAGCTCTAACAACTTGTCTTCCTCTCAAGCTTCATCTCCTTGAGTCTTCTTACTCATCATGCCAATGCAATCATATCTGGGGTCTTCTTATCGAAACAGAGTAACTGTGCTTTTTTTCTCCTTTGCACCTCCTTCAGCACTTCATGCTTTTATGCTCAACCACCTTCTCCTCTCTTTGCTTCATGACCTTATGACTTCTTAAATAGAAATTTGGTTTTCCTTTGCCACTCGATTCTCCCTTTCCAACTTTAGGGTTTCAAATGGATTAGGTAGGATTCAATGTATCTACCCTATAACTTGCTCTTATCCAGAAACTTTGTCTAGACTCCAGTTGTAATCTCCAAAAAAATGTTTAAAGATAGAACTCTAACATGTATGTATATATATGTATGTATATTTGCAGGGCTCGATTGATGCACCTTGGCGAGAGGATGTACAGGAGACTCGATTAGTGGGTCATTCTGTTCATATGCGTCTTGAGGGGTCCCTCTAGTAGTAGATTAGATATATCTATCTATCTATCTATCTATTGATGACATACATGTACTTTCACTATTTATTTGATTATTGATTGCTTCAGTAGTTAGATACCATCACATATACGTAAATATGACTTTTTATATTTTTCTACATACATGTATTTATTCGAGATTTACAATTTGCATTTCAGTTACATAGAGATATATTAGATCTGTAGATGTTTATTCTTGAGATGTGTGCACATGTATATCAATTATCAATTAGTAGGAAGTTAGAAAGATACATAATTCTTAAATTATCAATTACTAACCTGCTAAAGATAAATATTAGCTTTATGTGGATAAAAATATGTTAATTAGGTAAGGCAATACATTATTTTAGAAATTTTTTACAAATTATAATTTTAAAAAAGCATATTAATTTAAACTAATTTAAACTTTAAGAGTACATGACCATAGATGTAATAAAGTAATACTAAAATATATAGTTTTTTAATAAACTAACCTAAATGATAACTATCAACTTATAATCTTACAATTTAAAGCACATTTAATTTTCACTTATGAAATTCAATCTAGTTTGAAAAAAGTTGATAAATGAATTTAAATTATTAAGTTCATCCATGGTACAATTAATTTAAATTATTAAATTATATATATTTTTAATAAACTAATGATTATTAAGAAGTTACGATTGTACAATTAAAAAAATATTTAATTCAAGATGAAATTCAATAGTTTGAAAAGAAGTTGATATTTAAGAATTGTAAGATATTAAATTATTTTTGATATATGTCTATAGATAATGATTGTGTAAGTTTGAACTAACTTAAAGCTTATTTATATCAAGTTGTTAAATTATTAAATTGTTCCATGTGGTACAATTAATTTAAATTATTAAATTATATCATTTTTTAATAAACTAATGATAATTAAGAACTTATGATCATACAATTAATTTAAACACATTTAATTCAAGATGAAATTCAATAGTTTGAAAAGAAGTTGATATTTAAGAATTGTAACATATTAAATTATTTTTGATATGTATATCTATAGATAATGAAATTGTGTAAGTTTTAACTAACTTCTAGCCTATTTATATCAAGTTGTTAAATTATTAAATTCATCCATAGTACAATTAATATTATACATTTTTAATAAACTAATGATAACTAAGACTATGATCGTACAATTAAAAACACATTTCATCAAAGTTGATATTCAGATTATTATAAAATAAAGCTCAAAGGTCTAATCAACCATGATGTACAATTATAACATGCAATATCTTTTCATGATCTTTACTATCTAGTCTCCACTTGCGACGTACATGCTTAAGTTTGATTGAATGTAGACAAAGCCTAGTAGCAACGACCAAGTGGCTGTATTGTAAAACCTTGTTGTCAGGTTGATAATCAACAAAGTGTATTGCATGTTGGACTATTTTGTCTTGCTTCAAATATGTTCCCTCTGTCACAATAGAACTTGTACCACAACTTTAATTATTTGAAAATTTTATAGATATAAAGTTATATATATATATATATATATATATATATATATATATATATATATATATATGTATGTATGTATGTATGTATGTATGTATGCATGTATGTATGTATGTGCACGTACATGTATATGTATAATATTGGGAACAACATTCTATCACTTTCTTTAGGGTCATATAACTTTGTCCTCTCTGCAGTACATTGCAATAAATAATAACTGACACCTTCATGATTTCTAGGCTCAACAATCACTGCAAAGACATCTCCTACATAACAAGTATACATGAACGAATGTGTACAATATATATATATATATATATATATATATAAGACAGTTGAAATTGATAATTAAATAACAAGTTGAGATTAATTTTTATGATATTCACCCACTTTTACCAATCCAGAGATATGATTATAATCATCAGAAATCAATGGAATATAATCAAAATTTTCATCATCTTTATCAAATGTATCGGTAACATCAAGTGGTACTAAAATCCATGCACCTATATATCCACGTATCTGATGGATGCATTTTTCATAGTCTTCATCAATGCAACTATCACAAAAACATGAGTATTCTCTTGTCTTCAATGTCCAATTGTAATTATCTATACTCATGACTGAATGTAAGGAATGTGTCTTTTCTATCCTCTTGCAACCATGCATGTTTTTTCTATTAACACCTGAAAGTACATTAAATTGAAAATATAGACAAATTAAATTTAAACTTCAACGAATTCAAAAATAAAAATTAACAATAAATTTTTATAACTTAATTGCATAAAAGTTAAATAGATGTACACATCCATACCTGTTATCTCCCAGAAGACTCTATATGGTACCTGTCGACTTGTCGTTGATGATGTCCCAACCTCGTCTAATGAAAAATGAGTCTTACACCATTCAAAAACATCATGTGCATCATTTACATGAACTCCTTGATAATTCATTTGATACTTTTGCAAAGCACATTTGATGCAAGCTCTAGCACCATCATGTTCACCTCTTCCATGGCCACTCTCAAAGAAATTCCATATGTGTTTTATATTCTCATTGCGATGATATCTACACAATGCATAAAATGGTCTAGATAATTTAAATTGTGTGGCACATCCATTAGGCCAAACATAATGTTTATCAACATTTGTGTTTCTTTCTTTCAAATAAGAAAATAACATATTGAAGCAATGTTCTACATAGTGAATGTCATGTTCTTTATCACCACTTATATAAAAATGATATTCCTTTATAATTACTCATGCTTGAACTATACTCTAAACACCATCCAAATCTAACTATGCTTGTTTATAAAAAATATTTACCATAATAGTGACCTGCTTATTAAAGTAATAATATGATTGAATTGCTTTCTAATGAACAAATGGATAGTTCTCTGCAAAATCAACAACTGATAAAATTGTTCCAAGTGGAAAATTATCTCTCATAGTTTGAAACTATTATGCTTGCCACTTTGCAGAAAATGCGTGATGAATATAAGGTTGAATCAATTTCTTGAATCTATCCATAAATGTTAGAACATGCAACTCCTCTTCAACATATTCCAACCTTTTTGTTTCTTTCCCTAACTTTGTTTCATTCTTGACATACTTGTAACTTTTGCAATTCAATATTTTTGTTACACCAATATTTTTAGTTTTCATAGGAAATAGAGCCAATTCACCACATGTTTCACATAATCCTTTGATGCAATTTATTTGACCAGCTGGATCATCTATGTTGTCATACAAAATGGATGATATAAACTCACTTCTCCTACTAGGAGGAGCAACATGAAAACCATATGTGTCTTCTACAAACTTTTGAAATACTTGATAGTGGAGATCAAACTCAATATGATGATGAAAACAACACATTTCAAACACTTTGTTTGACCTCACAAAGTATGGCTTCAATTTTTCAAATAATGTTTGCCCAACTTTTACATTAGGATGTTCACTACAAAACGACACATATAACTGATGCTGTGTTGTATCCAACCAATGTTTTGTATGATGTTCATATTGACCAAGTGCAATCCTATGCCTGATAACATCTCCACTATTTGATGAAGGATGAGTGTTATCAATCCAAAATGATATGACTAAATTTTTTAATAACTCTTCAATCCTATTAGAACGAGGCGCTCTACACATGATTGTCGAGTTGCCCTCCATAGTACTATCATCCACAATTAATCTTCTCTTAACATATTGTCTCATTGTTTTCCTACTAAAACCCATTTTAGATGAAATTGAAGATATTTGTCTATTTTGGGTCATATTTTTACTTACAACAGACATCAACATCACTTTTCTTACCATAGACTTATCTTTAGTTCGAGAGTGTTTTCCTATGTTTCTCAAACCTTGTTTAATATTTTCAATCACATTAGTTTGCATGCTAGAAAATTTTTTCTTCTTTGATGTTGTATCTACACCTAACAATTTCAATGCCTCTTGCAACTTCTTTTGTGTAAGCAAAAGTGAAAGCAACTGAGCTTGTTCAAGTGTTTCAGTGTTATCAAATTGAGTCGTAATTTCTCTTATTCTATTATTTATTGACCTTTTCTTAGACAAACTTAATGGTTGAACACTAGCTACAAGTTTTCTCAATTTATCCACATCCATTTTAAGTAAATGATCTAAATTCTTATGAGAAATACCATTCTTTAAAGATTGGGAAATATTTAAGAGTTCATCCATACTAGTTCCTACACCTGATCCTGACCATTGTCAAACTTTAGTTTCTGGAATTTCTACAAGGATTGATCGTGAGCCTTCTCCAACATCTATTGTTTGAGATTTTGCAGGGAAAGATTCTGACCCTTCTCTGACTTCTATTATTTGAACCTCTATAGGGAGTGATCTTGAATCTTCTTCAACATTAATTGTTTGAGATTTCATAGGGAGTGTTCCTAACCTCTCTCCCATATGCAATGCTTCTACTTCTGTTGAGCCTTCTTCAACATTTTCTTGACCTTGTTTAATTTGATAATAACATGTCGTAGTCTTTTGAATATTTCTTTGTTCTACTTCAACAGATATCTTCCTTGTATATTTGTTTTTCCTTCCTTTCTTATTTTCCATTATAAAAAATATAAAAAAAAATTTATCCCTTGCCTCAAGATACATTTTGCACAATAACTAGATAAAAAAAAGTGTTGTACGGATTTGTCTCTCACTGTCAATATTTTAAAACAGCATGTTAGAAGCTGACGCCAGCTTTTTTGTTTTCTTCATGTTTGGGTGAACATAGAAAAAGGCACATGTTCAAGTGAACATGTCTTGTTAACTTTTTGACTGTCGGGAAAGTTTAGTGCACATGTTTGAACGAACATGGCTAATATGTTTGTGTGAATGCCATGTTCGCTCGAAAGCTAAAAATTAAGAAATTTTAAACCCGTTTTTCATATATATATATATATATATATATATTCTATCTTGACACCCATAATTATAGGAGAATGATCTCCTACTGTAAAATAAAAAATATCAAAATGTGCTGCACAGAGCAAGCTTTCTAACAACTATAATTGTAATACATATTTTAGTCATTAAGACTTTCAAATATGAGTTTAACTCATTATAGGTGCACTACTTATTGGTTTTTTTTTTTTTGAAAAATATGTAGGAACTAGCTTATTGAGATACATTTCTATTCAAAAAATAATAATTTAGGTTTATGATAAATTGACTTCAAATTATCTATGTCAAATGGAATGTATGTCTGAATTACAATTTGTGTCACTTCAAAACTTCATAAACTATACATTATTTAACCAAAATGAATCAAACCAAATGATCCTCTAGATATTGATGTTAAAAATCTAACACTAAAAGAATTACTTCATTATCATTTCTAGAAAAAAAGTTATGTGTGTCAAATGGACTATCACTCTTTAAAAATATTGAATTTTATTATGTAAATCTTTTCAGAGGAGATGAAAAAAATTACATAAGTAATTATTATTTTTAAATTAAAAAAAATTGTTACAATGTAGGAATAGAGTACTAAAAATCACTACTTTATGTCATCTTGAAATTATTTATAGTTTTGGAGATATAGTCACTTGAATGTGGCGTTTGTTGCAAAAATATTGATTTCAGTGTCAAAATTGGTCAAAATGTGGAACCCATTATTGTGGGATCACCCAAAAACTAGATTATGAAACCTTTCCTTTTTTATGCTGCCTATGTCATAAATATGACCACCTGATACATAGATGTTCGATGGTCAAGGCAGTTGAGCAATAGGCTTCGCCTCCTCCTCGGAACACTCCTAGTATAGATAAAGGAAAGAAGCTTATTTTTGGTGAGAGTATGTATGCTGAGGGTTTTGTTTAGGTCAAGGCTCATAAACAAAATATAGGTTATAAGAGGACTCTAAGGGAGAGACAAGATGAGGACAGATTTAACAAATTTGAGGTTTTGGATGAGTTCGGTTAGCAAGAAGTTAATCTAGGATTTACCAATGTTGATCAATTTGTGGTGGATTCCGGCCTAGAGATGACCTCTTCCATTACTGTTCCTATTACACATGTGGAATATACCATTCCTATGGTCATGGATGGATAGGGAAGTGCGCAGATGATTCTAGAGTCAAATGTTCATTTGGGATAGGGAGGAGAGGGCTTGGCTCCTCCTACACAGATTGTTGTGTTAGAGTTGGATAAGCATGGAAAGTCTTCTCCTCATCTGGGTATTCTTTAGAAGGATGGAAAGAAGGGGGTCTTAAAGAAAACTGGTAAAAGTGGTCATAAGAAGGACTTGGAAAAGATCAAGATGATAGGGGAGACTTTGGTGGAGTTAGGGTTTGTTAAGGCATTGGATTCCCACTTTTTGACTCCCCCAAAATGATCATTATTTCTTGGAATGTAAGGGGCCTAAACAATGGGCCTAGAAAAAAAGCTATTCAAAAATTGGTTAGGAATCATTTTCTTGATGTTCTCTTTCTTTACGAGACTAAGGTTTGTATGAAGTGCATGATGAGTGTAGATCCTAAGTTGTGGAAGAATGGTCAATGCCAATGCATTGGAGCTGAGGGATCTTCGGGGGGCATGGTATGTCTCTGGAACCCACGAAAGATTCAACCATTGTGGTGGATATCCTTTAGACCCTCCTTATCCATGGTCTCTCTATGCTTTGAGTTAGTAGAATTTGTTCTTTTTTCCAATGTCTATGCTCCCATTGAGTTCCAAGGTAAGCTTCTTGTATGGAATAATATTCATTTTGTTCTTAGACAATTTCCTTACTTGTCATGGATTATTGCTAAAGACTTTAATGCTATTCTTGATTTATTTGAAAAATAGGAGGGTAATACAAGACTTGAGCCCTCTTCTGTGTTATTCTAGGATAATATATCAACACTCAATCTTGTGGATGTCAAGCCTAACAATGGTCAATTCACTTGGAATAATATAAGGGGTGGGTGACACCTGCATTATTGAATGTCTTGATCGATTCATGGTTTCCTGCTTTTGGGTGGCAGATTGTGGTCTTCTAGTTCTAAGATTTTAGATTGGAGAGGTTTCGATCATTGGCCCATTAAGCTAGTTATTTCTTCTACCCGGTTGCCTCAGAAGCCACCCTTCAAATTCGAGCTCATGTGGTTGAGGGACCTAGACCTTTATGGGTGTGTGTCTGATTGGTGGGAGGATGGTAGACTTGCCTTTGGTACTACAATGTATACTTTTGCCAAACTCCTCCAATTTGTTAAGTATCAACTCAAATGGTGGAAAGGAAATTTTTTGCAAATATTTTCCATGCAAAAAATGTGGCCTAAGCATAGTTGAATGATATCACCAGGATGATTAGGGAGGATGGGGTGTTAGAGTATTTGTTGCGAGAGGAAGCTAGGGCTTTGAAAACCTTGGATGAATGGGAGATGAGAGAGGAAATCTTTTGGAAACAAAAAGCTTGGATTGAATGGCATCAAGAGGGGGATAAGAATACTACTTTCTTCTTCAATTCGGTGAAGGCCAGTCATCATGGTAATGTTCGATCTACTTTGGTGATAGATAGGGGGAAGGTTCTTTCTTCTTCTTAGGATATCTCTAATAAAGCTATGTAGTATTTTGCTTCTTTATTTAGGGAGGATTCAAAGGGGAACTCGATTGAAGAAGCTCGAGTCCTTTCTTGTATTCCTTCTTTGGTTTCTCTGGAAATGAAAGAGCATCTTATGTAGGCCTTTGGAGGAGCTTGAGAGGATTTTCTTCTAGATGAAAAATGGTAAAGCTCCCTGCCCATATGGCTTTTTAGTTGAGTTTTTCCAAGAATTTTGGGACATTATCAAAATAGATTTATTAGCAGTTGTTCAAGAATCCTAATAGAATAAGCAGATGCTTCGGGCCTTGAACTCAACCTTTCTTGCTTTCATTCCCAAGGAGGATGGGGATGATTGGTTAAGTCACTTTCACCCTATTTCTCTTTGCAATGTGATATATAAAATTATATCTAAGTTGATTTCTGATAGGTTAAAAAAGTGGCTACCATTGCTAATTTCTAAAGAAAAAAGTGGCTTTGTGGCAGGATGCCAGATCTTGGATGGGGTCTACTAAGACTATTCATTCCATGGCCAACTCTAAGAACAAGGCTATGTTCATCAAGTTGGACATGGCTAAGGCTTATGATAGAGTTCATTGGTCATTCCTTGAAAAAGTTTTGAGGGCCTTTGGTTTTGAGGAAGAATGGATCCAATGGGTTTTGAGCTATGTGACTTTGACTTTTTTCTGAGTTTTGATTAATGGAGAGCATTCTAAGCTTTTTGGTGCCTCTTGGGGTTTACGACAAGGCAATCCCCTTTTTCCTTACTTGTTTCTTCTTATGATAGAAGGTTTAGGAAGATTGTTAAAAAGGAATGTTGAAGGGGGCTTCATTTAGGGCTGGCATTAGGGAGGGGGCCTTCCTATTCAGTCACACTTACAATTTGTGGATGATATAGCTTTGATGGGCATGGCTACTATTCAGGAGGCTTCTAATATACGCAGGGTGTTGGATGTCTATCTTTCTAATTCAAGGTAGCTAATTAATGAAGGTAAGTCTTCCATTTTTTTCTTCAACACTTTGCCATCAATTTAAAGGGGAGTTTCTCATTTTCTCAGATTTCAATTTGGGAGTCTTCCACTGGTCTACCTTGGGATTCCTATCTTAGTGGGCTGACAATCTAGGGATTCGTGGCAGATCATTCTGGACAAGTTCTATGTTAGAGTCACTCATTGGGCCCACCGATGGCTATCCTTTGTAGGTCAGGTCCAGCTGCTCCAATCTATGGTTCAAGCTCTTCCTCTCTATAGGTGTATGATTCAAGTGGCACCATTGAGTTTTGTTAGAGACCTAGATTCCTTTGCTAAATAGTTTTTATGGGCTAGTAGTTTATCTTCAAAAAAGTAGAGCATTATTAAATGGGAAGTTGTTTGTAGCCCAAAGAAGTTTGGTGGTCTTGGATTACGACAATCAGTGCTTACTGGTATTGCTTTGGCAGCCAAATTGTATTGGCACTGGTGTGTGCAATAGGATTGGGTATGGGCTAGAATTTTGACTCAAAAATACTTTCTAGGAATCCCCCAAAAAGATATCCCCTAGTATAGATTGTCAGGGAAGGGTTCGATGATTTGGAATACCCTCAAGAAAGGGGCTGCCCTCATTAAAGGTGGCCTTTTTTGGATATGCAAGAGTGGGTCTGAGGCAAATTTTTGACATGATGCTTAGGATGGCTACCCTCCCATAGTTGAAAAACATCCTCAATTGCACATATTGTCCCAAAGGTTTTGTGAAGCCGAATGGTCAAAGATGAGAGACTTTAAGTCCTTTTCTGTTCAGGGGTGGATGGTGGAGGAAAGATGGAGGAACCCAAAGGAATGGCCAATTTTTGGTTAAAAAATGGAGCAAGCAGAGCTACATTACATTCTTTTTGGATAAAACTATAGCACATTTATGGATGATAATGTATTGGACTGGTCCCCTAATCCCAAGGGCTCTTATACTATTTCTTCTAGGTATCAGGAGTTTCTCTCACAACAACTTGTGGAGGGGGAGGTTTGATGGTGGAAGAAAATTTGGAATAAGTTTTCTTGGCCAAAGTGTAACTACTTTATTTGGACTTTAGCTTGGAATAGATGCTTGAATTGGGACAATATCTGAAAGAGGGATTTTTCTAGTCCTTCATGTTGTGCTCTCTATAATAGGGGGGAGGAAGACTCAATGCATTTGTTCTTCTGTTGCTCTTTCACCTCATAGCTTTGGAATTTTTGGTTGAGTGTTTGGAGGCACCCCTGCATTCATACCTCATCCATGGTGGAGTTTTGGATGAGTCTTGGGAGGCCCCCCTCCTTAGCTCCCTTCTTGCAAGATGTTTGGTATGTTGGACCTATCTTTCTGCTATGGCAAGTCTGGTTGGAAAGAAATAGAAGAATCATTCGGGGTGAAAAATTGAAGATTCAACAGGTTTGGTTTAGAATTATGGGAATGATCCAAGAGACTATTAAAGCTAAGAGTGAGATTGTGTTACCACTTGAGAAAGGTGATGTTGAGATGGTTGATAGGTTGGGAATATAGGGGATATCTCCAGCATCAACATGCATCAGGAGAGGTAGATGTACGAAGCAAAAAGTTCAAAGGATGGGGAAATGGATGCCCCCTCCTACTAGTTTCTTGAAAATTAATACGGATGGCTCTTCCAAGGGTAATCCAGGACTAGCTATGATTGGCAGGATTAGTAAGGATTCCTCTAGATTAGTGGTTTTTATCTTCTCGGCTAATAAATGAGTGTAGACTGTTAACAAAATGGAAGGTTTTGCTATTCTATATGCTTTGAAATGGGCCTATGCTCTTAGGTGGTGCAAGGTGGGTTTTTAATTTGACTCTTAGGTTCTAGTTAATCTTCTCCTTGAGAGGAAGATCTTGGATGTTAGCTGGCAGTTGTCTATGATAGTGCAACAGATATTATAGGTTAGCTCTTTGATGGATTTAATAACTTATGCCCATATTCCAAGGGAGGAGAATAGGGCAGCTAATAGTTTGGCAAAATGGGCATCTAAGAATGTAGATGGGGGGAAGATTGATGAATGGGAATAGATTCCTTGCGAGTTAGGTCATGATTTGGAGAGGATTCTTGCAAAGGATGTAAGTGAAATTAGGGAGACATGATTTAGTTCTTGTTGTTGTGTAATCTTTGGTGGTTCCTAGGGCTTTGGTCCTTTGCTATTTTTTAATTCCTTGTTCTAAAGTTCAATAAAGTTTTTACCCCTTTATGGGAAAAAAAAAATCTCTTAACCATGTGCTTACTTTATTGTGAGTTTAAATGCTCTAGTAAGATGAGACCTAATAGTATTTTTTAAGCCTTTAATAGGGGAGAGCACTCAAATGGTAGATCATAGTTTATGATCAAAATATTATAGCCATAATAGGCCACACTTTGCAACTATAGTAGTTAAAATTTGTTGCTGTCATCCCCACCGCATTGTACCTTCTGCTTGGAGTGTTTCTAGACAACCAAATCTCATTTGTTATATGTTGATATACTTCATACTTTAGATGTGATGAATGGTTACATATTTCAGCTTACATGTTAATTTATGAGATGGATGAAGGTGATATGTTTTAGAGGAAAAAGTTTTAAGCGGTGATTCACCCCCCACCCCATCTCAATACTTACTTTCTCATTGTTATTTCCAACAAGAAGAAGATTTGTTTTTAGAAATTCTAATTTTGGGAAAATGACTAAATCACAATGCAAAAGTTAGCTATATGATTGGGTATGAACAATGAAAGATAGAAAAAAAATCTTTAAGGGAAACGTTTGGAAATGTTTATACTATGAATTTTTGGTGAAACCTTAATTTTAATTTTTTTTATTTTTTACATAATTGAATTTTAAGGTGGCATTTTTTGTCTAGATTTTCTATATTATAAACTCCTAAGTGTAAGTGTTGATAATTACTTTGACATTGTGTAATAATCTATGTTTTTAAATATTAATATTTTAATATTTTAATATTGATAAGACATATGATACTAGTTTGATGTTGATAAGAGATGCAATACTATGATTTCAATTCTATGTTCTTATTTTTGTTTTTATGATACTATGTGACATTATAATATTATTTTGTTTACTAAGAATAATTCAAATAAAAATCTCATGATTTTGAATAACTACTTATATTTGAACTAGTCAAAAAAATTTAAAGAACTTGTGTCACTTGTTTACATAATAAAATATGTAGCATCATTTGTAATACATTGTTTAATTTAAAATAAGAGACATTTAATTTATTTTTAAATATTTAAAATTAAGATGGAATTATTTTACATTTGTTAAATAAAATTATATCAAATTCTTATAATCTTTAAGGAATGATAGGTTCAAATTGTAAAAAGCCCAAAACATACACAAATAAGTATACATAATTACAATTTACTAACTTGCTTTCGCTATGCTTTTTTGCTCTAAATAATCTCAAACCAACGATCAACCAAAATCCTACAATTCAATAGATTTAATTTTACACATTTAAAAAAAAAGCAGTCTTTCATTTTTAAATCTAATAAAAAAAAGAGTAAGAAAACTTTATTTTTTATTCAACCAAATCTACAAAATGATCAATTGCATTCAAACAAAATGATATAGATTGGGCCAATTGATCATATCGTATAAAAGTACAATACTTCACATTGCCAAACTTCAAAATCTCAATTGAATTTTACAATTTTAAATCAATAAAAATCCATTACTTACAATATAGAGACAAATCAAATCTTTTAAAACTAAAGTATAATTCTCACATAAATAAATCTAGATATGAGAGTGAAAAAATAAAGGAGATAATATAATTATATTACAAATACATCTAAATAACTTATAGGAGCTCTATCCACCACTATAAATTTTCTTCTTGGAGGGAATGAAAATTCAATAGTTTTGGTTTCTATTTGTTAGATCTCTTGATAAAATTTGGCATAAAATTTAATTGCTAAATGCAGTAGTGGGAAGAGATTTTATGTGAATTGGACTAATAGGTATAGACAATGTTCGGAATGGATGGGAATGCATGAATGACTCAATGAAAATGGAAATAAGTTGTTTACATAGCCGAATCCATGAGATATAACATTGTTGATATTTTCTCCCAAAATACAACCTAAAGGAACTAACAAATAGAGAGTTTTGGTTTGAATTGTCTTCTTTTAGCAATTTCATATTTAAACATTGTCTAGTGTTTTTAGGTCCCATGATCCAACTACCTTGTAGTACACACAAGAATATATAAGCACCTTAATTAATCTATACCATTTCCAAATTGACAAGTAGGAGATTTAACTTAGAAATTTAATAACAATAACATTTTTTCTTTTCTAGTGCACGATTGCTAGATTATTTGAATAATCCTACTAATGCCTTTTGAAGAGAGAGGCCTATCAGGTTAATTATCATAATATATATGTAATGTTAGTAGACCATTACTATATTTTTCAATCCAATTATTATAATATTATTTATAAATCTTCATTTTTTGCAAAGCATGAAAATAAACATTATATTAAGTAGATATTTATCTATTTTTTTAATCATACTAAATGCTCACTACATTCTTCAATTAGTTTCTCTGTAGTGGCTTATCACATGTTTTCAAGAGAAAACTAATTTTAAATTATAGAGATTAAGCTATATTAATTTTTGAACACTATGAGTAATGAGCTCGACATGGATTAATCTAGAGTCATACATGTTTTTGTGTTATAGACTCACTGTAAATTATATAAAGATAACTTAAGGTTGTTCTTAAATAATAGAAGTTTAGATGTATATCGGATTGATAAGTTTTAATAAGAAGCTTACCATATATTAATATAAAATATATTAGAGCATTAAATAATTGGAAAAAAGAAAGATATTAAACAAAAGTCACTCTTTCATTATCCAATTCCTATTCCTAAATCATCATTTTGTAACTAATCACATTAAATTTGATCTTAATTTTTTTTTTTTTAAATTGCTACATATTAACCATATATTTTCATTGGTTGTATTTACTATGGCCAACTAAAAATCTTACAAGAAAAGCTAACTTTATTCATAAACAATAGATATTTAGTTATATGAAAGGTTGTTCACCTTGAAAAATAAGGTTAACATATGCAAATATATTGAACAAAAATTAATGTTTAGATTCTATCAACCCTAGAATTATTACAAAAAACTCATGTTTATATATGAAATAGAATAGAAACCAATGAACAATACTAAATATTTAAATAGAAAATAAAAATAAATAAAACCTCACTAATTGCTATAAAAAAATTTCAATTATAATTTGACCTGACCCATTTTACTTTCAACACTAATTTTGTCTATTATCTTAATTTATAAATCTCTTCTATGCTCATTAATTAGTTTCTTTGTTAATTGATCACTATCTATTCTATAAAGGAAACATAACGATTGTTTGTAAGCAATCTAGATATTCAGTTATATTAGAGTTTTTGATTTAAGGAGGTAGGAAAAGGGTGTTGAATCCATGAAATAGCATTGCAATCTAGTCTTATCTTCTTTGGGCAATACAACCAAGAAATAGATAAGAGAAACTCTAACCCAAATAGCTAGAGTCTCAGATAAAAGATAAAACTTGCGTCATCTTTTATAAAGAAAAAGGAGCCAAGAATGCAAATTGTTCGACTTAAATGACATAAAAATTAGATTTGTGTTTAGAATTTGGAGATGATGTAAACTAATAAAATTAATGAAATTGGATATATTTTATGCCTATACTCTTTTTAAAAAGGTTAAATAAGAATTTATTAATTTTCTTTAAATTTTGAAGTCCTTTTTTCAACTGCAAAAGATATAGGTTGTAGTTCTTGTTAAACAAGTATATGCAAATCATCATTTCTTGCTCTGATTTTAAAATATGTTATAGATGACATGTATAGCTAAAGAATGAAAAAAAAAATATTAGTTTTTAATGTATATTTTCTTTTCTATAAGTACTCCAGTTTGATCAAAAACCAATAGTTTTTACCTCCCCTCAAAACTTCCCTATCAAATCTACACCTTTCTGAAATTTTTTTTTTTGCATATTCTTGAAGAGGATTCTCTCCTCTAGGGATAAATATAAATTTTGATCTATTTTTATATGATTTACAATTTTTTTCATTTTTTGAGGGAGCATCTTCTCAAATGTTAAAATATCTACTTATAATAATTTTTAAATTATAATATATTTTAACTAATCAAAACACTATGAAATTTATATAATTGTGATATTGATGTTCATATCTATAAAAGGGTGTTTTTTAGTTTTTGAAAATAGTTATGTTTTGGTAGAGAAATGGGATTTGACCAAAATATGTTTAGAGGTCCTAAAAGGTGACACAAATCTATGCTTTTGCCCTCCCACTAGAGAGAAAAATCAACTAAAAAAAGCCCCTAGCTCTGAGAACATTATCTGTAACTAACTTACCTATAATAATAGAGCTAACATTACTAAAAATAATAAAAGTATTTGAGTCCTAGAAGGAATGGGTAACAACCATAAACATAAGAGCATTGAAGATGTGTCTCGAAAATACAAGAGAGACTACAACTCCCATCTCCAACAAGAAATGATTAACATATGAACAAAAAATTATAGAAAAAATGAAATCATAGGGGCCATAGTTACTAGGCCCATTCAATATTATCAAATTCTTCAACCATGAACTTGAAGTATTTAATCTAGTTGGGGAAATCCTTAATGTTCTTCATTTTCTCCCAAACATTGTCCTTCAAGAGACCTAGTTTCTCAAGTCTTATTTTTAACATGATGGTGCCATAAATGAGCTTCCTTGTCATTTCTATATGTCCCCTTATAGATAGTAGAAATAGCCACTTTAAGCTTGATACTAGTAATAATGCTCAGAGATTTATTATTGAGAATTTCCATCTTGTGTAGAGCTTTCCAAGAGCTTTCTATTGACTACTCAAAGTCAAAATTTTGACCCCATATGCTCAAGTTATGCCCTAATCTATATTTAGAATAAATAACATCTAAATTTTGGGCTCTTAAAACCTAAAAAAATATCAAAATCACAGAGCTAAACCTACACCAAGTTGTAGTGCTTTGAATTAGCTTTCCAACACCTATAAGAAGTCTAAAATTTGATATCATGAGAGAAAGCTATGGCCATTTTACTAGGACAGTCTTTTTACCATTTCCATTGGCATTTTATTTTTGTGATGAAAATTTTGATGAGATTAAATTTGATGGCCATCATGGGTTGAAGCTTAAAAACTCTTTCATTTACTCTGAACATGACCAAATTAGTGCATATTATATATCAAAATTTATGGAAATGTTGACCTAGATCCAATGGTGAGCTCTCTTTTTACCCAGGAGATCATTTCTGTAAGTTTCCCCTTTAACCTTAATTTACATAAGACATCCAAAAAATCCTTTTGTCCAACAATTTCACATGCCCAAAATGTACCAATATCCCATCATAAAAACAAACCCAAAACCCTCAAATCTACAACAAACAACACATATATCTTGCCCTTTCTGTTATTCTCTCATGCATTGCCATGGATTCAATCTAGGGTTACAATAATAAAACCATAGCTCTGATACCACTTCTAAGGAAATTTGCAAAAAAACAATATAACTATTTCCACATAGCTCATAATAGATCTAAAATAAATATGCAATTAAAATTCACATAAAAGACAATAGACAACATACCCATAAAAAATGTGACACAAGATATAACTTAAGAAACCTGACTGAGGGAAAGAACCCAGCCTCCAAAAGCATCCATCACCATGTATTATTTAGTGGAAAACACCATTACAATATAACCATGGAAGCCTTCAAAGCCATAGCGACCACTGAGAAAACTATGTAAACAACCATAAATCCATACATCCCATGCCATTCTTCCAACCTTCACAAAAGATTCCTTGGCTAAATTGTTGATGCAGGAGCATCCAGAGGTATAAGGGCAATCCTGTGTCACCCAAAAAAATGTACTTAGACTTAGTTTCTATTTTATGTCTTTACATTTTTGGATACCCATTTGGCTGAAATAAAGGTTCCAATTCTCATAGTTCAACTATCAGTGCATTTGAAAATCTTGAAAAAATAGGAGCATGCAATTTGACCATCATTTTGGTGACCTAGAAGGTGTGACTTGGCCAGATGAATGTAATTGAGATTTAGAGCATTCCAAAAAAAGAATCAGGTCAAAAGGCCCCACGGTTTGAAAGTTATTGCAATTTTTCGAGTTTTGGAGACCTCCTAAGAATGCTTCGAAGTCAGGTTTGGGGCATTAAATGACCTCGAAAAGGGTTGAAAAATGGGGGATGAGCAAAGCTAGTCCATAGGGCTATAGAGCGCTTCGAGAGCTTTCTGAAAATGTAAACGGTTCGTCAATCGGAGTTACGGTTCAAAAGTTATGCCTCCCGAAAGTTCGGCTACCGTTTCTAGATTCTTCTAGAATTGTACCAACTTCTAACGCAGCTTTCGGAACCTTCTATTTTGTCGGTGGATGCCTACTAGCATTTTCTAGAATGTACTCCTAGTCCTTAACCCTCCGAGGTCTATTTAATGAGATTTTTGGCATTGTAAAAAGTAGTTCGGATTGGAGCTTGAGAGGAGGTGCTAAAAGGAGAAATATTCTCCAGATTTATGCTATTGTAAGCCCACAGGGCATGTTTTGAGTTTATTTTCTCTGCACTATTTGTACCAGCTTATTTTCTCAGTTAATATAATTTCCCCTTTCTATTGTGTCTATTCTGGTTGTTGGGTTGTGTCCCCATCACTTGTCAAGCCTTGTCCTGGTCCACTCTTTCCCTTTTTTGTCTTCTATCTTTCTCTCCTTCTCACTTATCTCTATAGCTACCCATGTTGCTACTTATATAGTAGCAAGTCTCATAAAACCACCAAGGTGTGTTACATAAACCATGTGCTAAAGCCATGTGATACCTAACCCACTAACCCCACATTTAATATTGGACATTTTACTTCTTTTCCCCAATGTTAAATAATTAAATGAAATATTATCACAATCTTGCAATACAACTCATCAAGTATATCCCATGGGAATCTTTCCATGTTGCACATCCATCTAGATGCAACATTATATAATAAAATATAATAATACAATATAACAATATTATGCAATGTGTGCAACACCCATTATCTCAAAAATCTCCCACTCGTTGAATACTTTGCATAGGATCAATCTATAGCCACATAAATGAAAAAGGGAACAATCCCTCCTAGCACATCCACCATCATGGATCAAAGTACATAAAGTGCTCCATCTTGATACCCACAAAAAAATAAAAGTATCCAACATCTTAAACATGAATGATCTCACCTTCTATTATGCCACTGCAACTGGACATATATAGAAGCCATCCAAAGAGAAAAACCACCCAATCCATCACATTAGAAGATCATAAAATCATGTACCAACTAAAATTCCAAGCACAAAAAGCTGATCTAAAGGTAATCATATGTATCTATAGTTTTCATAATATCCTTAGCTTCAATAACACCCACAACAAGTGCCAAACCCATCCAACTTGTTAGCATAAACTTATTTGCCATTAGTGACAACACTCATCTTATAGTTCTAACCGAGTAATACAGTTCACACCGAGTAATACAATGCAGACTGAATGATGGAAACACAGTGTTCACACCAAATAATATAGTGCAGATCGAATGATGGCAACACAGTTCAAACCGAGCACTAGAGACACAGTTCAAACCGAGCACTGGAGACACAGTTCAAACTGAGCACTGAAGCCATAGTTCAACTAAGCATCAAGACATAGTTTTAACTGAGCAAAGTTGCATTTAGTATTAACTGAGTGAGGAAGCACTCAGTAATGACCCAGTGAGGAAGCACTCAGTGATGACCGAGTGAAGTTGCACATAGTATTAACCGAGTGAGGAAGCACTCAGTGATGACCGAGTGAAGATGCACATAGTATTAACCGAGTGAGGAAGTACTCAGTGATGACCGAGTGAGGAAGCACTCAGTGATAACTAAGCTCAGGAGGTTATCGAAGAAGTTAGTTTTTACCGAATGACACTATATCTACCGAGTAACCAATGGTTACCAAGTTCTAGGCAACGTTGTATGACTAGTATGAACCGAGCCCCTACCTCTACCGAGTGCATGACGATGCCGAGTAACGTAGTGGATGTCGCGTATCAGAAGGTCATCAAGTCTATCTGAAGAACTCGAGTTTATTTTACCATTTGGCCGACTCAGTTATATTTTGTTTACTTGTGTTTGGCTGACCTTGCATGAATAATTATTGGAATGGTATATATATGTAATTTATTATAGACATTCAAGAAAATATAGATTTTTCAAGAAGACATACAAGATATCTAGATGATAGTGTGAATTCATCAGCAGAAAAGAATACTCAACAAGGTCTACCAGGAGCATAAATGATTTCATCAATCATAGAAGGTGATCTACAATAAAGAACTTAGTTGAATTGTAAGTTGATCTGTTGGTTCATCCTAATAGGTGAATCATTTTTGTAAATCCTTTAACAAGGTAGACTTAACCATCTTTATTCAAATCTCCTAACAGAGTGTATACTTATAAAGTATGTTTGTAAATCCTCTAACAAGGTGGATCTAGCAATCCTCTGTGCTGCTAACAGGGAAGATCACCAGAAGTGATCACTGTAAGCCTTAACTGGCCAACTTCATACTACAGTAATGAAGCTTTGTGGGTATCATCCCCACCCCAGTTTTACTTTCTATTTTGGAAGGTTTCTGGGTCACCAAATCTCAGTGCATATATGGTTTTAATGTTTAACAGTTTTTATGCAGCATGATAGATAAGTAAATGTTGTGTATGGTTGAATTAAAAAATATTTGTGGTTACTGATTCACCCCTCCCCTCTCAGTAACCTATTATATCTTGAATATTTCCAACAATTGGTATCAGAGCTTTTTGGTTCTCAGGAGAAAGTTTGACAGCTTGAGCAAAGATCTAAGTAATGGAGATATTCAGACTAGAGAAAGTTATTGAAAATGAAAAGCTAGATCTAGAAATGGCCATGGTTCAACTCAAAGAAGCAAAGGAGCATCTTTCCCAATCCCTAAAAAGAAGAAAGGAATTTGCAAGACAAATAAATGATCATCACTATGTTGAAGAAAGGATTGAAGATTTGTTACCATCAAGTAATTCAGAAGAAGCTGACAAGGCAATCAAAGAACTTCTAGAAAAGAATGGATCTCTGCAAGAAGAGGTAAGAAAACTCAAAAGAGAACAAGAAGTCCAGTCCATCAGGTTATGTGAAGTTTTGGAACAGAAAAACAAAGCAAATTAAGACTTAGAGATAAAGAATAATCTATCCCTTCAACATGAAGATCTTATAGGACAACTATCTAATGCAAATGAAGAAATCATGATTCTAAGATCTAGGAATGAAAGTTTGAGAAATGATTTAATCACTGAGAGACAAACCAATGTAAGTTTGCATAGTGATCTAAGAACTGAGAGATAGATCAATGAAAGCTTTGAAAATGATCTAATCTCTGAAAGGCAAGTCAATGAAAGAATGATGAAATCCCAAGCAGATATGGATCAATTGAATTTGCAAAATGAGTAGAATCTTCATAGACAAAAAGGTAAAGGTGGTCTTGGATACAATGAAGAAGGTGAATCTTCAAAAAAAAGTACCCAAAAGAATCAAAAACCTACTTGCAATTACAGTGGAAAGTTAGGTCATACATCAAACAAATGCTAGAGCAATGGAAAAGCAAAATTCAATGGTAAATGTTTCAATTGCAATCAGCATGGTCACAAAGAAAATGAGTGCAAAGACAAACCAAAATTCGAAGGCAACTGTCACAAATGCAATAAACATGGTCACAAGGCATTCCAATGCAGATCCAAATCATTCAATCTAGCTGAACAACTTGTCAAAGCCATATTTGGATGGGACTACAACACCTGGTGCAGATGCCACTATTGTGGAGAATATGGACATACTGGCATAAATTGTGCAAGACATCACCTAAGGAAGAAGGACACTATTATAAGGTGCTATACATGTACAGAACTTGGTCATATAGCTGGAAATTGTATGAATATAGAAAGAATTGAAGATGAAAAGAAAATCAAAGTAGACAACATCTGGAAGCAAATGAAGCAACAATGGATTCCTAAATCTACTGAACAAGATAAGTCAAGCAATGGAATTGTCACTCAAGAAATGAGTGACTCCATCATTTCCAATTAATATTCATAAAAGAAAGTATGGAACTGCATCCTCCAAGAATCATCCTAAGTAGTTCCAAAGGAAGAAAAATGATCAGATCAGTATGCAGATACATTTTGATCCATAATCGGCTCAAGACTCAACCGAGTTCGATCGAGTGCAACAAATTTTCACTCACCGAGTTGTATCTACCGAGTGAGGTCAGTTCATGACCTTACCGAGTAACTGGGTACATCAATATTTTGTTATGATCACCAAGTTGATAGTTTCTACCGAGAAAGTGGATGACAACCTGTCATTTCATCTACCATCGTACCAAGCATTTATGACAAATGTTTCATCAAAAGGGGCAAAAAAATTTGATCTCATTCTTCACTATGAACTTTGAGCTAAGTTATCTTCTGCGATTCCAGAGCAAGCTTAAAGCAATTTCAAGCGAATTTTTTTTAAGAGAGAAGAATCTGTTCAGAATTTCTCTTCACCTACCAAGCAGCAATGGCATCTGGAAGTAGCAGCTCCAAGGCAAAGAGAGGCTCAGAAATGTTGGTTAAAGGTGTGGAATGGAAGGCGCCAAACTTCAAATTGACACCAGTAATTGCAGAATCTCTTGACCCTAACGGTGCTTAGTCTTGAATTCCTTCAAAGGTACTCCTTATAAATGACATTCACTCTCATTTCAAATGTTCCATTCAAGATCTTGGAAACCTAGAAATTGATAATGCCCTAGGTGAAATGAGCGTAGATGGGAATTTGAAACCTGAGCATAAGCATCTTGAAACAAAAGGGTTAACCCACATTTCACATTTGCCAAGAAATTTTCAAATTAAATGGGTTAGGTATGTACTCAGCTGGGTTCACAATGGGAAATTGTGGTTAGAGCAACCAGTGCTTATCACAAAGAAAATGATCAACAAGATTACTGGCCTTCCCATATTGAGTAAAGCTAAGACTACCAAAAACCTAGGTCAAGAAGAATTGCGAAGGCTAACCCAAGCAGAATGGGATGGTAGAGGACTTAAGCTCAGTACAGTAACTGATGCTGAATTAAGATTATGTATTCACGTCATTGCTCATAAAATTTACAGTTCCAGCCATCCAAATAGTGTACCCTGCGAAGCAGTAGATTTAGCATATAAGATAGTAAAGAAGAATGTTGAGTTTGATCTATCTGAATTGCTTTTGTCTCAATTTAATAAAAATATGGAAAGCATAAGGACTTCAAAGAAATTTTTTTGCAAATTTGGTTCACTTTTGATTTGTCTATTTTTCTATGTTCAAAAGTCTTTTCCATCAAAAGAATCAATAGTATGGAGAAAAAATATTCCCGTTCTCTATCAAATAAATGAGTTTATTGTAGAGTTAGGAGAAAATTTTGACAGTGATATGGATAATTACTTTGAAGATTTTAAGGAAAGAATGAACAATAGGTTCCGGATTCCACCAAAACTGGTTGAGGAATATAAAGAAGATGTATACTTTATGGTAGATTGTGACAAAGTATACATACAGGCAGTCAGGCCCCGAGTTGCATGGGTGAAACCTCTACCTTATGAGGTTAATATTGATGAAACTAAAGACATCATAGAAGCACTGGTGAATGAACAAATAGATCTGAAGCAACCAGTCTTTGGAACTTATGATGAAGCTAAAGCCAGAATTGAGCTTTCAATAAAAATCCCTCAGGTCATTAGCAAAGGAAAGAGGAAGATTGCAAAGCTAAAAACAGAACTTGGTCCTCTGATGATTACTAAAGGGAAAGGAGAAGATGATGAAGAAGAAGAGCAAACCAAGTCAGAAAAAGAAGAGGAGCCTCAATGGAAGAAAGGTAAGGTGATTATCACCAAACCTAAAAAGCAAACTACTGCAGTCTTCTCCAGGAGAACAAGATAGGGGAAGAAGGAACCTGTATTTGTCAAGCCTCCACTCACATTTGAGGCAAGGATGAAGCAACTAGAAGAAGGTACTAGCTTCACAAACTTCAAAGCATTGAAGTTTGAGACAAGAACAGAATAGGAGAAAATGCAGATTGAAGAATTGGTATTGAATAAAATGGGAAGATGGAAATACTCTCCTGAAGAGATTGCCTCTCAGATCCCCACAGAGCTATTGGAGAGGTTGCAACCAAGATGGGAAATTGCAACCAAAACTGTCAAAGATATCTTTGAGCAAACCTTGAAAAATCTCTTGCCGAGTCTCACTGATATAGAAGTGAAGAAATCACTGAAAGATCATGAAGGTAATATGATGATTAGATTTCACACTTGTTTGATACTTATCAAAGACATTGAGCATGTTGTCAATGATGCAACAAACATGTGGAAACATATCTATCATCTACATAAACCTAGTGAAGATATTGTTGAAATCAAGGACAATGACAGCAGTGATGATGATATTGAAGATATTCCAGGGGATCTGAACTCAATGATGATAAATGTTGAAGAAGAATTCAAGGAAGATGAAATGGAGGAAGAAGACAAGGAAGATGAGGAAGAAGAAGCTGATCAAGCTAAGGAGGAAGATGATCATGTAAAAATTTCAGCCTAAGTCATTACATCTCTTCCTCACTCTCCACCTAAAGCAACTACATCAACTATGGAGATAGCCTCTACTAGTGAGATTGTGTGCACAACAGCTTCATCAATTGCTCAATCTTCACCTATCTCCTCTCAGCTCCGGGCACCATCTATGCAAGTGTCTACCACTTCATCAACTGAGCTGCAGCCATCTTCATTGATTGAGGCATCATCAGTTACAACAGTAAGTTCATTAGGCATATCACCTTCCACTGCAGAGTGTTCAGTAAGTGTACCCACTAGTACTTCAATTTTGACAACTTCATCTGCTCCAATTTTTGCATCTGTTAGTTCTCCCATTCCAACCTATACATCAATCTTGGGAGGAACATCAATTTTTGATACTATTAGCACTTCTCTCAGTTTTCCTCTAGCTAGTCCTACTCTAGTTTTGTCAGCCAGTCCAGCCTCATCAACTATTGTTTTAGTCTCAAAGGGAAAAGGTGAAGACACTGCAGGAAAAGCAAAAAGATACATGATTTCCAGCAAGGCAGTGGATGAGGAAATAGACTTGGATAAGGACATTATCATTCCCAAGATAGATCTGGATAATGCATCACTTGATGAAATGAGAATGGTCAGTCAGCTTTTAGATCAAAAGGCAAGACAATAACAATTGAGGCATGAGAGAGACCAGGAATATAGTATTATTGAAAGTGCTAAGAATATTCTAACAGAGGCTATGGGTGTTGAAGTAGATTCTACTCAACACATTTTGATTCGGTTAGAAGAGGCTGTATATAAATTAAATGAAGATACCTCCAGCCAAGAAAAATTGATTGCAAAGGCAGAGAAGAAATTTGACAATAAAGTGCTTGAGCACATTGCTCAGCATATTGCATTAAAATAGGTAGAACTGTCTACAATTTTGAGTAATTTTGAACATTCTTTTAATAATGTAACTTCACTTTTTGGCAAACTTTGTGATGTTACCGAGTATACTAAGGAAATCAAAGAAAAGTTGAATAAAATTGATGAAGATATGAAGGTCAGTGCACAAGTGTTGCAGCTTGACCACATCTCGAGTTCATCCCATCATCTCAGAATAAGATTTTTGTCAGAAAATAGGCAAAATTGTTGAGAGAGGAAGCAAGGATCAGGTGTACCCTGATTGACATCCAAAATATGATCCTTCCTGTCATGGACACAATGCAGAAGCATATTTCCCATTCCAAAACATTGATTCATGACAAAAACTTCTCAATTGCAGATCATATGATTGAATTATTTGCAGACGTTCAAATAGCACTCTCCACCAGCAAACTTTTGCAAGAAAATTGGGATAAGACATTGGCTCTTATTCTCAAGGTACATTCTAAGTTTATCTCTCATTTTGGACTCTCTATGTAAATATATATTGTTTAATTTGGCATTATTTTCAAAAAGGGGGAGATAGCACACTTCCATGAGATAATTGTGAAAGATATATGTGTAATAACTTGTAAATACTGTGCATATTGTATGAGGGAGATACATGTAAGAAAGATATGTGTAATAAGACTTGCAAAGATCAAATTTGAAAATTCAGAATTGTATGTCTATTATTTTTTTCACATAATTGTTTTTGTCACTAATGCCAAAGGGGGAGATTGTTGGCATAAAGTTATTTGCCATTAGTGACAACACTCATCTTACAGTTCTAACCGAGTAATACAGTTCTAACCCAGTAATATAGTTCACACCGCGTAATACAGTACAGACCAAATGATGGCAAAATAGTGTTCACAACGAGTAATACAATGCAGACCAAATGATGGCAACACAGTTCAAACCAAGCACTAGAGACACAGTTCAAACCGAGCACTGGAGACACAGTTCAAACTGAGTACTAAAGGAACAGTTCAACTGAGCATCAAGACACAGTTTGAGCCGAGTAAAGTTGCATTCAGTATTAATCGAGTGAGGAAGCACTCAGTAATGACCGAGTGAGGAAGCACTCAGTGATGACCGAGTGAAGATGCACATAGTATTAACTGAGTGAGGAAGCACTCAGTGATGACTGAGTGAAAATGTACATAGTATTAACTAAGTGAGGAAGCACTCAGTGATGACCAAGTGAGGAAACACTCAGTGATAACCGAGCTCAGGAGGTTATCGAAGAAGTTAGTTTTTACCGAATGACACTATATCTACCGAGTCACCAATGGTTACCGAGTTCTAGGCAACATTGTATGACTAGTATGAACTGAGCCCCTACCTCTACCGAGTGCATGATGATGCCGAGTAACGTAGTGGATACCATGTATCAGAAGGTCATCAAGTCAGTTTGAAGAACCCAAGTTTATTTTACCATTTGGCCGACTCAGTTATATTTTGTTTACTTGTGTTTGGCCGAACTTGCATGAATAATTATTGGAATGGTATATATATGTAATGTATTATAGACATTCAAGAAAATATAGATTTTTCAAGAAGACATACAAGATAATTGGATGATAGTGTGAATTCATCAGCAGAAAAGAATACTCAACAAGGTCTACTAGGAGCATAAATGATTTCATCAATCACAGAAGGTGATCTACAATAAACAACTCAGCCAAATTGTAAGTTGATCTGTTGGTTCATCCTAATAGGTGAATCATTTTTGTAAATCCTTTAACAGGGTAGACTTAACCATCTTTATTCAAATCTCCTAACAGAGTGCATACTTATAAAGTATGTTTGTAAATCCTCTAACAAGGTGGATCTAGCAATCCTCTGTGCTCCTAATAGGGCAGATCACCAGAAGTGATCACTGTAAGCCTTAACCAGCCAACTTCATACTACAGTAACGAAGCTTTGTGGGTATCATCTCCACCCCAGTTTTACTTTCTATTTTGGAAGGTTTCTGGGTCACCAAATCTCAGTGCATATATGGTTTTAATGTTTAACAATTTTTATGCAGCAGGATAGATAAGTAAATGCTGTGTATGGTTGAATTAAAAAATATTTGTGGTTACTGATTCACCCCTCCCCTCTCAGTAACCTATTATATCTTGAATATTTCCAGCACAACTATCCATACCTCTAGAGATATACCTAGTGAATCTCACATCATCAACATATCTAATCTATAGCCTACAATCACAAGAATCAAGAGCAATACCTACCACATATATACCAAGAAACTCTTACTACAAAAGATAATGTCAAATTTATAACCAATCCACTCACAAAATCTCAAAGAAGTGAATCTATGTAGTCTCAAGCACATGCAAAATACATAAACCAATAATCTACAAGAACAACTCTCATAAAAATCTTCAACACTCTCCCAAGCTCTCCACAACCAATAGAGGAAAGAGATAAATGAATAACCATGTCATCTCTCACATGAAATACATGAGCACAAACCAGTGGTCACAATCTCTAACTAATCTGAAATCCAACGTAAGTGAAACCAAACATCTAGGAAGATAACCAAGACTAAAGAGAAACCATACAAATCATAACCTATATCATGTCCTTCAACACCTCTAGATGTAAAATATGCAAGTATGATCTCCTTCATAAAACCCCAAAAAGAGGCCACAAAAACACCCAAATGATACCATATGACTAATCATGGATGTAACCCTCTCACAAGAAGATCAAACTCATAAACCTTTCCTAATCCAAGGAATATGCCTAGTATAAAACCATCTCCCAAATTCAACCACCATAACAACATATGTAAATGGGGATAACCAATGCTAATCCATCTCTCAAATGAACCCTCCAGAAAATGTTAATCCATCTCTCAAATGACCCTCTAGAACTAGCTCATACAAACCATAGGTCAAGATCCATATCATGAAAAAAAAGCATAAATATAATGCACTTGAGTGAAAAATGAGCTATGCCTCTCAAGTAGTAGTTCATTGAGTACACCAAGAGTGGGGAATGAGAATGTTCATCAAGATATCCAAGTCAACAAACAAGACTCATCCAAGAACAATATCCTCTCAAGTCCATATTAGGTGAATTCCCCTCAGACTTCCTTCTAAAACCATCATCTGTCCCAACAAACACATCCCCAATCCAAGAGAAATCAACATCACCACCATCTCTAGGTATCCATGAGTACTTGTAACCAATCAATCCATGCCAACTCCAAATGAAACAGAAGTATCCAACTTATGATCAATGTACTCAATACCAAGAAACTAAACCAAGATCAATATCAAAGTCCCAACCATGGCCTTAAGAACATAAACATGACAATTTGATCTTACCATCTCAACAAAAGAGATAACATGATCCATATGAACATACTATAACATGACAAAAATCTAAATGTGTATCAAGAGTATACCTTGACATAAAGATGAAACCATTCTCACACCAAGGATAACATGTCAAATGAAAGCATAAACCACACCTTTACCAAGAACCTTGTGAGTCCTCAAGATACAACCATCTCCACACACTCTAAAGAAAACCATCTCCACATACCTTGAAGAACCATCTACACACACCATGAAGATAACCAAGAACTCTATGAGTCCTCAAGATCTAACCATCTTCACACACCATAAAGATAACAAATGCATCATGTAAATGTCAAAGATGCTCCTGCAGAAACATGATCTAAGACAAATCTCCAACATCTTCAAACACTCAATAAATATATCAATGCTAAAAACTCCCACTCAACTATTGTACCAAGTCACCTATGACATCATAAAATACATCTCCTACATGAAGATCCTCTAGGTCTACACTCACATAACCAAAGTGTTAGTACTAAGTGAAACCAAGAACTCCAAACCAAGAAGATACAAACCAAACTAGGAACTAATCTTGCACTGTCACCTCATCACTATCACAAGCTCCAACTAAACTGTTTATCCAAGCTATCCATGACATCATGATGAAAACCATCCTTTGTATATAAAATCATGTCATGCCAAAAATCTATAGCAACATGATCACATCCATGAACCGAGCATTTGACTCTCAATATGTCCAACCTATCAGCATAAAATAGTCAGTTGTAATCCTCCACCATGAATGTACCTAGTAACAACATCTCATCCCTTCTACATAAAGAAAAAATTATCAAATCATGTGACTTAGGCCATAGACAACCCAAATCCAAGCTAGCAATTTGAATATCCATTAATAATGAAAGACCAATAGCCAAAGACAACCCATAACCAAGCTATAAATGTAACTTCTAAGTATAGACTACTTACAACACTACACAACTTGTAGATCCAACAAGTTATCATATATATCCAAATAAAACATTTATAGTCACATCATCATGAGACTAGTCTAAAATATGAGGCTGAGTATACAATGACATCAAATCCAAATCTCCAAACATACAATGTCATAAACTCACAACATTACTATCGTCAATATATATCATAAAATATTTAGATTAATATATCACCAAATAAATCATGCCACATCTACACCAAATCTAAACCAATGTGTAGAGCTTTCCAAGGGCTTTTTATTGACTACTCAAAATCCAAAATCTGACTCCATATGCAAAAGTTATGCCCTAATCTATGCTTAAAATAAATAACATCTAACTTTTGGGCTCTTTAAACCTAACAAAATGTCAAAATCATATAACTAAACATACACTAAGTCATAGTGCTTTGAATTAGCTTTCCAACACCTATAAGAATTTTGAAATCTAATATCCTAATAGAAAGTTATGGCTTTTTTACTAAGACAGTCTTTTTACCATTTTCACAGCGATTTTATTTTTGGGACAAAATTTTTGATGGGATTAAATTTGATGGCCATCATGGGCTGAAACTAAAAATCTCTTTCATTTCCTCTAAACATGGTCAAACTAGGGAATATTATATATCAAAATTAATGGAAACATTGACCTGGATCCAATTGTGAGGTCTCTTTTTACCTAGGAGGTCATTTCTACAAGATAACCCCTAAAACTCTCATTTCAATGAAACATTAAAAATATCCTTTTGTCCAATAATTTCACATGCCCAAAATCTACCAATATCCCATCATAGCAACAAACCCAAAACCCTCAGATCTACAATAAACAACTCATATATCTTGCCCTTTCTTTTATCCTCTCATACATTTCCATGGATTCAATTTAGGGTTACAATAATAAAACCATAACTTTGATACCACTTGTAAAGAAATTCGCAACAAAGAATATAACTATTTGCACATAACCCATAATAGATCTGAAATAAATGTGCAATTAAAATCCAATGCAAGAGAATAGACAACATAGCCAGAAAAAATGTGACATAGGATATACTCTAGGAAACCCTCACTTAGGGAAAAAACCCAGCCTCCAAAAGCATCTGTCATCATGTATTATTCAACAAAAAACACCATTACCATGTAACCGTTCAAATCCATATTCATCACTAAGAAAACTATGTGAACAAGCACGATTCCACACATCCCATGCCATGCTTCCAACCTTCACAAATGCTCCCTTGGCTAACCTATGAAGCCTTGTCCTGGTCGACTCTTTCCCTTTTTTGTCTTCTATATTTTCTCTCCTTCTCACTTATCTCTACAACTACCCTTGTGGCTAATTATACAATAGTAAGTTCCACAGAACCACTAAGTGGTATTACATAAACCATGTGCTACCTATCCCACTAACCTCACATTTAATATTAGACATGTTAATTATGTTCCTTGATATTAATTAATTACATGAAATATTATCACAATTTTACAATACAACTCATCAAGTATATCCCATGGGAATCTTTTCATTTTGCATGTCCATCTAGATGCAACATTACATAATAAAATAAAATAAAATAATATAGCAATATTATGTAATGTGTGCAACACCCATTATCTCAACACAAAGTCCTCTTCTTTAGTAGCATTGTTTCTAACTTTTTTTGGGGTCTCTTTAACTTTAGTTTCATAGACCATCTCCTCATTCTAAGAATCTTAACTTTCCTCTTTGCTCTCTTTTTTATATTTTTTCCCTTTCTTGTTTATTAGTCTCTCTAACTTCATCTTCCCAAAACTGGAGTCAATTTTGTAACCCTCAGTAGTAGCTTTCTATTCTCTTTCATCACCTTCTAAATTTTTATTCGAGACCTTATCCACTTCAATAATTTCCCTATAATCCTACTCTTCCTAGGGGTACAAGCTGAGATAACCTTTTCATAATTTATTCTTACATTTTTCCAAAGTTTCAAAAAAAATGGATTCCTTAAAGCTATGGTTTTTAACTTTAGGGATTTTGACTTTATGTTGGATTTTATTCACATCTCCACATGCAATGGGTATTTTGTTAGGCTCCTTATCTATCTCAACTTCCTTAATAACAATAGAGGACATAGGATTACTTGGGGGATGATCCCTACTCATTAAACATGTACCAAGACTAGGGTGATGGGAGAACAAATGGTGATATAAGTCAAAAATCAAGACTTGATGAATGGCCAAATTATCTCTGTTTGCAATACTATTAACCAAAGAAGAGAATAGGAAACAAAGGCACGTTAATTTTCTCAACATACGTTAACATGTTTAAAAATAGATAGTGATAACCATGGTAGGTGGTGAACCACCTTTCTAGGGTAGAATACCTCATAACCAACATACATATAAAGGTGAAGGGACTAGGGATATATAAGCATTCCTACATGTTTCCTAACTTAACCCTAACTAGTTGCTATGTGTCATCAAAAAACTTGTGCCTAAATTTAGTGTGTTCTCAAGAGCCCATTCTCTCCACCTTCACACCATCATATTAAGACCAATAGCTTCACCTATTAGTTCCAAAGTGATGAAAAGCTTAATAATTGTGATAGTCACATGGCCTTTAAGAAAAGAATTAAAAAATTTGATAGAAAGCATCATTTTATGGCCTTCCATTGATTAACTATAGTTGTCCAAACAAACCCTTTTGAAATAGTTCCAAATTGTTCTATTTTTTAGTAATTCTCTACAACTTCTCATTCCCACTCACTCAGGAGGGCCACATATTATGTAAGCCTTGTCAAAAATATGGTTTCCCTCCTCAATGTCAATGTTAATCTTGCTAATTATCTATACAATAGTGTCACTTTATGCTATAAACTCACCATCTAAACCAAAAAAGAAAACTAGTTTTTTTATTATTGATACTTGTAGTTAGTCAAATATCTTCTTTCAATATGAAGTGTTGCATAATAATAATATTGACATTTAAAAATATGATGATACCACTAACAAAAATTTCATGGTTTTTTAATGAAAATGCATTGATAATGTTAGAAATATTTAGAATAACTTAGAGGGGGGTGAATTAGTTACTCAAGGTCCTTTAGTGCAATTTGAATATTTAAACAATAAAACACTTTGTTGTTCTGCTTATCCTATTTTTTCTTGGTCTCTATTGTTACTCGGTCTCTATTGTAAAAAGAATATTACTATTCCAAATATAACAAGCTTTTCTTAATATAAAATTTAAAACATATAAAGAATTCAACATAGATTTGACACTAGGATTTTTAAATGGAAACCTGATTTGGGAAAAAGGACCAGCAATATGTCACCACCTTTTCACTCTTTTGATGTGATCTTTGTTAGAAGCTAGCCTTGTAAAAGTTACAATACATAGTGTTAAATATGACTAGGTTAGAGGATTTAATCACCCTATTAGCAGTGGCCTTGTTAGAGGACTTTGATCATTCCATTTAGAATGTTACCTTGTGAAAAGGATTTACACAAACTATTAAGTCTTCCAAATAATTGTTAGGAAAACCTTTTCCAAAAGGATTTCATTACAAATTGTTTACAATGATTAGAAATAAAAAAATAGGTTTTCATCTATGTGATCACAACTCACTTTGCAAGTTGAGATCTCTGTTCGGTCTAGGTGTTGATTCACTGACAAGATCTCCACTGCCATCTTTGTTCTTGATTCTCTTGGAAACCCTTCAAGTAATCAGTCTTCCCCCTTCAATAATACTTAAGCCTTCTTACTCAAATTTCACTTATCACTATCAACAACATCTACATAAGAAATCTCTTTTAGCTTTGCATTCACTCACACTTGTGCATCTCTGATCAACCTTTATTTTTATGTCTCTCTTCACATATAAATGTGCACACATTCCTTATTCAGCTCTACACCTCTTGAAATAGACAATTCTCACTTTACCATTTTCCATGATCATTTTAGATCTTAGGGTTTACAACCAGGGTCAACATGGTTCATTATATCTATCCATCTTCTTGATCTTCTTCTAGAAACTTCTCTAGAATCTATCTATTAGGTCTTTAGTAAATCCTCGCCTTGAATTTAATAATCTAACTCATCAATCTTATCTTCAACATGGTTTACATCTTCCAAGAAATTAACTAAGTTAGCTAGGAATCATGATTTCCTAGAATTTATCTTCAATAGTGTTACTCAGTAACCACTAAATTTTGACACTTGTTCATCATTTAATACTTAGGTGCTATAAAATTTTTGGCTTGACATCAACTATCTTTTTTGAACGATACTAACACTTGGTCAACAATAGATTTTCTTAGAACTAACCATGGCTCAATTGACACTAGCATCACTTTGCATTCCTTTTCCATTTACTCTATTGCTTTGCTTGGATTAACTTTCTTGACATAAAATATCACTTTTATTGATCAAAGTCTTTTTAATCAAATGTCATTTGTAGCTTCCTTTTGATAACTCAACCTTTTCTCTAGGTGTTATTGTTATGATAAATTTCTCAAATCTTATTCATCAATCAAATATATATGATATTTAGATTGGGTAGTAATATGCCTCATCAATAGATTTTACATCAGTGAATTTTTTTAAAAATCTAATTATAAGTTTCTAATAATCTCCCTCTTTGGAATTGATGGCAACATCTCAATATCAACAATATCTCAATGTACATTATGCAAAATGGTCTTCTCTATTTGGAGTTAAACCAACTGGTAAGTCTTCTTTTCCACTAGTTAAGATACTCACTAGGTTAGAAAAGGGTTCATGTATGAATACAGGTCCAAATGAACATGTAGATCAGAAATTTGCTTCAATATCCTCTACCCTAGTGGGTAAGTTTATTAGGAAAAGGTGAAATATAGATATTGCTAGAGCTTTCATGCAGATGAAATTGAACCTTAAAGGATAGGTCACTATAACTGTGATGCCCATAGGTTTCCTGTCTTTTGAATTTCCATGTAGTAAGGATCTGTCAAAAATTTTGTGTAATGGACCTTGGGTTATCGGTCGCTTGACTCTGGTCCTCTAGAAGTGGTCTTTGAAGCTAGATTTGAATGATTCTTTTTCGGTGCAAGCTCCAATGTGGGTCAGACTTCTAGAGCTACCATTGGAGTTTTAGAATTAGGATGTGTTTGTGGGAGTGGAAAAATCCTTTGGTAAGCTTTTATCCATAGATCCGATAACTACATCTAGAAGAAGACTCACACATACTCATATCTATATTGGAGTTTGGGAAGGGGATGCTATGTCCGAGGTTGTGTGCTTTCATTCTCGACTTGGTTTGCATGTCTAAAAGCTAGTTTATGAAAGTGTACCTTTTGCATACTTTCATTGTTTGAAATTAGGTGATAAGGGTGATTAGTGCCCTAATGCTAAAGAGGAAAAGAGAAGGAAAAAAGAAACTTCTAAATCTAAAAAGGAGAAAAAGATTTGGAAAAAGAAGGAAATTAAGGATAATCCTAGGAATTAAGAGGTCAGGGTGGAAATCCTTGTTAAAGAAGTGCATGAACCAGACCAAATTGGATACAAGGTGGGCAAGGAGGTTGAAGAACTAGTTATTGTAATGCCTAATTCTTAGACCATAGAATCATACTGGAAATATCCAAGTTGGGTAAGGAGGATGAACATCTAGTTTCTTAGACCACATAGGGGGCTATCCTAGCAAAGGAATTAATGGTCACAAATCTAGTTGTTCGCTAGGTTAATGAGGGGATAGATGAGTCAACAAGGTGAGATAAAGGGATAAATAAGGAGATATTCAAATCACCATCTCAAGAGAAAAGGGTTGAGTGTGTGATACCCCTATAGGAAATCAGTATGATTTCCTCTCTTGTGGAGAGGAGGGAGGAGCAAAGATTGAATGATGAAATGGAGGTAGTGAGGGAAACACAAGGACATCAGTGAACCATGGTGGTTCCTTCATCTCCTATGAAGGGTCATTCTACTTCTTATAATTTGGAAGAGAGGCTTATGGACATGGTAAGATTTCCTTTAGTAATACCATGGCTGGCAAGGCCACCAATTCTGATGGTGCCTCGAAAGGCCTACTTGCTCTCTTTAACAATAAACATTTAAAAGTCACTTCTTTGTATAATGAAGGTAATATTCTATTATGTAAATTGTTCCATAGGAATAGCAATGATTCATGGTTTCTCTTGAATGTGTATGCCCCAAATACTAAGATGGAGAGGAAGGATTATTGGATGAAGCTTTGTTCTATTATTCAAAATAGTAAACTTAACAAGGGTATTATAATGGGAGATTTTAATATTCCCCTTACTAATGAGGAAAAATTAGGGGGTTTGGCCCTAGATTTGGATAGCATGTTGGATCTCTCAAACTTCATTAATAGTTTGGCTATTATGGATGTTGATCTCTTAGGTGGGGTTTACACATGGTCCAACATGTGAACAAAGAGGGAGTGCATCCAGGTTCATTTGGATAGTGCTCTCATCACTCTAGATTCGTTGAATTCCTTTTCCTATAAGCTCTCCCTTCTCCCTAGAGTTGGGTCTGATCATTCCCCCATTTCCTTTATGATTGTTGCTCTTGAGGCTAGGAGGAATTATCCTTTTTGGTTTGGAAAAATGTGGATATCTCATTTGGACCTTTTGGATAGAATCTCCTCTTTGTGGAATACTGAGGTGCAAGGGGCTATTATGTTTAGGGTTGCCAACAAATTGGATAATGTTAAATGCAATATTAAAGTCTAGAATAAGATAGATTTTGGACATATTTTTCAAGAAAAAGAGGAGATTTTAGATAAGCTTAGTAGTATTTAGGACATTATCTAGATGGATGGATATAATGATCAGAACAAGAATATAGAGATTTGAATTCTCACTGATTTGCATAACATTATAAGCAGAGAAGAGAATTATTGGAAACAAAGACCCTATATTAATTGGCTTAAAGAGGGTGATCAAAACACCATATTTTTTCACCTTTCCACCCTTAAGCATAGAGCTAATAATAGGATTACAAGGATTAAGAAGGGCCAAGTACTTTTGACACAAGAAAATGATATTGCTGCTAAATTTGTGTCTTTTTTCTCTTCTCTTCTTTCCTAGGATCCCTTGTTATTTGTGTTGGATTAGAATGAAATTGTTTCGTCTCTTCCCCAATTAATTCAACCACACCACAATGAAATGTTGCATGTGATCCCTAAGGCCCAAGAATTTTAAGAATTTTTTTTCTCTCTTCCAATGTATAAAGCCTCAGGGCCAGATGTTTTTTCTACATTCTTCTTTCAATTATATTGGGAGGCAGTTATGGAGGATGTTGTCAAGGTGGTGCAGGAAGTTTTTGGGGCCAGGAATCTCCTTAAAGAACTCAACTAGCTATTTTTTTCATTCTCATTCCTAAAGTTCTAGGCGTAGATTCAATGAATCAATTTAGTCCCATTAGTCTTTGTAATTTGTTGTACAAGATCATTTCATAGGTGTTGACATCCATAATTCTTAATATTCTTTCTTTAAACATATCCCAATAGCAAATGAGTTTTATCCATAGAAGATAGAACCTAGATTCTATCATGTTGGTTCATGAAGTCATTCATTGGCTGGAAGAGGGTAAAAGAGAAGGACTCCTTCTCAAGTTGGACCTTTCCAAGGCCTATGATTGGGTGGACTCAACTTTCCTTGGTTTTGTTCTCTAGGCTTTTGGTTTTGATCATGAGGTGCATAAACTTGTTTCTCAACTTCTTTCTACTTCTTTGCTTGCCATACTAATTAATGGAGGCCCTTTTGATTTTTTCAAACCTTTGAGAAACTTATGGTAGGGGATCCCCTATCTCCTATATTGTTCATTATCATGGCTAAGTGTATTGGTAGGTTTATTTATAGAAAAGATAGGATGGGATATCAAGAGGTATCAAGCCTTCTTCACGAAATGTTACTTTTACTCATTAATAGTTTGCAGATGTGACTATCATGGGAGGAGAAGCTTCAGTTCAAGAGGTTAAAGAGACGAAGAAACTACTAGATGTGTGTGTGTTAGGGGATCATGATAGCTTATTAATAAGGCAAAAATCTTAATTTTATTTATTAATACTCCTATTAAAGACAAAGGAAGATTTCTAGGATTCTTGGTTGTGGGGTTGGCAACCTTCCAAATAACTATCTTGGTTAGTCCTTGGGAACTAAGCTGCCAAATTAGTTTTGGAATGGGATTCTTGATAGATTCAGTAAGAAGTTGGCTAGTTGGAAATGTACTACTTTAAGTCAGGCTAGAAAATGTCTTTTGGTTAAATTTTGACTTTAAAATCTTCTAATGTACGCTCTAAATCTCTTTGAGATACCGGCTAAACATGCTAATAAAATGGAAAAGATCCAAAGTGATTTTATTTGGTCTAGGCTTGAGGAACACAAAAGATACACTCTTGTGGTTTGGAATAATGTTTGCCTTCCTAAGAGCTATGGAGGTCTTGGAATAAGGAAACTATGACATCTTAATAAGGCTCTTCTAGCTAAGGAGATCTAGCTCATTTTCAATAGCTCAGGGGAATGGAGAGATGTTTTAGTGGAGAAGTATATTAGAATGCCTTCTCTAAGGTTTATACTCAATGACCCTAACTTCTTGAATGGCTCAGCCATTTGGAATGGTATGCTTAAGGCAAGAGACCTGTCTAATTCTAAGACCAAGTGGAAAGTGGGAAGTGATGAAGACATCCTCTTCTAGCATGATAAGTGGTTGTTTCAAGGTCCTCTCATTAACAATCCTATCCATGATAACTAGGAAAATATCTGTATTAGAAAATTTGAAGTGAAAGTTAGAGACTATAAAACAGACTAGGGATGGAGAGACATATCTCTCATCTCAAATGATTTGAAGTCGATAATGGTGATGCTAAGCTCAATGATCTTGAACAATAAGAGGGATGAATTAATGTGGGATGATAATTCTAATGGTTTCTACTTAGTGCCATCAAGGTATAAATCCCTTTAGAGACTAAAATAGAAACCTCCATGGGCTAAGGCTTGGTTGCTTGGCCTTACCCCTAAGACTAATATATTCTTTTGGTTGATGTTACACGATAAAATTCTCACTTTTGATAATCTGGAAAAGGAAGGTCAATATATCCCGAATAGATATATTCTCTGTAAGAATCATTTGGAGTTGGTTAATCATATTTTTATTCATTGTCCATACTCCATGGAGGTTTGGGATTTTCTTAGAAAGAAATATGGAGTCAGTTGGTGCAAGCCAAATAATATTTTGTAGTTCTTTTGTCAATGGGATAGTATGTATAAAGGAACTAATTTGCAAGCTATAAGCTCCTGAACTTTTCCTCACTTCTGCTGGGGAGTTTGGAAGGAGAGAAACAATCAAATTTTTAGAGATAGGGAGGAACTTTCTTATGTGCTTGTGGAAAAAATTAATAGCACTATGAAGGAGAACTTCTAGATAAGAAAGGGGGGAGATATTGAAGATGGAGATAGGAATAAGGAAAAGGATAAGGACTAGAGGACAAAAGGATAGGAGGTGAAGTGAAAGCTCCCACCTAAGGGTTAGTATAAATGCAACTTTGATGGAGCAACTGAAGGGAATCCTAGTCTTTCTAAATGTAGAGGAATAATTAGAATCTATCATTGTGGAGTTGTTGATGCTCTCTCCTATCCCCTAGGAATATATACAAATCATTATGCTGAAGTCAGTATTGCTCTCCATACTATTAAATTAGCCCTAGATGTGCAAGTCAAAAAAATATGGCTTGAGGAGGACTCAAATAATATTATTAGATGTATTATAGGGAGTCTTCATCCCACCTAGAAAATTGCAAATATAATTGAAGAAATTTTTATAACACTTGGAAAATTTGAATGCATTTATGTTAGCCATGAGTACAAGGAGGCTAACTTAGTGGTTGAATGGTTTGTCAACAAAGCAATAAAGAAAGAAATGATGATGATATGGAATACCAATGGGAATATTTCAGAAGATGCAAAAAGCCTAATCAATCAAGAGAGGATCTTGGGATCTAGAGGTTATGGGGTTAAGGTTTTCTCTCCATTTTATTTGTATTCTTCTATGGACAAGAGCATTTATGGGCACAATAAAAGACCTATTTCTAACCCAGCCCTGCATGAGTTTTTATTGCTCTTGATATATATTATTTTAAGGCTTAGTCTAGGAGTAAATCCCTGGCTCATGTAGGGCCTACTTCTGAGGACATAGGGAGTTCAAACTTCTCTTCATATTTGGAAGAGGTTTAGAGTATAAGCTCACAGGAGGAGAAAGCTTATCACTCATCTATAAAGTAGGCAAGGGGAAAAGATAAGGATACTCCTTCTTCATTTAAGGCTTCATGTATGAAAAGTTCCAGGGGCCTTGGGCTGAAAATTTTTTGATTAGGGGGAAGAGGAATATAATGAAGAAGGAGAAGACATAGATATAGATGAGGAGAATAAGTGTGAGGAAGATGAAGATAGAGAGGAGCTGGTTGATAACCCTAGAAAGAAGTAGACGAGGATGAAAGAGGAGGTCATACCCTTAGAGGGAAAAACTATTTTTGGTTTGGAGATTTTAGTGCTTCCACCCTCTCCAAATCCCCCATAGGAGCACAAAAAGGAGAAAACAGAGGAAGGAAGTGGTGAGGTGATTACAAAAGATATGCATTTGGCTTGGAAACATTTTAATGTTAGAACGCCAAAGATGGGGATTGTGAGTGAAGTCATGAATCCACAAATCCTTGAAGAAAAAGAGGGAAATATCCAGATGGAGGAACTTATTGATCTGGCATTGGTGGCCATAACTAAAAATACAAGGGAATTGGGAATGGACTTGCTTAATAATGCAAGAAATAACATGATAGATAATTTTAGATCAATTAAATGGCTAATTCATGTAAACTAGAAAACTAGGGAAACTAGAAAACTAGGGAAAGAAATTCGAGAGAGGAAATGAGATAGATCAGGGGGATGCTATTAGGTTGGTCAAAAAAAGGATGAAAATTTTGGAGACTTACAACCATAACATGGCTAACCAAATGATTTCTATTCTGAACTCTCTCAATGAAAACATTGTTACTCTTGGTGGAAAGCTAAAAGCTATGGGTCTTCTAGAGGATAATGAGGAAAAGGATAGAGATGAAGGTAAGAAGGATGAAGAAACCATCATGGACATATCCCATAGCTATCTTGATTAGACCTGTGTGAAGAAACATGAGCAAATGGTTGACGAGTGTCAGAAAGCCTGTAAAGCGGCAAAAACTATGCAGGATCTTGAAAGGAGGGCAAAGGAGTAAGTTAAGGATTATCAATATTTGTCTTTTTGTTTTTTGGTTTCTTTAGGTTTTTGCTTCAATTTTTGTCTATCATTGGATCTAGCCTTTTTGTTGGCCATAGTTCTATTTCTAGGCTTTTTTTGTTTTATTTACAACCCTATGATATGTAACAACTTTTGGGGTTCATGGTCCCTATAAAACCTATTTATCATATCAAAAACAATATCTCAATGTATCAAATGTATCTTACTTGGTTACCATACAATCCAAAAGATTTGTCCCTCTTTGACATAAATCTCTTCTTGGTTTATCTTTCTCTCTTTTACTTATGTCTCCCTCTTTGTCTATCTCTCCCTCTTTGATGAAAATACGAAAAACACATAACTTTCATAGCATCAATTTCTTCATACATCTAAATTATGTAGATTTTTCATGTCTAGCTGATTTATGTCATCTGTATATGACTAATATGTTATGTTTTACTAATCTTTCTACCTTAGGAATTTCCCAAAGTAGAGTTATATTGCACCAATGTGTAAGATATTTTGATTGGCACATTTGATGCAATGAACCTTGCTTCCTTAAGTAGCTTTGGTTAGGGGAATCACCTATAATTTACCTATAAGATATTCATGAGCATCTTTAGGTAAGGATTTTGTGAACATATCATTAATTTGTTCTTTGGTGTTTGCATATTTTAGCTTCACTTCCTTATCTTGTACTAGTTCCCTCAAGTAGTGCTACTTAATATAAATGTTCTTTGCCTTAGTGTGCATCACTAGATTATTTGAAATGTTAATACTACTTGTTTTATCACAATAGATAACCACTTGATTTGAAATCAATTCTTTCATACCTTTTAATTATTTCTTGATCTACATAATGTTTGAATAGTTCACTACAATTTCCACATACTCAACATTAGTTGTTGATTGGGAAATACAATTCTATTTCTTGCTTGTCGATGACACCAATATGTTTCCTAGAAAGAATGCACCTCCACTAGTGCCTTTTCTATCATAAATACTTCTAGCCCAATCTGAGTTAGTGAATACCTTTAGTTCAAATTTATCACTTCTTATGTAATACAATCCATAGTCTTATGTACCTTTTAGATATCTCAATATCCTTTTTACAGCCATCATATGATTCTATTAAAGATTTTTTGAAAATATAGAAAATATCCCAATTGAAAATGCAATACCTGATCTTCTATGAAAATCATATTATAATTTTCCAATCATAGATTTCTATAAGGTTTGGTTCACATCAGCAGATTCATCATTTTTAGATACCTTATGTCGTGTTGACATAGGTGTACTCACTGGTCTTGATGTATTTGGATTAAGTAATGAAATTTCATTTGACATACCTATAATCCAAAAAAAAATGATTTCATCAAACATAGGCATTTCAAATTCCTTCTTCATTTCATCAACAAATGATTTTCAGAATGCTTGACTTCCTCCTAATATAATGTCATCATCAAATATTTCAGATAATAGTACTTCATTATTCTTACCATTCTTCAAATATAGATTACCGTTATCATTATCCTTTCAAAACTAGTATTTACCAAATACTTAGGTAATATTTCATACCATGCTCTTTTGGCTTGTTTCAATCCATAAGGGGCTTTGTTTAGTTTATATCCCATATCCTTTTTTTCTATATATGAAAATCCTTCAAGTTTATCAAAGTATACTTTTTCCTCCAGTATACCTTTTAAAAATGTAGATTTCACATCCATCTAATATACCTTGAAATTCTTTTATGTCGAATATGCAAGCACAGTTCTAACTCCTTCATGTCTTGCCACAAGAGAAAAAGTTTTTCTATAATCAATTCCTCCTTGAGCATATCCCATGTATACTAGTCTTCCTTTATATCTTATTACTTCTCCATTCTCATTGAGCTTGTTTATTAATACCCACTTTGTCCCAAACTCATTTTTGTCTCTAGATCTTGGCACTAAAGTCCAATTATTTTTCTTCTCAATCTATTCAATTTCTTCATTCATTTCCTAAATCCAATCTTCATACTCCAGAGCATATTTCACTATTTTGGGCTCAAATTCACAATGTAACCATGTGTCATCTTTGAGTCTGTTTCTTATCATAACACTTAATTCAATATCATAACCATGTGTCATGTTTGAGTTTGTTTCTTGTCATAACACTAAATTCAACATCATGAATAATTTCTTTAGGTTTGTGATCTCTTCTCACATATTTTGCTAGCACAGGTAGTTTCCTTCTTTATTCTTTTGTAGGTTCATCTTCAAAATTATTCTCAAGCTCATTTTCTCTTTCTTATTTAGGTTCAAGTTTTTCTTTTTCATGCTTGGCATTTGCAATTTGATGGTTGGAATTCCCCATCTATGACTCGACTTCTATATTGCTTGACAATTTATTGTTCTGCAATATTTCCTATCTATTAAGAGACTACAATTTGGTTTTCTTGTTCATTAGGTGTTCTTGGAACATCATTATCCACATATATGAATGTACAATAGTCTTTAGATTCTTCTTTGCATGTGGTATCATTTCTTTCTATAAACTCATCAATTTTCACATTTGCACTTTCCACAACTTTGTTAGTATTATAGTTCAAACACTTATAAGCTTTTCTCTAATGGAATATCCTAGGAATATACCTTCCTCACTCTTTACATCAAGTTTTCAAATCCTATTGTCTTTAATAATATCGAATCTACTTCCAAAGATTTTGAAATATTTTGCATTAGGACCATATCTATATCACTGTTCAAAAGGTATATCATTTGTACCTTTCTTGGCATGTACTCTATTAAAGGTATAGACATTAGTACTAATAGCTTCTCTCCAATATTCCTTTGATACACTTTTCTCCATCATTAATGTCCTTGAGAAATCTATTATTGATATGTTCCTCCTTTCATCTATTCCATTTTGAGGAGGGGTCCTTGGTGCTAACACCTATCTATTAATTCTTTTATCATGTACAGAATATATTGAACTCATTCGAAATGAATTCACCACATATGTTAGATATCAAGAACTTTAGACTTTTCCGTATTTCTTTTTCAACTCTTGCTAAATACCACTTGAATACTTGAAAAGAATCATATATAGCTTTAAGAAACATCACAGTCATCATCCTATAGTAATCATCAACAAATCTAATGAAATACTTATCTCTATGGTAACTTCGAACATCAATGGGTCGACATAGGTAAGTATGAACCAATTCCAAAATGTCACAAGTAGTGTATGTTTCTCTTTTTTCTCTTAAAACTAGACTTGGTTCTTTTTTCGAGATGATTTGTTGATGCATGGCATTGTCAGGATTCTTTAGTTTAGGCAATCCTCTCAGTTTCTTCATTTTATTGAAATTTATGAATTGTCAAAATTTACATGACATATAACCTCTTATGCCATAAATAAACATCTTCTTGTAGTGCAAAAAGACATGTCTCATTAGATAAATCTAGATTGGACAAGTTTCCTCTTGTATGTTCACCACTTCTACCTAGATTATCAGTAACATCATATATCTTGGCCTTCCTATTGTAAAATTCAATTATGTAACTTGATTTTTTTAGCTATGAAACACTCAACAAATTATAGTTAAGTCCTTCAACCTAGTAAACATTTCCACATTTTATCTTATCAATCAGTTGCATGGTTTCTTTACATTTTACAACACATGGAATATCATTATCAAATTCTACACATACATCTTTGTATGGACCAATGTCCTAAAAATTTTCTTTATCACTAGTCATGTGATTTAAATATCCACTACCAATTATTCATCTGTCACTTTTTTTTACATATGAAATCAATGCAATTTTTTCATCTTCATCAAAATCTTCTTTCATACAAACATAGACTATTTCGTCACCATTACATTTAGATTCATTATCAGTTTCTTCCTTAGCAATATAAAAAGATTTCTTACCTTTCTCATCTTTGTTTCTCTTGAAGTCTCAGTCATGTCTTCTTCCTTTGTAATTGCTTTTCTTTCTTTCATCCTTTTCCTATTTGTCTAGACACCTACAAGAAATATGAACCACTTTGTTGCATGAAAAATAGATAATATGTAGTTTACCTTTTTATTTACCTTTTCCTCTTCCAAATAATTTTGAAATGAGGGCTTGAAGTTCATCAATATCATCATTAGAACTTTAATTGTAATTTTCCACATGTTTTCCTTTAATTTTGCTAAGAACTAATTGTGACTTAAATGAAAATTCAATAGTAGTAGGTGTGTAGTTATAAAAGTTAGACATTTCAAAACTAGCAAGTCTATAAATTATACCTTCTAAGGCCAAAGTGGTACCTAGTGTGCATCTCAGTTCTTGGGTTACATACACTCTAATTGAATAAATAGAAAGTAGAATCCTCAATACCTTACTTATCATAGTTTCATCTTTCATTTCTCTATTTACACCTTGAAGATTATTAACAACTTCTTTAACTCTTGTTCAATATTATAATATGTTCTCACCTTCCATAGTTTTCAAGTGATTAAATTTACCTCTTAGGCTTTTTTATTTGGATCTCATGACATTGTCATCACCTCCATTTATGGTTTTCAATTTGTCCCACATTTTGTTTGCATTGCAAAAGTATTTTAAGCCATCAAACTTAGCATAGCTTAGGGCTAAGGAACTCTCCAATATTGGTTGATTGTGTTATTTCTTTTACTTTAGTTGATCAACTGTTAGAGGATGAGAGGCCATCTTTACATACTCAATGTCCAAAAAGTTAATAGCAACATCACTAATACTAGATATATGCAACCTCAACAAGGTTTACCATGTAGGAAAGTTCTCCTTTTTTAGCTTGGTAAATCTCTCTTATGAGTCATGATCTTTATCTTTAAGTACCTTCAAACTTTTCTCTGTAAGAACTAAACTCTGACACTAATTATTAGAAGTGTTTAAAAAATTGAGAGGTTGGGGTGGTGGGGGGGGGGGGGGGGGGGGGTGTTCAACCAATTACTCAAGGTACTTTAGTACCATTTGAATATTTAAACAATAAAACATTGTGTTGTTCTACTTATCATGTTGTTTCTCGGTCTCTACTTTTACTTAGTCTCTAATTTAAATAAAATTTAATGTTCCAAATATAACATGCTTTGTTGAATATAAAATATAAAACATATAAAGCATTCGATATAGATTTGACAGTAGAATTTTATGTGGAAACCAAATTTGGGAAAAACCACCAACAACATGTCAACACTTTTTCACTCTTTCAAAGTGACCTCTATTACAACCCACCCCTATTAAATGCTACAATATAGACTGTTAAATGTGACTTGGTTAGAGGATATAATCACCCTATTAAGAGTGGCCTTGTTAGAGGAATTTGATAATTAATTTAGAATGTCACATTGTAAAAGGATTTACATTGATTATTAAGTCTTTCAAATGATTTTTGATATATGTGATTATAACTCACTTTGCAAGTTCAAATCTCTATTCGGTCTAGGTGTTGACTTATTGATAAGCTCTCCATTGTCATCTTTGTTCTCGATTCTCTTTATCCCTTCAAGCAATCATTCTTCCTCCTTCAACAATACTTAAGCCTTCTTGCTCAAATTTCACTTATCACTATTAATAACATATCTGTTTAAGCAATCTATTTTAGCTTTGTAGTCACTCTCATGTTTGTGCACCTTTGATCCACCTTTCTCTGTATGCCTCTCTTCAAATATGCACTAGCATAGATGCCTTATTCGGCTTTGCACCTCTTTAAAAAGGAAATTATTTCTTTACTATTTTTTGTGATTGTCATAGATATTCCTTTTCTATTTACTCAATTAGCTTGGCTTAAATTTATTGACATAAACAATCACCTTCATTTATCAAAGTCTATATAATGAAATATCCATTGTAGCTTCCTTTTCATAACTCAACCTTTCCTCTAGGTGCTATTTTTATGAGAAATTTCTCAAATCCTCTTCATTAATAAAATAGATATGATGTTTAGATTAGGTAGAAATATGTCTCATCAATAGATTTTAAATCAATGGAAAAACAACAATTATTCCAATTGTAAGTTTCCAACACGATAAATGTGGAAACTTTCTAGCCTTTAAAAGGAAATAATAATAATTAAAAAATATGCTTTGTTTGCAATCCAAAATTTTGAGTGCATAATTCAAATGATTAATGTTGGAAAATCCAATTGGAAGTGTTTTTATATTTTCATTAATGTCAAACCTACTAGTAGGATATTGTCAAACCTACTGGAGAAACATTTATCAATAGTGTAGAGTGCAATATTGATTGATTGTTGGATTAGATTTGAAAAGGAGCGATATCAAGGTGACCTAGTGATGTTGATGATTGATGTGAAGTTAAGTATCATGTAATTACAATGGGAACTTGATAAGTTAGTCCTTGACAAGATAATTTTTTGTTTAATCATTACATGGAGTGAAGAAGAGAAATAAAATTGATATATAACTGAAATGAAAAGAGCTGAGTTAAAGTCCAAGTATGAATAAGTATCAATATTGGTTGGTGAATGAAGGAGTTGGAGCAAAAGATTAAGTAACTTAAGTAGAAGTTGAAAAAAAAGTTTATGTTGTGTGATAGTTATTATTGAGAGAGGTAGGTTAGTAGAGATCAAACATATTAATGGCTAACTAAGCCAGTTGATAAAAATAAAAGAAAAATATTGAATAGTGAGCTACATAGTGATGACTGAGTAGAACAACTTAGTGATTTCCAAGTGACAATAAAAGTTATAGCATGTAAAATAATGGAATTTGAGACTAACATGGTTAAAACTTTGAATTAGTCAAAAGCACATGGAAGATATTGAGTAATGAGCTAGAGTATTTAATGCATAAAGAGATTTTATTATGTGATTAAAACCATGGATTTGATAAGAAGTTTTGATAAGTATCAAGATGGAAGAAGTAGAAAAAAGTGATGGAAGCATTCTATGAATATGACCTAACACTAAGATCTATGGTGATGTTTAAGCAGAAAAAGATCAAAATTACCTATTTAGGAATACATAAGAGATGTTTTCTAAGGTTAGTTCACTATTGATTGGAAATCTTAAGGAGAAGGTAGGTATGTGCAAGATCATGGTGTACCAAACTATGGCCTTAAGTGGCAGTGAAAAACCAGCAAATCAGGGTTATGTCAACTTGACACATAATTTTAAAGTGGTTCTAGACTCTATATCCAAAAGTTGTAAGAAAGTAATCTGTAGGAAATTTAATGTAGTTTCTAAAAAATAAGGCCTTATCTGGAGAAAAAATTATTTGATTGGACAAAAGTTTGGATTTTAATGCAGTACTACAAATTTTTTAGGGCAAAAATAAAAAGTAGGTGTATGTCTGACCACCTTAATCATAATCAAATGATAATATTTTTAAATATAATTTTAGATATAAAATTTAGACTCATGCTTGGATGTGACGCATATTTTTGAGAAATTTCATTCCAAATAAATAATTAATTATGAATTTTCTACTATACTGTTTTCAGAATTTAAAAACTCTCGTGTCTGACCATCTTAACTAGTTCAAAAAAAATCAAAATTAAGTTTTTCTTATTTTTTTCTTATACTATTCGAAGCATAGAATGTGATGCATCTTTTGGATTTCACAAATCTTATACAGTTTGAAAGTTATAGCTATTTTTCAACTAGTATGTCAAGCAGCACTTTGTAGCTAACTCCATTAGAAAATAAGTAATAATTACTTATTTAACTCGTAATTTGACAAGCCTTAAATTTATGAAAAGCTAAGAAAATTCTTAAGAAACCCTTTTCATTACATCAAATTTTGGTTAAAAAAAAGTTGTTAGCTACATGCTTGAAAGAAAAAAACACATAAGAACATGCCAAAAACACATTTTTGGGATGTTTTAAAGATGACCATATAATGTTGGTATCGAAAGATATAGTAGGAATTATAAAGGTATTAATTATTTTCATTTAGTATGAGGATGGGTGGGAAAAAAGTTGGAATAGATTTTGAAATTCTTTGAGGCATTTCAGAACTACATATTTTTCAGATCGCCACTTTTTGGCACACCATGATCTTGCACATACCAAGGTGTGAGGAGAAGAGATGTAGAGGATAGGTATAAAGAGTGTAATGAGGTATTATTTCTTGAGGAGATGCCAAGAAGATCAATGATGGAGATGACAATGAAGGCTAGTCAATGAGCCAATAGATGAGTGAGTGAGGATCTAAATTTGCAAAGTTAGTTGTGTTTTTATAGATCAAATGTGCTATTACATTCTAACTAATCTAACACTCAAAATCCTTTTATCAAGGTTGACCTAGTAGTCATTTTGTAAATCCTCTAATCTAGGTGACATTATAATGGAATGATCTAAGGTGCTCTAACAAGACCACTCCTAATAGAGTTATTAAATCCTTTAATAGTGTGTTTAATAAGCTTTAACATGATTGGCTATTAACCAAGCTCACGTTTGAAGAGTGAAAAATTGGTAGAATGTTACCTGATGATTTTTTCCAAATTTGTTTCCATGTTAAATCCTAATTTCAAAGTATTATTTACATATGTGGATGTTTCTTTATGCATGCTATTTTTATAGTTGTTTACTTTACTAAAAGTTGGCACATATTGGAAATAGAGAGTTATGTAATTACATGAAAAATATTGATGTGTTAATGATGTGCTCTATGGACTGAGATATTTAATGATATTTCTTTAGACTATCACAAGGTTGAATGGGTACATTTGGACCTAAGGATAACTGATTCACCCCGCTTTTTAGTTATTCTAAATCATTTTATCAATTGGTATTAGAGCATTAGTGCTTGTAAGAAAATTTTGAAACACTTTAAACAAAAGATCAAGATGCAGAAGAGAGACATACCCAAGTTGAACAAGGAGATTTTCCCAACATGGAAAAATATTAAGGAGATTTCACTTATTAGGTATTGGAGATTCTATATGATAAAACTTGGACAATGAACACTTTGGGTTACAAATACCTATGATAGTTAAACAAATGAAAGAGAATTGGGAGCATAATAAAATGATGATTGAACATACAATAGCCCTAAGTTATATTAAATTTGATGACATGAAGGAATGCACTATTGTAGAGAAAATGTGGGATAAGTTTGGAAAACTTCATGGAGGAGATAAAAATGTACTAAGAGCTACACCATAAATCTTGAAATGAAAATTTGATGACATGAGAATGAAAGAAGGTGAAACTATTACATAGTATCACAACCAAATCAAAAAGGTGGTGAATGATATTAGAGGAGGCATATCTGATGAGACTATAATAAGTAAGATATTGAGGACTTTACTTCCTATCTTTGTAATTAGAGTTTCTATAATTCAAGAGCTAAGATGTACACCTAGTGATGATCTTACCTTGGATAGTCTAATTGGTAGACTAAATAGATTTGAATTGTCATATTTAAGGTATAACTAACCCTTGATGGATCTAGGAAAAAGAAAAAGAAAAAGTATATAGAAAGTGACAGTTTATCTAATGATTATCTTGATGAGCTTGAAGCATTATTAGACAAAATACTATCCAGAGGAAAAGAAAAATACAATGGCTGATAGAGATGACAAGGAGGAAAGGAAAGACTTCAAGTATAGAGAAAGAAGATACAATAGAGATAAATAAGGTAATAAAGAATACAAGGATAAAGTGATGCAGGATATTCTTTGGTTGACATGTTATCCTACTCATTTGTGTTCATTTTTCCAGTTGTTATTGAGTTCTAGTCAATGTCAAGTTGTAACAATTGTTGAGTGCTACTAATTTTGCAGTTTAAGCCAATTTGAGGTTATCCCATGTCATGTTAACACTCGAGTTAGCATGTTATCCCATCTTACTTTGCAATATGCACTGAGTTATCCTTCATGTGCCAAGCTATCCTTCATGTGCTGAGTGATCCTTCATGTGTCAAGTTTTCCTATTGATTTCAAACATCATTATTTTGGATGTATTTTCTCCATTTTTGGTGCGAGTTGACTTGCAAGATTTATTTTGATTGCAACATTTATGATAGGATATTTTCTTGGGATGTGTCCAGACTATTGTTGGGTCAGCCTTTCTATTGTTTAATGTTCTAGAATGTTCTATAAGCCATTTTAGAAATTATAAAAAGAATGTTTAGGATTAGATTTAGGCAGAGATTTTGGTAAGTTTAGAAAAGTATAGGAAGTTTGGAAAACTTTATTATATATGTGTCTAGAAGTGCAAATTTTATGTTGGATCTTAGATTTTGAATGTATATTCTCTATGGTCATAACCCATAGCCTTATAGCTAGGCATGCATGCTGATAATTTGTTGAATCAATAAAAAAATAATGTTCTTTCTCTGTGGTGTTATTCTCTTTACGTGTTTGCTTCCATTGTATTAAATCCAAAAAGTTGGCTTGGATTGATGGGTGTGCCTTTGACCCTATTTCCTCCTACCCTCCTTGCATTAGGTGGTATTAGAGCATAGTTGTTCCTAACTATGCAATAAGATCGCCAAAGTGTGAGGTAGTTTGTACCAAGACCTTGGATCATGTAGAACCCTGATTCAAATTTGGTTGTTGGGTTGCAAATCTTCAAACGTGACCTATAACTTGCAAATGGTTATGATGTTATAGGAACCTCATTTGTAAAGATGGTTCGTGGTAGAGGAAATGTTGATAATGCTATATTGGATACATTTAGACAAATTAGAGCCAAATTAGATGTTGTGGAGGCAACCTAGAGGAGACGAGCTCATCTTGAGGATGTGAGTGATGATGAAGTGATAGCACCAAACCCTCATCCAATACCAAAATAAGATCAACACAATGAAAGATTGCTGAGAGCATTATCTAGGGCACATTAAAAGCTTTTTGTAGAAATTATTCTTTATGATGGAAAGTTGGACACCAATGTTGTGTTGGATTAGATCTCTGATATGGAAAAGTCCTTTGAGTATGAAAACACATATGATAATAGGAAGGTAAAACTTGCAATTACTAGGCTGAAAGGTCATGCTTCACTATGGTGGGAACATTTGCAAATTGATAGACAAAGGAGAGGAAATTAAAAGATCAAAACTTGGCTAAAGATGGTGAGCAAGGTAAAGAACAAATTCCTTCCAAATGATTACCAAGTTAGCTTGTTGAGAAAGATGCAAAATTTGAGACAAAAGAAATGACCGTGAAAGAGTATAGTAAGGAATTCTATAGATTGGACATTAGATCTAGACATGTGGATGATGCTATTAACAAAATTACAAGGTATCTAAATGGATTAAGATATGGAATTCAAGATGAGAAAGTTTTGTGAAACTAGAAAGTGTGGAAGAAGCATATTAATATTCATTTAAATATGAAGAGATCTTGACAAAGAGGTAGAGGTGGTAAATTCTAGAGAGGCAGAGGTAGATCTTATGGTTAATATGGAAGATCTAATAGTTTTGTGCAAGAAAAAGGAAAACCTAAATGGAAGAAACATGAGAAATAAAATACCAAGTAGAAAGGTAGTGGTTCTTACTAAGGAGGTACTAGTTCTTACCAAGTAAGAGGTAATTCTTATTCTAGAGGTGGTTGTCATGGTGATTGTTTCTGATGTGGTAAAGAAGGGCATAGATCTTCTGAATGTTAATCCTCTAAAATTAGGCAAGGTATTCAAAATGTTGTGATTCAAGGAGACATTGTGAATTCACCAAGTGGGCCTAAGGCTAGAGAAAATTTGATGGTGAAAAGAACCTTATGTAATAAGGGAAGTGATGAAGAACACATCCTTAGATGAAGTCTTTTCAAGACCAGATGTAAGATGGTTGTAAAATGTCACAATTTGATCATTGAGAATGAAAGTTCAACAAACTTGGCATTAGTAGATTTGGTTAGAAAGTTGCAATTGCAAAGGTTGAAACATCCCAAACCCTATCATATTTCATGGATTAAAGATGAGCATAAGATATTGATAAGTGAGCAATGTGTTCTAAAGTTCATGATTGAACATTACTTTGATGAAGTTTTGTGTAATATTATGCCTATGGATTATTCTCATATTTTGTTGGGTAGACCTTGGAAATATGATAGATATGTTGTACATGATGGAACATTGAATCAATATACTCTTTGGGTGAATGGGAAGAAGAACATATTGTTGCCTTTGATTGAAAGTCCAGATGAGGTTAATTACACTACAATAAAATTTTGCATGGTTAATGGAAAGCAATTTGAAAAAGAAGTGAAGAAGAATCAAGTTTTTTTTTCTATAATTTCTAGATGACTAAGTTCTGATAGTAATGGCCAAGTGACAATAGAAGCTAGTAGTGACCTACTAATAGCAGCTAGTGGTAGCCAAGTACCAAAAGAAATTATAGAATTGCTAAACGAGCATAAGGAAATTGTTGTTGAGGATATTCCTAATGGTTTATTGCCAATAAGAAGTATAAGCCATTGTATAGATTTTATTCCTAGAGATAGTTTGTGGAACAAAGCACCATATAGATTGACACCTATAGAGAATGAAGAACTTGACAAAAAAGTGCATGAATTACTACAAAAGGGATTAATCAAAGAAAATTTTAATTGATGTGTTAAAAATATTGAATTAGCACCTAAGAAGAATGGATAATGGAGAATGTGTACTGATTCTAGAGCATGGATTACATAATTGATTGTTTGAGTGGAGCAAAGTATTTTACCAAAATTAATTTGAAGAATGGCTATCATCAGATCAAAATTAGAGAAAGTGATGAATGGAAGACTACTTTCAAGACAAAAGATAGTTTGTATGAATGGTTGGTAATGACTTTTGGTTTGACTAATGCATCTAGTACTTTCATGAGGTTGATGAATGAGTTTCTAAAAAGATTTTTGGGTAAGTTTTTGATTGTCTATTTGGATGATATTCTAATATTCAGTAAGACTAAGGAAGAACATCTTAAGCATGTTAGACAAGTATTGCAGAGGCTAAGAGAGGAGAAGTTGATGATTAATCTGAAAAAGTATTCTTTGATGCAAGAGGACATTATGGATTTGGGATTTTTGATTTTAGATGATGGTTTGAGAATGGATCTAAAGAAGGTTAAATAAATTTTGGAATGAAATACACCTAAGAATGTGGGTGAGGTAAGATTGTTTCACGGTTTGGCTAGATTTTATAGAGAATTTATAAATAATTTTTGTGCCATTTGTAATGCTATGACTGAGACAATGAGAGAAGATAAAAAGGAATCCAAGTAGACACATGGAGCTGATAAGAATTTTGAGACTTTGAAACAAAATATTATTGAATTACTTGTATTGGCTTTGCTTGATTTCAATAACGTATTTCAAGTTGAATGTGATGCGAGTGGTACTGCAATAGGAGCTGTATTAAGTCAAGAAGGTAAAACTATTTCTTTCTTTAGTGAGAAGTTGAATAATGCTGAAAGGAAGTATTTTGTGTATGATCAAGAGTTTTATGCTACTAGTCAAGCTTTGAAGAAGTGGAAACATTATTTGATTCCTAAGGAGTTTGTGTTGAATACTAATCATAAAACTTTAAATAGTACATGGAAGTCAACATGAATTGAATCAGAGACATATAAAGTGGGTTGATTATTTGCAAAGTTTTACATTTGCAATTAAGCATAAGAGAGGAGTTACTAATATAGCTACTAATCCATTGAGTAGAAGATGTTTTTTGTTGACAAAAATGAAGTTTGAAGTTCTTGGTTTTGATGAAACGAAAGAGTTGTATGATGCTGATCCTAATTTTTTTGAGGCATGGAGAGAGTCCAGAGCACCAAATTTTTCAAATAACGTTAGTAAGTATGATGAATATTTAATTCAAGAAGTTATGTTGTTTAAAGGTATTCAGTTGTGTATTCCTAGAAGTTCTATGAGGCTGAATCTGATTAAGGAAAAGCATAGTGGTGGATTAGTTCGACAATTTGGAATTGATTATACATTGAGTTTGCTAAAAGGGAAGTATTTTTAGCCACAAATATATAAGGATGTTTAGAAATTTGTAAAGAGTTGTGGAGTTTGTCATGTTGTAAAAGGAGTAAGTCAGAATACTAGATTATATACACCTATTTTTATTCCTAAAAACCTAGGAGTGACATTAGTATGGATTTTTTACGTGGATTGCCTAAAACAATAAAGGGGTATGATTCTATAATGGTCTTTGTAGAAATATTTTCTAATGTGACTCATTTTATACCATGGAAGAAGACATCAAATGCTGGGCATGTTGCTAAACATTTCTTCAAAGAGATTGTTAGATTGCATGGATTACCAAGAAGTATTATCTCTAATAGAGACAATAAGTTTGTTGGTTATTTTTGGAAAACTTTGTGGAAGAAGATGGGTACTGAGCTATAGTTTAGTTCTACATTCCATGCATAGAATGATGGAAAGACAGAGGTTGTGAATAGAAACTTGGGTAATTTTCTATGATGCTTAGTTGGAGATGAAAAACATAAATGGGAGTTGGTATTGACACAAGCTAATTTTGCATTTAATAATTCTATGAATATTAGTATAGGAAAGACACCTTTTGAGATTGTTACTAGAATGAAGCCTAGAGGAGTATCAGATTTAAGGGATTTTGGTAGTGAAGAGAAAGGAAATTTTGGAGGAGAAGAATTTGGTAATTTTATGGTGTCTTTGCATAACAAAGTGAAGCTGAATTAGGAATGAAGTAATCAGAAGTATAAGGAGAATGATGATAAATCTAGAACACATCATATTTTTGAAGTTGGTAATGAGGTGATGGTTCATTTTAACAAAGGAATATTTCTTAGTGGACCATATAGTAAGTTGAAGATGAAGAATTTTGGACTTTGTAAGATCTTAAAGAATTTTAATAGTGGAAATGCTTATGAAGTTGAGTTACCTGATGACATGGATGTATCTCCTATTTTCAATGTTGCTGATTTATATAAGTATCATGGGTCAGATGATGAAGCTTTAGTACATGATGATTATCCTAGAAATAAGATTGAAGAGGTTGAAAAAATATTGAATCAGAGAGATGGTAAAAGAACAAGAGGAAAAGACTATTATGAATATTTGGTGAAGTGGAAGAACAGACTAGTTGAAGATGCTACATAGATTTCTCAATTTAAGTTTTCTTCAACACAGGTTGTAATATTTGCATGATTCATTTCTTTCTACCCTGGTTGTCTGATGTAGGAGTATGTTGGGTTAACATGCTATCCTACTCATTTGTGTATATTTCACTAGTTGTTGCAATCTTTCAGTCATTGCCAAGTTGTAGCAATTGTTGAGTGCTAGTAATTTTGTAGTTTAAGCCAACCTGAGGTTATCCAACATCATGTTAACATTTTGGTTAGTGTTTTATCCCATCTCACTCTATAGTATGTTCTGAGTTCTACAGTGTGTGCCAAGCTATCTTTCATGTGTCGAGCTATCCTTCATGTGTTGAGTTTTCCTATTGATGTCGAGTGTTAATATTTTGGACTTTTTTTTACATTTTTAGTATGAACCAACTTGAATTATTTATTTTGATCATGATATCTATGATAACATTTTTTCTTGGGATGTGTTTAGGCCATTGTTGGGTCATCCTTTCTATTATGTAATGTTCTAGAATGTTTTGTAAGCCATTTTGACAAATATAAATAAAGTGTTTATGCTTAGAGTTAGGAAGAGATTTTGGAGAGTTTAGAAATGAACAGGAAGTTTGGGAAACTTTATTGCATATGTACTTGGAAGTCCAAATTTGAAGATGGATCTTAGATCTTGAATATATATTGCATCTGGCCGTAACCCAGAAGGCCTTACAACTAGGCATGTATGTTGATCATTGTTGAATCAATAAATGAATATTATTCTCTATCTCTATGGTGTTGTTCTCTTTGTGTGTTTTCTCCCATTGTGTTAACTCTCCAAGGTTGGTTTGGAATTTTGGGTGTGCCTTTGTCCCTAGTTCTTCCTACGCTCCTTGTGTCATAAAGATAAGAAACATTGCTATATTATTTTAAAAGATGGTTCAAATAGTAATTTTGATGATCATAATGAAATAATTTTTATGTTGCAATGAAAGATGATTCTAATGAATACGAGGAAAGTCCACTGATTTTGCATGTGAGTAAGAATGATAGATGGATAATTGATAGTGCTTTCTTAGATCTCTCTTTTTTGTGATTGTAATTATGATATAAAATATCCTAATTTTGTCAAAAAATATTTTTAGATAGTTTGATTATTGTTAATTATATTGGTACTTGATAGCTATTGAGGTTTATTAGACTTAGAACTCTCTCATTATTTACGACATCTTTATATTATCTACTATATGTGTGTGTGTATTAATGTATATATGTATGTATGTATGTATATACATATAAATATATGTGTACACACACACACACACACACACACACACACACACACACACACACACACACATATATATATATGTATCTATATATGTATAAATAATAGGTATACATACATACATACATACATATATACATATATCTGTGTCGATGCATATAAACACATGTACACACACACACACACACACACACACAACATGTTCAATAGTCCATAGGTTGTGTTACATATTATTATTGATGAATTTACCATCCTAAATGTAAAACACTCATTGGGAAACCCTAAATTGGAAGTTATTATTAAAATTATAAAACTAATAGCATAAGGGATAAGTGAGCTAAAGAAAAATCATACATAATTATTTAAAAACTTTGAGGGGAATCATAGTAATGTATAGGAAAGGGTTAGAGATTTGATAGTCATGAAAACATTAGAAACAAATAATTTCATGAAAGAGCGTATGAAAATTGAACATTGGCAGATGCACTACAAAATTTATGAAAGGGTGCTCCTACTTCTCCTTTGATAACTATTAAATCTAAAAGAATGGCCATAAATATGATGATTCAACTATGGAGGTGACTAATATCACTAAATGGAATTAAGAACTATGCTAAGGCTTTAGTGGTGGATAGTAAAGGTGATGGATATTTTTGAGGAGATGATGTTAATGGGGATTTGTTTGTGCTTCTTATGTGTTTGTTTTAGGTGCAATAGTTTCATTTCTTCTAGGTTTGGGGATTACTTTGGTTACCAATTTCTTTTGGGTGCTAGGGGATATTTTCTATTTCCTTTAGAGTACTTTGTAAGAGATTTATTTGTTCTTTAGGCCTTCTTTGGTTTATTGTTCAAGGACTGTGAGTTTCTTACTATGCTCCTTTTTCTAGTTGTTTTAGAGAGAGTTGGCTCCTCTCGTCTCCCTTCTACTATACTTTTTTGGAGAGTTTTGTATTTTTTTAGTATAGTGGTTGTCTCTTGTTTCTAACCACTTATGCATTCTATATTTCTTCTCTTTTTCTATGTAGTGTATGGTGTTTTATCTCTCATCTAGATACCCCTTTTGAGGTTGATTTTTCTATCCATACATCAATGGTATTTGGGATTCTTCTTACTCTATTTCTAATCATTCATACATCATTTTTGAGTGGAATACCCTTTTGAGGTCGAAGCTCAACTTTTGGAGGTTGTTCACTAGTAGTGGAAATATGTAGTTGATGGTTGTGGGAGATCTTCTTTCTCTTATGTCTATGTGTTATGTGTCTTGATTCAGATATTTTTTTCCTAGGTTTTTTTGGCATTGTTAAATGTTATTCTTTGGCTTGATCTTTTCCTTGGTTCTTTGATTTCCTTCTCTTTGTTGCTTAGGGTTGTAACTTTTTGTTGGCTCCTATGTTTTTTGTCTCATGTTTTATGAGTCTTGGTGTGTTGAGGTTGCCCAACTCTGTGAATGTTTTTACTTTTGGTTCCTATCCTTCTCAATTATGGTTTTGGTGTTGTATTTTATTCTCCTTCATCTCCCCAATACTTTGACCTTTTCATGTCTGGTAGATTAGATTCTCCTAGTTGCCCTATGTTGGATTATTTTTTCCTTCTATTCATTGGCATTATGTAAGGAATTTATAGATATTTTTCTTTTATTGTACTCTTCCTTTTCATGCATGGGGTTTTAGGGTCCCTACGACTATCATTTTTTGGTGGTTTTCTTTCTCGTCATCATGATGCCCTAGTTCCTTAGCATGCTTGGTATGAGGCTGCAATTTGTATCATTTCTCCCATATTATCTAGTACTTCTTCCTTCTCATGTGTGCTATTAGTTGAATCCATGATTGTCCTACATTTTGGTTTGAGGTTGTTGGATATCTTCTTTTCCTTAAAATGTGCTTGTGGTTTGTATTAGTTCATTGCTCCAATATTTTTGGCTAGCTATGTCCAGTTGTTTCTCTGTTTAAGATATTTTTATTTTCACTTCTTGTGAATTCCTTTTTGCTTATATTTTTTAAGACACATTTTTATTTTTGTTTAGATCAGACCCTCCCTCTTTATCTAATCAGAATTGTGGTTGTCACTAATATTTTTGTGAATTTGGAAAATGTCACACTTCTACACAAAACAACTAGACTTTGGAGCAAAGATATAGGTAATACTCTAGTGTATAGAATCTTAGTAAGGCTAAGAGAATTCAAGAGCATGTTATTTGAAAAAATATAGTTTTATATATTTTTTCTAGTTTGTTGGTCCATGTTTTCACTCTTTTTTTGTGTGATGGCTAGCATTTATTTTATTGTTGATTGTAGACTATTATTTCTCGATACTTCCTATAAAATTAGCTTACCTTTAATAAAGGTAATTACATACTATAAGAAAGGTAATAAATATTAATATCCTTATAGCACAATAAACTATATATTATATATAGTGATTATAGAAATTATTATATTTTATAATAAATATCTCTCATTATTTTATATATATAAATAAATTATATCATTAATTATAAATATTAAGATTCATTTTAGTGAAATATAATTAATATAATAGTTTTAATTTAGTAAAGTTGTGAGAAATAGTACATTCTAGATGTTGGGTTGATAATGGTCTCAAATTATAGTTGTATATATTATTATTAATTTCATTAATTAATTGAAATTAATATTAAGTCCTATGTTAAAATGAAAATTTGAATTCAATAGAACACTTAGTACATTGTACATTATTTTTTCATTTTTCATAGGCAAAATGTAGGGGGCCACATATATTATTATTCTATTGATTAGGGCCCTACGGTTGAATTGAAGATGGTGTAGAGTGCAAGATAATTGATGCAAAGAGTAATGAGTAATGACGAACCAAGTAGCTTTTTAGAAATTGGTAAGTAGATGGCTGCCTTAGGTAATCAAGCTGAGGTGTTTGGCTTATAGTTTCTCTTGGTCCTTTTGTTTGGTGGGTTTGACTTCTTCCCAGTGTTGTTTCTTCAAGCTGGTTTGAGGTCTTGCCTAACCTCCCAGTTGTGTCTTTCTCCTAACTTTTTTTCTCTTTTAATAAAATTTTCTCAGTATAATGGCTCGGCCCACTTTTTCCAAAAAACCTAAAAAAAAATGATGAATCAAACACCTTGGTAAGAAATATGTCCCTAAAATCAACCTCCTAGAATGCTCTACCATTTATTATTAAACATTTGATAGAAAAACAACCTTTATTTTAAATCTTTGAGTCTTTTCTATCACCATAACATGATGGACGAATCACAATCTTGAAGCATAAAACTTAAATATAGTTCAAATCAAGGAAAATAAATGGAAGATGGACAAAAGTGAGTCCCTATTGTGTATAAGATAAAGAGCCAAAATATAGTGACCCAAGGTATAATATTTCTCCCAAGGTATAATATTTCTTGTTCTAATGGCGTTAAAGCTCTAAATTGTATTCAATATGGAGGAGGTTTTATGGCTGCATGAATTTGAAGCAACTATTCTGCAAAGAACTAGTATTTTGTACAAATATTTAAAAAAAATCACAACTTTAAAATTTTTTCTCAGCAACAACTAATGTCAAGTAATAGACTTTCTTAGCACAAGAGGGTGCTAAGTGGATTTAGCACATCAAGAAGCCAAGTGACTCAGCACTATGGGCAACTCGGCACAATTTATGCCATGTTTTCTCAATAGTAAGGGATGTTGAGTGAACTTAGTCACCTTCACAAGGTGATGCTTAGAAGTTAAGTATGTTGAGTGAGCTTGGCACTAACTTTAGAGATGAAACCCAGATAAAGAGTAGACCAAGTAAGTAGTAGAATAGAATGACATTAATACATAGAGAGCCAAAGGATGAAGATTCCAAATGCAAAATACTATGTAATAATGAATAGACGAAGGTGAACAACACCGTTTAGCATGCATGGTTTCTTGCTTGCTTTATATTCAATTAAGATAAGAACTATGCAAAATTTGGGAGCATTCAGTTTCAACCAAAAACCCTAAAATCTTCAAACCTATAAAACTTAAAACTTAACATCAAACTTCTAGCTCTAATGGTTGCATACAACAATACCTTGAGTAATCATTGCTTCACAAGTTGAATTAATAAAACTTATAGAATGATAAAAGATCCAACATGTGTAACTATAAACAAAAAAATGAAACCCTTCTATCTTTTGAACTTTGACTTGATCTGCTAATCGATTTCCATCTCTACTTTGTGCTCTTGCACTTTCTTCTTTGCAACTGATCCAAATCCTCTGCCAATTGAATGAATCAGATTCATTCCTTTTGTCTCTTGGCAAAAAAATTTTTACTCTCATTTAAAATTCAAACTCACTTAACCACATTCAATATTTCTAACCATTGTGTAGGTTGTCAAGGTGGTAGGTGGGTGTTTGGCTCTAGTGGTAATTGCCTATGCATTAAATATTTCCACACTCCCCATTTTTCCAAAGCCAAACAAAACAAGAATCAAACCTAATCCAAATAACCTATACCAAAACCTTATGTTAGGTGTATAAAAGTTCCAATGCCCAAGGCTTAGTAAATATGTCAAACTTGTGAAATTCCATTTTGATATCCGCATTCTCCACCAACTCTCTAATGAAGTGATATTTGATCTCTATATGCTTGCTTCTCCCATGGAAGACTGGATTCTTAGATAGTGCAATTGATGAGATGTTGTCACAAAAGATTGTGGTTCCATCCTCTTGTCTTTAATTCAAATCTATCAAGATCCTCCTTAACCAAATAGCTTGAAATTCTACTACATTTGTTGCTATGTATTTGGCCTCTACTATAGATTGAGTAACAATAGGCTTCTTCTTGGATGCCCATAAAATTGCACCTGATCTCATATGGAACATGTATCCAGAAGTGCTCTTCCTATCATCTAAACTTCTAGCCCAATCACTATTTGTGTAACCAACCAACTTGAAATCATTATTTATAATATAGAAATTCCAAAATCCCTTGGTACCATTCACATGCCTTAGGATCCTCTTTCAAGCTCGCCAATGGTAGTCCTTTGGTGTTTCCATAAATCTAGAAATCAAACTTACTGTATGCATTATGTCTAGTCAAGTTGTAGACAAATACATCAAACTTCCAACCATACTCTTGTATACTGTTGAATTCACACTTTTTCTAAAATCTTCCTTGCTCAACTTCAAACCTACTATTATTGGTGTTGAGGCTGCCTTACTATTCTATGTTTTCAATCTCTCCAAGATCTATCTTGCATATTTTTCTTGAGAGTTTAAGATGTCATCATGCATTTGTTTTAGTTCTATACCTAGAAAGTACTTCAAGAGACCTAGGTTTTTCATTTCAAATTCATTCTTCATGGCCTCTTTGAACTTACCAAGTAGGAAATATAATTTCTATTGAATATTAAGTCATCTACATACAAGACAACAATCAACACATTTCTAGTTGTTGCCTTGATATATAGTGTTGGATCACAATTACTTTTGCTAAAGCCATTACTCATCAAATATAAGTCAATCCTATTGTACCATGCCTATGGAGCTTGCTTAAGCCCATATAGAGTTCTCTTCAATTCATAAACATTGCATTCTTCACTTGAAACTTCATAATTAGATTGTTGCTCCATGTAGACATCTTTCTTAAATACACGATTCACGAAGGAAGACTTTGCATCCATTTAATATACTTTTCATTTTTATTGGGCTGCACTTGCTATGATAGTGCACATGTTTTCCATTCTTGTAGTAGAGGCATATGTCTCATCATAATCTCTACCATACTACTACTTGTAACCCTTGACCACTAATCATACATTATGCTTATCTATTTTTCCTTGAGCAATGTACTTGGTCTTGTAAACCCATTTCACTCCAATTACTTATTTCTTGGGAGGCAAAGTAGTTAACTCCCATGTCTCATTTCTTTCAATAGAATCTATTTCCTCATCCATGGCATTACACTATTTCTCTTCATTCATAACTTTCTCAAAATAAATTGGATCACTATGAGAAAATAATGTAAAATTTACACGCTCATCATAATCTTCCTCATCCCTTTCATCTTGGTATATCTCCCTTAAACTCCTAGTCTGTCTTGGTAATAGGGAGGCAAGAGTGGGATTTGAATTCTTAGTATTGTTGCTGCTACTATTTTGCATACTAGCTTGGGGTTGTTCTGATGCACTTGAAGCTGTTGCTTGGCATGTTAAGGGATGCTTGCATTTTCTCCTTTGCCTGCAATCTATGGTTGCTACTCCATCATATTGCTGATCACAAAAGTCATCTTCTTCCTCTTCAATAGTAGGCACTATACTTGAAGTGCTTGAGGATTCATCTATCGATCCATGTCATGACTAATTTTCAAGAAATTCCACATCTCTTGAAATGATGATCTTCATGGCGATTGGATCATATAACCTATAGGCCTTTGATTCTGAGTTGTATCCTATGAAGATTCGCTTCACACCTTTGCTATCTAGCTTTTGCCTTTGTTCTTTAGGCACATGTGCATATGCTACACATCCAAACACTCTCAAGTGTTCAACTATCCATCTATTCCTTGATCAAGCTTGAAGAGGTATCTTGTCATGAACTAATTTTTTAGAACACCTATTTATCAAATATATTGTTGTTGCTATAGCTTCTCTCCAATATTCAATTAGAAATCCCTTTCCTTTCATCATGCTTCTAGCGGTTTCAACAATGGTCCTATTTTTTCTCTCAGCCACTCCATTTTTCTATAGAGTATAATTGGTTGTAAGCTCTTTGCTCATGCCATTTTCCCTGCAAAAAATTCCAAGTTACATATTGGAGGTATACTCCCCTCCTCTATCTAATCTGAGGACCTTAACATAGCATCCACATTATATTTTAACTAGGGCTTTAAATTCAACAAATTTATCAAATGATTTAGATTTCTTGTTCAAAAAATACACCCACATCCTATGACTAAAATCATCTATCAAAGTCATAAAATAATTACTCCCCCCAATAGAAGTAGTTTGCATAGGGCCTACCAAATCAGATGCACCAATTCTAATGGTGCTCTAGCCCTTCTAGAATTTCTAGAATTAAAATTAAGCCTATGTTTCTTACTCAAAATAGTAGCCTCACACTTGTCATTGGAATCTACTATGCTTGGAAAACCACCTACCATTCTTTTCTTGGAAAACAAATTTAAACTAGCAAAGTCAACATGTCCATACCTTAGATCCCAACGCTTGAAGGGGTCTTCAATCACACTCCTAAGAGATGATTGTTGATGTACTCTTGTACATGCATGCTTAGGAGGTGCAACACTAACTTGAGAAGAGAAACATGTCTCTATCCTCAATGGAAACATTTTTCTCTTTGTCATTTGGACTGCTACAAGTAATCTATTACTCCCATCCTTCTCATGAATGAAACACTTGTAATTTCTATCAACACCTTGTATCTATTTCAAATGAGTTGTCCAACACTCATCAAATTATGCTTCATACCAAGGGAAAAATACACATTCTGTATTTCCTTCTTCTCACCTTGGTTGGCATGGACCATAATAGATCCTTTGCCCACTACGGGAACGGTTCTATTATTTCCCATATTAATTTCAAACTTAAAATTCTTATCAATGAAAGAGAATAAACTTTTATTACCACTCATGTGGTTTCTATAATTTTTATCCAGGTATCATACTTTAGGGCTTCCTTCTTCACCAATTTTACACATGATGAAGGCTTGGGATTGATTACATTTGTCATGTTCACATTGGCCACATTAGCATTTTTCTTTGACTGATCACTCTACTTTTTCTAGCTTTCACTTGCATAATACCCATACTTATGACAATAGTAGCATTCAATATTGCTTTTGTTAGACTTGTAATTATTCTTACCTCCTATAGAGATGTTTTCAGAGGTTCTTGCTCCATCTTAGCTACCTGCTCATCTTGAGATTTTTGCACTAACATTCCTTTGACCATTCCTTCTACGACCTCTACTTCTTAAGCCTTGAAAGACTACTCGTGGAAAGTTGTTACTGATCTATTTATTTGGTGCTCATGGGTTTGAAGAGTTCCCATCAACTCATCCATGGTCAATTGGTGGGTTCCTTTTCTTTCTCTATGGTCATCTCAAGATTATCATATTTCTAAGGTAAGCTACTTAGTATTTTTTCCACAATCCTCTGCTCTACAAAATCTTCTCCATTCGATTTGAGCTAGTTTATCAAAGTAGAGAATCCTAAGCTGAGCTCTGCAATAGGTTCATTATCCCTAATCTAAAGGTTCTTAAACTCTCTTCTGATCATTAGTAGCTTCACTACTCTAACCTTATCACCCCCCTTAAAATTTTCCTAAAGGATATCCAATGGTTTTTTTGCATAACTTGCTACTGTAATCTTGGTAAAAATGATCTCTATCATTGTTGCCTCAATTAGACTTAATGCCTTAACATCCTTTCTCCTTCACTCTTTCAATTGAGTCTTTTGTGGGTTTGTGAGGGCAGCATACAGTGCCAAGACTATAACATAATTGAATCCATTGATCACAAATTCCCACAAATCATTAGCTACCATTATGGTTTTCATCTTCTTTTCTCATGTGTCATAATTCTATCGATTAAAGGATGATGGTTTCTACCATATCTTACCTGTATCTCTTGTCATGTCAAATACCTCCAGAAAAAAAAAGGCCCTAAATCATTATGGATGTTGGGCCTCAAAGATATGATACTATGTAAAAAAAAAATCACAACTTAAAAACTTTTGCTTGGAAAAAATAATGCCAGGTGGCAGATTTTCTTGGCACAAGAGGGTGTCGAGTGACAAGAGGGCAGTGTCAAGTGGACTCAACACATGAAGAAGTCAAGTGACTCAACATTGTGGAAAACTTGACATAATTTATGTCAATTTTACTCAGTAGTAAGGGATGCCAAGTGAGCTCGGTCACCTTTGTAAGGTGATGCTCGATAGTAAAGTATGTTGAGTGAGCTCAACACTAACTATAGAAATGAAACCCATTCAAAGACTAGACCTAGTGAATAGTATAATAGACTACCATTAAAATAGAGAGATCCAAAGGATGAATATTTCAAATGAAAATGCAATGTAATGATGAATTGAAGAAGGGGAACAACACATTTTAGTATGCTTGTTGGGTAAGTGCACCAAGTTGTGGTGCCTAAAAGATGAGACCCATTTTTTCTAATTTTATAAAGTACGTATATGCTATAGCACACAGGCACTATGGCTTGGGATACCCAAGCCATAGCCTGTACATGCTCTGTAAAACCCAAAATTTTTATAAATGGGCTACAAACCCACAACCCATTCATTTTTTCTTTATTTTGCAACTTCCTCTACTCATAATGCATACGTGAATTTAGCAAATTGAAGATTTTTGCCACCTATCTCCGTAATATGCCTCCTTATCATCGAAGTTCGAGATCACAATGACACCATATGTTATTTAGCATTCTTTTTGCATTCTTTTATATGTTTTTGTATTATTTTGTAGGTTTTCTTTCTTTAAATTTGTTTATTTATTTAGATTACAATTGGTTTCTTATTAGTAAATGTGAATAATGAACCAAAAATCCCCCACCAAGATCAAAACAAAAACCCTCAACAAGATCCAAACAAAAATGCTCAACAAGCTCCAAATCAAAACCCTCCACAACAATAACAAGAAATTTTGCAACCTGAACTGATTGGACGAACTCCTCCTAGCACATAATAGAACATACTAAATGAAATAGAAAGAGACAAAAATGAATTAGAAGCACTCATTGGTAGGTTGAAATCTTTTGGACAAACCAATCCAATGAGATCTCAATTGGTATCTTCCCTCAAGTTCATTAAAACTCATGTAGCTTCTATTAGTGGTTAGTTGGATATTTGGTGGGTTAAGAAGGATGAATAGAAAAGATATTATGCAAAAAAAATATCATATGAAGATGTAGAAAAAAGAAATACTAAAAGGTAGCATTTGTGCATTGTTTAGAAAGCCTGGTGAACAAAATACTATGAGAGAGACAACTAAATAGTTTCCCATCCATTGGTGCATACACAATGGTATTAGAAATAATTTTTGGGATAGATGGTGGATGGTTTTTGATGCCCCTCCCTACAATAATCATGAGGTCCCAATGTATTTCTTAAAGAAATTGTATTGTGAATTTGTCCTTGCTGAGATCCCCAGTTATTCTGATATATTAGAATCTCAAGGTAGAGGTGGGGGATCATCATCTGAGAGGATAGGGGCATGTTGTCACCCTAATGTGGTTAGGGCACCTATTTTCAAGCCGTAGGTTGAGCATGTGACTATTCCTTCAGTTGTGAAGGAACATGTAGAGGCTAGCACTCTGGGGATTGTTGATGCTTTGACACAGACCGTCATTCATTGCATGAGTCCATTAGTTGAGGAGGAGCCTTTTGTGCATCATGGTCACATGTGCACATCGTGCAGATCCTTATGCACATTTGGTAGTCATGATGGAGATAGTGTGGATGATGGGCTAGTCACTAATTAGATCCTAAATGTGACATTTTTCATTGACACATAGGTAAATTACAATTATAATAAACTAATTTGGTTACATTTCATATGTATATTGAGTGACCAATTAATTAGCATGTATTGACTTTGTTCAAAATTTAGGGTTAGAGTGTTGGCAGCCCTAGTAGCGATCCCTTGGTCCTATTTTTTGTCTCTTTGATATGTCGAGAGGTATGTATCAATTTAATCATTTAAATTAATACATATATTTATTAAATAATCATATGAAGTACTGAAAAAATAAATTATGCATTGCATCAGTTCTCTATAGGACCGTTGACATTCACTAGGGACTCCGAACCTAGATGTGATATGAGCTTTGTAGATGTGCATCTATTTCATGTTAATTTAATTCATTTGATTATATTTGTTTCATGTTTCATGTTACATGTAACATGTATTGTATGACATGTAGCTCTTGACATCTAAGACTCCTCCTCATCTTCGGTAGTCCATGGATTGTGGAGTGGCTATAGCTATGGTTAGTTCATAGCTATTGACTAAGGTATGAAAGATTTTTTTAATTTTTAGTTGTTGTTTATATTTGTTAGTATCAAAATTTGTAATTTTATTTATAAGTGATTATATTGATTGAATTATTGTAGAGTCTTATTACACCTGATTGTCCGTGAGCCTTTCAGGTGGACTTGCAGAGTGACTATTTGATGGCAATAAGAAAAAAATTAATTGGGTGTGTACATATATTTGATTTCAATGTATAGTAATTATTGATTCATATCTACTTTTTTTGTATCAGCTCAAGTTAGAGAAGTCAACAAGAGGATGAGCAAGCCTATGAGGAAGACCCCATCATCCTCATCATCTCCCTCTATATGATGACCAAAGAACTCTAGAGATTTTTTTCCTTCCCCTCATGGGAAGGAGAATATATAGTTGATAGAAACACATGTATAAGCATCAATGGACATATATGTTGGATTTTATGTCAGCGAACATATTTGATATACATTTGATGTATATGTGACATTTTATATTTGATCTTTGATATATATTTGATGCATGACATTATTAGACTTATGATATCTTTGTTCATATATGCCATAATTGGTTATAGTAATATATTATGTGTTTGTTAATGTATCATATTATTGGTTATCGTTTTATATTATATGTTTCTTCATGTATGAGATTATTGGTTATCATAATATATTATATGTTTGTTTATGTATGCCATTATTGTTTATCATAAAATATTATATGTTCATTCATGTATGTTGGATTTTATTTTAGTGGACATATTTGATATACATTTGATGTATATATGACATTTTATATTTGATGTATGACATTTATTTGATGCATGACATTATTAGACTTATTAAATTATTGGTTAATATATGATATGTTTGTTCATATATGACTTTACTTGTTATCATAATATATTGTGTGTTTGTTAATGTATGACATTATTGGTTATCATAATATATTATATGTTCCTTCATGTATGACATTACTGTTTAACATAATATATTATATGTTCATTCATGTATGACATTATTAATTATCATAATATATTATATGTTCATTCATGTATGACATTATTGGTTATCATAATATATTATGAGGTTGCATGGGTACTTATACCCACACCCCTGATACTCATACCCACGCACCCAAGTACTGGGTACTCAACAGAGAGCATCATAGCTAAGGACCTTGATTGAGATTTCAGATTTTTTTGTTTTGTTTTTTGTTTGTGTATCTGGTCCTTGTTTATCAAGCTTAATTCAATACCTAATCAGCTTGAAACTTTGATAGAATATTGGTTAACAATAAACTTTATCACTATTCAAGCATAAGTTTATCATTTCCAATATGTCATCATCATATGATTTATGATCTTTTTCATGTTTAAACATTTCCTTCTCTTTTATTTGTTTATCAAGCTTAATTCAATACCTAATCAATTTGAAACTTTGATACAATATTGATCAACAATAAACTTTATCAGTGTTAAAGCTAGAAATTTATCATTTGCAATATGTCATTATCATATAGTTTATGATCTTCTTGTTCATGTTTAAAGCCTTCCTTCTATGTTATGCATCTAAACATTTATCATAAATTATTGTTTAAAAATATAACAAATCTGAAACTAAAAACAATACATTACATTTGCAAACTTTATCACTATTCTTCATTTGAAAAATCATATTCATGACTTATAAATTAAGGTTTTCTATAAATATAAAATTAAAATTAAAATTAAATTTTGACATACCCAAGTACCCCCATCCCCTATTATAAAAAATAGTTGTAACCATACCTGTACCCGTACCCCTACCCTAACCCTAAGTACCCCAAGTACCCCTATCCCCATGCAATCTTGTATATTATATGTGGAAATTGGTGTTTTCTCTATAGCTATGTGGTATATAGGATCTCTTACTACTTATAACATCACCTAACCTTGCGTAACCTCCTCACTAGATTAACTGATGTAAACTTGCAGCATCACTCCCTTAGTGTTCTAGGAACAACATTCCTCCAAAGGTTTTATAGGTCTACTAGGATACCATAGCACTACCTAGTCCAAAAAAGGTTTCAATTATGTCCTAAAGTGTTATTGGAACACTTGTACCATTCTTGAATGGATAACAACAATGGGTTTGTACCTAATTTCAAGATTTCTCCACAAAAGGGCTACAAGGAGAGCCCCTAATCAGGCCTCGATCTAGATTTCTAGGGCCAATAGCTCCTTTTTCTTAGAGTTTCAAAACCTCTAGCCTTAAGGAAAATTGATACATAGGACCCATTCTCAAGGATTCTTAGGGTCCTAAGGTGTGTATAGACTGTACAACAAAAATAAAAAAATTGAGGGTTTGGTAGGGTTTTATTGGCTACCTATTGTCCCTACTTTTAAGACACCTTCTACACTTCATCAAGACTCCTCCTACATGAGTTACAACCTCCTCATACCCCTCTTCAATCTCTCATGAGGGAAATTCTTCATTCTTCAAGCTTTGCTCTCAAGAGCTCTTTCTTTGCTAAAATTCCCTAGCGCCTAGGGCTTGGTCAAAGAATTCTTTGCACTCACTTTTAGGGCTCTTGCTTGCATAATATAATACATTATGGTCCATAGCCTTGAAGTATATAAGGCCATGGAATTTCCACATTGGAGACAAGACTTACAACCCTTTCATGATATACAACTCTAAAACTGACAACAGATGTGTATCTTTGATGAAATTTAAAAAACCTTTCAAAAATTGGTCACAAACTATAACTAATGCATGGAAAATGAAAAAAAAACAATAAGACAACTACAACATAGAACAAAATGATAATAGCCACCTAATTTTCCTCCAAAGAAGATTAAAAACTAGTAAAACTTGTGCTAAGACAATCATAGTCTACTGCATACATTCGAACAATATGGATTTGTACAAGAAATGAGTTGCCAACCCTTGATTAGGGTTCCTCCAATCATAAATAGGCTTGTGCTTAGGTTAGAGATAGGTTTTAGGGTTTTTTCAAATCTTCTTTACACATTACATGAAAATATTATACTTATGTTGGAACCCAATATTGGTTTTCATGACAAGAAAGAAGATATTCTTAGTCAGTTAAATATTCTTGCTTGGCAATCTAGGAGAACTAGAGAAGATTAGCATAGACCTGCTAGAGTTCTCAAGGAGGACGAAGATATAGATGATGTTCTTAGATAACTATAACAAAGACAAAGACAAAATCAAATAACATCTAGAAACCCAGAATCCCAAATATCTTAGTCTATGAACCATTGTTGGGAAAATTGGAATTTCTCATCTTGAATATAAATTTGATGTAAAAAAATAGGGCAATATCTTGGTAACATTAGAATATCCTTCATGTACTATTCCAACAAGAAGCAAATAGATCCTTAAGATGTAGGGAAATACATTGTGCCTAAGGTAGCTAAACAAAGGTAAGCATCATTCTCTTCAAACCTTTGGTTGAAAATCTCAAAGTTCATTGACTCGAAAATCTCATTTTGTAAGTCATCCAAAAATTAAAAAATCCCCCCTATTAGTACCTTAGATTGAACCCTAACAAATTGGATAAGTTTATTGAATATGCCATAAGTCACCAATTTGTGCCTAAAGGTGTTGATAAATAATTAACTATTGTTTTATCTTTAGAAATTGGTCAAAATGATGTAGTTCATTCCTCCATTCTTAAATTTGAGGTTAAAGTTGGTTCATATGAAAAATATGTCTCATTAAATAAGAAGCTCAAACCATTCTATATGTCCATCTTCATACACAACCATAAGATCAATAATTGTATAATTGACTCTAGGGCCTCTAACAATACAATGCCTTGTATGTTCTAAAATCCTTAGATCCACGCCCCTTCCCCCAAACTAAAATCTTTGGTAAATGGTCTTTTATGGATTTTAAGAAGCCCCTAGTACAACAATTAAAAAATGCTATATTTGCATTAGCCACTCATCCAGGCAAGACACTAATGATAACTATTTTGGTTCCTAATATCCTAGTTAGTAATGACATGTTGAGAAAGAGATTTTGTAGGGATCTAGGAGGAAAGGTTAAATTGGATTGGTCCCAAGACACTATACTAGTGGGGAAGGAAATTCTGAAACTCCAACCAAATGGAAAGTCTATGTATATTCCTTTCATTAGAAGATCCCTGAGCCCAAATTCTATGCAATAGGTGTTAACTTTCTAACTAGATTATTTTAGGAGGGGGAGAGTTTCTTGAATCTAAACTTAATAATAAGTATTCCCTATAGGATATTGAGTTCAATGGTATTTGTTCATCCAATAGTATAGGAGTTGGTTTAGTTTTGATATCACAAGAAGGTGATAAACTCCCTTATTCTTTTAAACTAGAATAAAACAACACAAATACAACAATGGAGTATGAAGCCTTGTTGGTAGGAATTGTCGAGCTTTGTTGTGAGGGGAATATTAAATGTGAAATCCCAAGGTTGAAGAAGTACCAAAATAAGTCATGGAATGAAGTAAAAATATTTGAGGATTACCTTATTACCATTAAAAAAAACATGTTCAAGATGATGTGTATGATCGCCCCTTTACCTTCTATCATGAGTCTCCATCATTGGATGAGATCACATTTCCAGTTGCCATAGTAAAATATTGTTACCCTATGTCATTTAGTTACCCTTAGGGACATTTTGGTTTGGTGTGCCTAAGAATGTTCAAGCACCCAATGGGATGGGATGAGCTTGGGACTAGTGTTTACCTAGCCACCTAGAGATAATAGAATAGATAGTTTGATCCCATGATGAAACGTGAGAGAGATTTGGTAGTTCACAACTTTGTACTGGCCAAACTACAAGTTTTAGTATCACCCAAGATGGCATCACAAAATCAAAATGGAGTAATATCACCAAAAAACTAGAGAGCTTATTGTAGGTCTCCACAACATGGTCCTATAGGACCTAGAATCACATCCATACCTCACATGAGCTACAAGATATGTCTTGTCAAAGATAAATGCCCAATGGAATTTAGTGACCCTTAGGAATATTTTGGTTTAATGTGCCTGAGAACATTTGAGTGCTCAACAAGATGGGATGACTTAGGGGTATGGTTTACCCAACCACCTCGAGCTAATGGAATAGATAGTTTGATCCCACAATGAATGATGAGGATGAGGGAGATTTAGCAGTTGGCAACTTTGTACTAGCCAACACTATAAGTTCAGCATCAACTAAGATAGCATCACAAAATCAAAATGGAGTAAGATCTACAAAAAGTGAGAGAGGTTATTGTAGGTCTCTATAATAAAGTCCTATAGGACCTAGAATTACATCCATACCTTGTACGAGCTCTGAGATATGCCCTATCAAAGATTGCTACCCTATGGCATTTAGTGACCCTTAGGAATGTTTTAGTTTGGCATCCCTAAGAATGTTTGAGTTCTTAAAAGGATGAGATGAGCTTGGGGTTAGGGTTATATAGCTACATAGAGCTAACAAAAAATATAGTTCGATCCCATGAAGAACAGTCACAGAGATTTGATTGTTGGAAACTTTGTACTAGTCAACACTATGAGTTTTAGCATCACCCGAGATGGCATTACAAAATCAAAATGGAGTAAGATCTCCAAAAAAAGAGAGAGGTTATTGTAGTTCTTTGAAACATGGTCCTATAGGACCTAGAATCACATCAATGCTTTCCACAAGCTTCGATATATGCCTCATCAAAGATCATTGCCCTATGGCATTTAGTGACCATTAGGGACATTTCAGTTTGGCATGCGCAAGAACATTCGAGCACTCAGTGGGATGGGCCTAGTTTGGGTCTAAGGTTTACCTAGCCACCTACATGTAACAAAATAAATAGTTTGATCCCACAATGAATGGTGAGGGAGATTTGGCAGTTGCCAACTTTTTACTAAACAACACTACGAGTTTCAACACCACCCAAGATGGCATCACAATCAAAACATAGTAGGATATCCAAAAAGTGAGAGAGGTTATTGTAGGTCTCTACAACACGGTCCTATAGGACCCAAAATTGCATCCATGCCTCACACGAGCTCCAAGATATGCCCCATCAAAGATTACTGCCCTATGGCATTTAGTGATGCTTAGGAATGTTTTAGCTCAGCATTCCTGAAAATGTTTGAGTGCTCAATAGAATGGGATGAGCTTGAAGCTAAGGTTTAGCCCACCACGTAAAGCTAATAGAATAGAAATTTTGATCCCACAATGAATGGTGAGGAAGATTTGGTAGTTGGCAACTTTATACTAGCCAACACTAAGAGTTTTAGCATCACCCAAGATGGCATTACAAAATCAAAATGGAGTAAGATCTCAAAAAATTGAGAGAGGCTATTGTAGGTCTCTGCAACACAATCGTAAAATCATATCCATACCTTGCAAGGGCATCGAGATATGCCCCATCAAATATCTCTGCCCTATGCCATTTAGTGACCCTTAGGGAAATTTTGGTTTGATGTGCCCGAGAATATTTGAGCACTCAAAAAGATAAGATTAGCTTGGGGATAGGGTTTACCCTATCATTCAAAGCTTAAAAAATAGATAGTTCAATCCCATGATGAACTGTGAGGGAGATTTGGTAGTTGGTAAGATTGTACTGGCCAACACTATGAGTTTCAGCATCACCCTAAGATGACATCATAAAATCAAAATAGAGTAAGATCTCCAAAAAGTGAGAGTTGTTACTCTAGGTCTCCATAACACAGTCTTATAAGACATGGAATTGCATCTATACCTTACACAAGCTCTGAAATATGCCCCATTAAAGATCACTCCCCTATGGCTTTTAGTGACCCTTAGGGATGTTTCAATTTGGCATGCTTGAGAATGTTCAAGCACTCAATAAGATGGGACCATCTTGGAGCTAGGATTTACCTGGCCGCCCCGAGCTAACAGAATAGATAATTTGGTCTCACGAACAATGGTGAGGGAGATTTGGCAGTTGGCAATTTTGTACTTGCCAACACTACAAGTTTCAACATCACTCAAGATGGCATCGCAAAATCAAAATGGAGTAAGATTTCCAAAAATCTGAGAGAGGTTATTTTATGTCTCCACAACATGGTCCTATAGGATCTAGAATTGCATCCATGCCTTCCATGAGCTTCAAGATATGCCCTATCAAATATCATTGCCCTATGGCATTTAGTGACGTTAGGGACATTTTGGTTTGGCATGATCAAGAATGTTCAAGCACTCAACGAGATAGGACAAGCTTGGGTCTAGGGTTTTCCTAGCCACCTGGATCTAACGGAATAGATAGTTCAATCCCATGACCCTTTTCCCACTAAGTTGCAAATTTGAGCAACTTTTACAACTTTCAATAATGCAACTTTGTAAAAAAGTGCAATTTTTAATTTTTTCACTTGATTCTAGTTCTAAAAATTGGAAAAGATTTGGAAACACTAAAATAAATTATTTCAAATTTCTCATCCCTTCACCAATTCTAAAACCCCTGCCATTCACAAATCAACATGCTACAAAAGGTCAAATTCTTCATGGTACTTGACCTAGGGCTTGATTGGAAAAATCACAAAAAACATCCTACAATCTTGAAACCTTGGAATCTTAAAAATTACCCTAATAACTACCATTTCCCAAGTGGTCATGAATTTTTAACCAAGAAAATTGCAGATAGAAGCCCATTTTTGCTGTGTGCACCAAAATGTTGTCCTAAAAACCTAGTTTCACTAAAAATGCAATAACTTGAGTTAGAAAACATATAGAATGATGAGACTAGAAGAAAAAAAAAATTTGTTTCAAAGATATATCTCAAAAATACATCACATCTATTCTAATAGTTCTTACATTTTGTGTAGTGTGCAAAAAATAGTAAAAATGACTCAAAAATTGAATTTATTTCTTTGCAACTTCTTCCAATCAGTATATTAATGCTCTCTAGACCTCAAAAATGAGGTATATATATCTAATATGTATATTTTAATGGTTGGAAGCAATATTTTAATAGTTATAACCCTTTTCCCCCTAAGTTGCAAATTTGAGCAACATTTACAACTTTCAACAATGCAACTTTGCACAAAAAGTGCAATTTTTACATTTTTCACTTGATTCCACTTCTAGGACTTGGAAAAGGTTCCAAAATACCTAAAAGCAACTAAAAAAAACTCAGCCCTATGATTTCTTTGACCAAAAACATAAAAAATGTTGAATTTTTCTAATGAGCAACTTTTTCTTATAAATTGCATAAAGTACCTTGAGCATACAAAATGGTGTCTTTCTTTGACAACCATGGAATTCTCATCCAAGGGTTATTTTTTCTAGCCTAAGTAGGTAAAAATAATATGAAAACCAAAATATAAACCAAGTTTCAAGCACCTATTGTCTTATCAGTTTCAAATTTGGTATAACACCTAAATTGGAGGTTGATGCTTTTTCCTATTAGTATGATGACAAGTCTACTATGGTTGTCTATCATTCCATTAAATTATAGAAAATATTGAGATGTATTTGAAGAGGCCCTTTAATACCTTTGTATGTCTCTATGAATTTTTTAGAAACCACTAGATTGGGATACTATCTAAGATCATGGAGGGAATATTGCATCTACTAATCCTCTTTATCATTATGATGTTGTATATCGGCACATATATCTTTTGACTATTGTGTATTTTAGACTTGATGATCCCCTTGGTTGTATCAATTGTGTCATATGAATAATCCACATCATTTTTCGCACCAACTAGTCTTGAAACTCTAATTAGAGACTTCTATATTTGAGCAATTCTTGCTCATATGAATAAAGATCTCACAAGGTATATAAATATACCTCAAATGATTAGAAAACCTATCTCAACTTTCTTTATTAAAGAAATTCATTGTTGCTTAGTGTTTTTGGATTTTTCCTTGTAATAAGTTCCACTCTATTTGATAAACAAGAATACAAACTAATTAGGAAAAGCTAGGATTTGACCAAATGACCATAAGGACTATTAAGACCTTCTAAGGAACACAAAAATCCTATTTGCATTGAAAAACCACAGAAATTGCTTATTTTTGACCCATTGGTACAAGTTGGCACTCTAGCTTATAATAGCACCTAGAGCCCAACTGACCTCACATTGTGGTCTTATTACAACATTCTTATTAATGTTCCAAATCCAAAACTAGGACCACTATCCATTTGCCTTGGTGTGCTACACCAGTTTCCTTCAAGCAAAATGATGTAACCCTCCCCTTTCTATTTTAACTATGAGCTAGGGATGGATTATTAACATGTATCATATGAAATTATGCATACTAATGTAGCAAACAATAAGAGGATGCAATGACCGGTGTAGAGTCTACAGCTTTAATCCACCATAATCTTCTTAAGTGTCTAGTAGCACTAACCCACTGCAAGATGCCAAACAAGGTTTCCAGCCTTTACCCAATTCTAAACTCTATCTCTTAAAGTGGACTCCACTTCTCCAAGGTCTTACCCTCTCCATAGGGTTATTAGAAAACTTGGGCCAAAATAAGGCTTTAGGGACACTAGCCCTCAACTAGGCCAAATAGGGAAAATTAGGAAAAATACCTTTAGGGGTTCAAACAAAGACTTATTTTGTCACACTTAATCCTATCCCATTGGAATTCATCCAATTTTAGGGTTCCCACACCACCAATAGACCTATTTCCCAAATCTAGGCCTAGAAATTCTAGTAGGTCTATTTTTAGTTTTCCAAGGTTAACTCCCAAATTTGAACAATGTGCATATCTAGGAAATCCACTAGGATAGGATTTGAAATCTCTATAGGCACATATTCCAATTGATTGGTAATGGCCTGTCTTTTGATTGCCTTCCTAACAACATACTCAATGTCAAACTTACTTAGGATCATCACCGATTTTGCTAATAAACTTGTTAATGTTATTTTACTGAGAAGATATTTGAGGGGGTCAATTTTGGACATGATCTTGACTTTGTGCTTTGAAAGATAGTGACATAGCTTTTGGTAAGTAGCTAGACAAGCCTTTTGAATAAAAGATTAATTGAGCTCATAGTTGACCAAGGTATGACTGATGTAATAGATAGCCCATTTTTTTCCTTGGTCACTTTTTTGTGCCAGGAGGGCTTTGATTGATTTACCCATTAAAAAAAAAGTACAATAGAAAAGGTTTGTGTGATATAGGAGGTGCCAACATGGGTGGATTCATCAAGTAGGTTTTGAGTACTTCAAAACCCTTCTGACATTGATCATACCACTTAAAAGATATATCTTTGTGTAGCAAGTGTGTGAAAGGTATAAACTTTTCCACCAACTGAGAAATGAACCAATGAACTAATTGGAGCTAGCTTTGAAGAGAGCATAGTTGACTTAGATCCTTTGGAGGTTGCATACTAATTACATCTTGTACCTTTTCAGGGTCAACTTCTATCCCTTTAACTGGGACAGTGTATCCCAAAAGCTTGCTTGATTTAGCACCAAAAGTGTATTTCCTTAGATTGAGTCTGACTTTGAACACTTCTACGTGGGTGAATATCTTTGCTAGTGTAGTGCTTGCCCCTAGGTCACAATTTTGTTATCATTGTCAAGCTCTTTGAGGGCTAGTTCTATGTTGATGGTTAGCAACATTGTTTTGAGACTATCAGATATTGTGCTATGGATTCAGTTGATATGTGATGAGATTACTTAGATACAACATTTCATATATGCATGATGATTATTTTCAGTGTTTGTAGTTATTAATGATGACTAGTAAGATGATTTATTATCATATGTGTTTTCTTATGGATACTTATCCCATACTTGCATGTGTATGGTGTGCGTCTTTGTTCTTATGTATGGCATGTCTTATGTGGTTAAAGAAGGGAGTCGTAGTTACCTGCTAGTTGGGATCTACATGATGCACCACTTCCTGCCATTGCCTGTTTAGTTTAGTATATATATTGTGCTTGTACATGCATAGTTTTTATGCAGGTTGCAGGTACAAGGTATTAACTTCCCTAAATTGCCAGGATGAGCATACCCTATCACATTATCTCAATGATAAGAGAGGGAAGATAAATTCTCAAGTCCAAATCCCAACCCTTTAAGCCATTTTTCCTAATTAGAAATTAGGAAAAGTATTTGAGTTGAGTACCCTCCGAATACGTTGGATAACGTAATTCATGATATTAACCCTTGGTTTGATTTTGTATGTATTTTGGCTATGATGGATTTTTATATTTTACCTTGTGAGTCTTTTGAGTATTTTCTATTAATTAAGCCTAATTAAAAGATTTAATTAATGGTTTAATTTAATGGAAAATTAATATGATATTTTAATATTTATTTTATTTAATTAATTGGGAAATTAATTAAATAAAATAATTAAATTTGAAGATAAAAGTTATAAGTTTAAATTTGGAATGTGACAATATTTATTTTAATAATAATATATTTGGTGTTCATTTTTAAATAAATGACTAAATAATATTATTATTAAAGCTAATAAATATTTTAGCAATTAAGTTTTGAAAATAAATTTAAAAGTGGAAAATATATTTAAAATTATTAAAAGATTCTAGATTTCATGTGATTAAAATATAAATATATTAAGATTGAAAAGTGGAATTATTAAAGTTAGTGCATAAGATTTAATAATAAATAAATTAAATTGAAAAGAGTAAAATAAATATTATATTTATGATTGTGCATTATTTTAATGTTTGCTCACATAGGAGTTTGCAAATTCTCGAGAGTTGTCATGTAGACAACATAGGAGTTTGCACTCTAAGTATGCACTAGTTGTCTACACTTAGGAGTTAGCATTTTATTTGAGCACATGGTGTCTACAACCTTATGACTCATCTAGAAGGTTGGAGAAGACTCATGCTTGGTTGTCATGCTTATCTTCTAGTTGTTTCTAGAGACACTCTAGATGCATCTTAGAGGCCTTTAAATAGAGGCTCTCCTAGTGTGTTTGGACAAGCTTAAATGGAAGCTACAAGCTTAAAAGCTTACATACATTTGAGGAGCTCATATGCTTCTACATGCTCATATGTTTCTCCATACTCATATGTTTCTACATGCTTCTATGCTTCTTCTAGCACTTCTAGTCACTTGGAGGATTCGGTTGGCATGGATCTTGGAGGAATTGTGAATGATGGAGATGGAAGGGATTTTCTACGAACTTCTGAGGCATGGAAAATTAGCATCAGTGTCCAGGTGCACTCACGATATTTGCATATTTCCTTTGCACTCTTTCTCTTCCTATCTTCATTGTGTCTATTATATGTGCCTGAATACTCTTTGTAATTGAATCTATAATTTGAAATTGGAATCTAAATATGTATGGTTGTAAAGAAAACAATAGAAAACCCTAGATCCAATTTAGGAAAGAAATTAGTTCTAGATCAGGTTTGGGTTCAAATTGTATTGGAATCGAAGATTTGATTAGACAAGGATTTGTATTTTAAAACCTATTAGACAAATTCATAGGTAAATCTGAGGAACGGTTATTATGAATAATTTAGAGACTATTATTTTAAAAAAGAAGAAGAAATCCTTAATTTAAGGAGTTAGAAGACCCCTTTTATTTGAAACTAGTATATGTTCTCATTTTATATATATTATACTGTAATGCTTTAATTTTGCTTGTCTATACACACACACACACACACACACACACACACACACATATATATATACATATATATATATGTATATATATATGTATGTATATATATATGTGTGTATATATATATATATATATGTATACATATATATATATATACATATACATATATATATATATATACATATACATATACATATACATACATACATACATACATACATACATACATACATACATACATACATACATACATACATACATACATACATACATACATACATACATACATACATACATACATACATACATACATACATACATACATATATATATATATATATATATATATATATATATATATATATATATATATAATCGTGATTATAAAATGTGATGGGAAAACCATTGTTAGAATTTGAAATGCATTTGTTAAAAATGTTATAAAAAAAAATTAATACAAAATGAATTTGGGGAGGGGCGGATTTATCCACCCCCTACCTTCACCTACCTTCATTAGTTGGTGTCGACGGTCGCCTGTACCCGCTAACGCAGGTATTGCGACTGCCGTCGCAGGTCTTGCGTCAGAGGGCAGGGCCACACGGCTTGTCCGTTGCATGTAGTGAATTTAAAATTCAGTTAAAACTGAACACTCTCCCAAGCAATTTTTAAAGCTTGACATGTTAATATATTAAGTTGTGTTTTATAATATTAATTTTAAATTTGATTTTTATTAAATATTATATGTATAAATGTATGCATATATATATATATATATATATATATATATATATATATATATATATATATATATATATATATATATATATATATATATATATATATATATATATATATATATATATAAAATTAATATTGTAATTCAATTTTGTAATTATAATGAAGTATTGGATATTAATTGTTATATATATATATATATATATATATATATATATATATATATATATCTATAAATATAATATTAATAAAAATTTATTCAAGTTATTCAAATCTCAATAAAGCAATATACTTAGAATTTAATAATTATTTAATTAGTCTAAAGACTAATAAGAATGCTCTAAATGAATGGGAAAGATTATAGATAGAGCTGATGGAAAGAGATAGAGAATGGATGAATTTTAATATTAATTATTTAATGTATATTAAATATTATTTAATATATATTAAATAATTTAAGAAATGGTAATTTAAATGAAGAGACTGTAATGATAATGGATTAATTGACATGGAGTCATTGTTATGACATTACTATAAGTAGAATTGTTATGTTATGTATTATTAGATAACTTATCGATATACATTAATGGTGATTAGAGTTAGCCAATGAAGTTTTATGTAAAGGTTCTCTAGATCGATTATTTATAATTGAGATGAGTTTATCATTTATTAATGTTGGTTGGGTCTAGAAAATTATTAATAAATAATAGTCTAATGATCTAAATGATTATTGGTAATACAGATTAATTAAGGAAACATCAACATTCATATAAGAATGATGAATGTGGTCATTACATAATTATTATTAAGATTTTCAATATAGCTTGTTATTAAATATTAACAAGTTATTATTATTGAATTATTAATATGATCATTTGAGTATTGAATTATAGTTCACTTTTATCTTACAGAATTCTAGTTAGTTATTAGCCAACTGATATTAATTGGAACGTTGCTATCGTTATGCAATTATTAATTAAATTAATTAATGAGAGTTAAGTAGATTTAATTAATAATTAAGTTATGTAATAGAGATTTAATTGGTATAATTCTTATAATGAGATTGTAGATTATCTATATCGAAGTTGATAAGTCTTATTCTAATGACTTGAATAATGACTTAAGATACTTTAGTGGTTATTAGTGATGATTTAGTTATTATAATGATCAAAATTAAAAGGCTTAAACTTTAGTAATATTTAATTAAGTTTTAATTAAGTATTATTAGAGTGACAAAAAAGGGTCATGGATTGTGAACCTATGTTAATTGATTGACTTAATTGATCATTTTTATAAAGTTATAATCTTCTTATTCGAAGATTGATGATTGGCTCTATTATAATATAACGAATAATGATCCTTGATTATCTCAAAAAGTTGAAGTAACATTAAAGAAGAGTTAATCAATTGGAATATGGATCTTAGTTAAATAAAGAGAACAATTTAATTAAAGGTCAATGATGATCTGTTTAGTGAATATTTATCCTTCAGTTATTCTTAGAAAGTTATTTTGAATAATAGAAGGATAATGCTATCGGGGAACAACTGGGTTGACTTGTAGGTCAAATGATGAAACTTAAGACACTAAAAGTATACTTGAATAGAAAACTGGAAACCTCTACACTTGATTCAACTATGAGATTTCAGTAAACCAAAACATGTGTTTGCATTGTGTATTCTCTATGCTTCTTGTTTTGGGTTTTTGGGTTGATTAGTGTTAACCAGTCTTAGGTTGTTACCAAAGGCTCGAGGGATTATGAGATGTGATGGCATGTTGATCTTATTTGGTCTTGATCTTTATAAACCCAACCATGGTAATGTGATCGTATGCTCTATGAAATGTTTGTAATTATTGATTGTTATAGTTGAGATTCTTATGAATGAGACACTTGGGCTAATCATTTTTGAGTCATCGATCAGTTATCCTTGGATTATTTTCTAGTCACCATGATGGGACTGAACTTTTGATTTATTTCTTGATGATGTTATGTTGTGACATGTTTTGACTCAACCATTTTGGAATCTTCAATCAGTATGATTTCGAGATATTCTTGGTTGCTTGTTGAGAACCAATTGATATGGTGATTTATTTTGAGATAATTGAGAACCAATAGATACTTATGATTATCAGTGATGCCTTCAGTTGCCAATAGAGAACTGTTGTGGTCATGGTTTTCTATGGATGCTTTTCACATGCTTATAGAGATTTGATGATTCTTATTGTGGATATTTGATGCTTTTATCATGGATATTTGATGATTCTTTTTATGGATTATCTTTTGGTATTTCTTTCTAGTCGCTTGTATAGGACTGGGGTGATTTTATGATTCCATGAGCTTAGGGTAGGTAATCTTCTTGTAGTGTTAGGAAGTGGCTTGCAATGTGGGCCGGGGCCCTAAGTGGCTACCAGGGTAACTCATTGTAAGTTTTGTTAATAAGTGATAGCATTTACACACTAAATGGGGATTAAATGAACCTAAAAAGATAATTGTTTTACTTCTCGCCCATGGCTCAAGTGCTTGTACAAACTAGGATGGGAGTAGAGAGAACGCATGGTTGTGACCTTGCATTCCATAGTATGCCTTGACAGTATGAGAGGATACTAGTGGCCGCATGAGATCAGTATGGAGCCATGGAGTTTAGCTAACTGCCAGGTAACTTGTACGTGATAAATGTGATGACACTTCCCGCTTGCAGAGTAGGTTTCCTACTTGTCATTGTGTGTCTCTGGGAATTAGATGTCGATTTTGTGTTGGAAACTTTGAGTTAGTATACTTTTAGGATTCCTGGACTTAGAAAGTAATTATACTTTGTGGTTTTTATAACCTGTTTGGGACTTGAGATTATCTCCTCAACATGGTGGGAGTGGACCACTTAGGTTTCATGCGGTCAGGTGGTAGTGCTTTTCCACTCTTATCATTTGAGATCTATTAGAGACACCGTGACTAGAGTATTCTTGGTTGGTATTTATCTTCATTCTGTTCTTGGAGAATTATGATAGATGATATACCTTATGATGGATGTATTCACTAGTATGTTTCTTACATAGATGATTTGCATATGTTAGATGATGTTATCTTATGCTTTACTTGCATGTTAGATTACTTTCTGTATTTGATGTAGTATTTTTTAGGAGTGACATTCCTACTATGATAATACCGACGATCTCTTCGGTGCTTTGGAATTTTACACATGGAGGGATGGCTAGGATCCACAATGGTCTAATGATGCTATTTACGATTGGGAGGAACCATGCACTTAGTTACTTATGTTTTTAATAAATGGTTATCTTTTATGATGTTTATATCTTTATGATAATGATGTATCATGTATGACATGTGGTTTCATTTACTCATGGATTAATATTGAATGATGATGTACTTTATTTACACAGATGTTTATTCTTTTAAGCCTTTCATACCTTGTAACATGTATAGTGGATGATTGAGCTAAAATGTAATTACAAAAAGGGACTTGTAGATTGTTTAAGAACATTGGATGTATCATTGCTAAGGATGTGATGTAGATGAATAGATAATTTAGATATGATTCAATGTTAAGGGATCCTTTAAGAATGTAACCTGTTATGTATGTTATGTTTACTTTCATTTGAATTGTTACTATTGCTTTCATTACTATGTATAAGTTATGAATGGATATACTTTCATGATTAAAAAAAAATTTGTTTGGCAAACTTAGTTAAATTTTAGATTAATTGTTTGGATCCCTTGGCAGGGCATTACAACTAGTATGGGTAGATGTTCTTCTTCACTATGGGATTTGGCAAAGATTTCATCCGCATAATCTTCCATAAAGGTATGCATCATATCATGAAAGATACTAGTCATAACCCATTGATAGGTAGCCCCAACATTTTTTAACCCAAAGGGCATCACATTCCAAAAAGATGTGCCCCATGCACAAGTAAAAGCTATTTTCTCTTGATCGTCTAGTGCCATCCTGATCTGATTATACCCTAAAAATATGTCTATGTGTTAAAACATAGAATGACTTGCTATTAGATCGACAATGGTGTCGATGTTGGGAAGGGATATGTCATCTTTGAGACATGCTTTATTTAAATCTTGGAAATTGATACAAATGCATATGCTTCCATTCTTCTTTGATATGGGAACAATGTTGGATATCCATGATGCATAGGCCAAGGGCCAGATGGAATTGGTGGTGATTAACATTTCTAACTCTACCTTGACTAATAGAGCTATATGGGGATGCATCTTTCTAAGCTTTTTTTAATTGGCTTGACCTCTAGAGAAATGTTGAGATGGTGGAGGATTAAAGTCAAGTCTAAGGTGGGCATGTCTACATAAGACTAGGAAAAACTTATTTATCTTTCCTCAAAGAATTGGATGAATGCCTTTCTTTCCTCTGTGCTTAAGGACTGTCCTGAATAAATGATCCTTGGTTCTTTCTCTGGGCCAATGTTTACTAGTTTTGTTGGTTCAATCAAGATGGAAGATATTTCCTTAGAGTATTTGGGTAGAGTATCAATCACCCCATCTATGGGTGCCATAGTTGGGTTTTCACCTTGGGATGCATCACTTCTATTTTTTTAAATTTTTTTTCTAGAGATTAGCCACAACTTGGTAGTGATCATTAAGGTTGTGGAATGCTTGATCTATTCTAGTGTGACTAAGGTAATTGATACCATACTTGACTATATGTCTTTCTTCTATTCTTTTTCAATGAGATAGTTGAATTGCATTAAGGTAAATGAAGATTTCATGGTCAGTGTCAAAATGAGGGATGTGTTGAGGCTCAATTGTATCTAGTTAATGAGTTTAGGACTAACTAAGGAGAGTGATTCATAATATGGAAAGGTTTTGGAAGGGTTTACAGATATGATTTCATTGGATGTCTCATACGTTGTATCTATTAGATCTATGACATGAGCTTCTTATAATGTATCAAGAAAAGTAGAGCATGTGAAAGGCTCATAGTAGTCATCCTCAACTTCTACTAGAAAGAAGTCAGGGAATAGGGTCTAAAATTGAAACCCTTTAGCATGTTCATTGTCTTCTAAGTTTCTCTGTTATACCCTAATTCTTGATGAAGTGGGTCTTGGACTAGAGGTTGTTCCTTGTATAGGTAAATTGTTAGATGTGCGTATATGAATAACATCACATTCTTTATTATGAAGAGACTCCTCAAATAATGATTCAAATTCCCATTTAGTGGAATCATCATCATCTTTTGTATTAGAGGTGTTTATGGATGGTTCTTTTGTGGGATGTAAACCTAAGAGGGACAGATTCACATTTATGATGTCACTCATTTTTTGGACATAACCATCCTTCTGTTTAAGTGCCCACACCAAGGTGGAAGATGAGTAATCACTATGCTTACGACAAGCTTCAGAAGAGGTTTGTGTCTTATCTTGTTCACCATACCCTACCCCTATTTTGGAGCTGTTGGACCTAAATTATGCCATTAGTAGCTCAATGATGCCTATCCCTTTCCCTAAAGGACCATCTCCCATATATCCCATCTTTCTCATTAGGTTAAAACCTTTTTTGTGTAGGTTGAGAGAGATGCCAATATTTTGGTGACTGATTTCTTCCACTAAGTTTGGAGGTGTGTGTAATGCCCCGCCCAGAGATCCTTAGAAACAAGGATGAGATACAAGCCAATAATTTTTTTTTTTACAAGTATGGATGTACATGATAACATCATATAGGGATAAAAAAGATCACAATGAAAGAGTTCACCACAACCTCGACAACCAACAAATCTCTAAATGCCACTACCAAAAAGACACGCACAAACAAAGCCAACAACAACCATGCACATGATGAGGGCTCGAAGAAACAACCACTCATCAAAAAAACATCAAGCTCGAGTAAAATGCATAAACCTAAGATTTGGCTAAGTCTGAATTTCTGAAGCCCTAAAATTTCCTAGAATCTTTATCTTATCTCACAGAGGTTTGAAACCCATCTCAAAATATTTGTCACATATATTGGAATATATCTTAAGTGTAAGGAATTAAACGATATATTTTAAACCCCTAAGAAACATTGTTTTGAACTGGAAAGGTATGAAATCCAAAAAGGTGTCCAAAACCAACTTTCAAAGCTTCCTCAGTGAAGCCTAACTGCCCCCTATTTCTCACACAAGAAAGTGCACTGGTCTAAAGTTCTGCACAAGACATTGCAACACTTTGTGCAAGAAAGTGCATGGCTCCATGGGAGGACTTGTATCCATGCACGAGGAAATACATTCTCATGCAAGGAAGTACATTCTCGTGTGAGGAAGTACATTCTCGCATGAGGAATTGCCTTTTCACATGAGAAAACACATCAGTGCAACAAAATAAGATAAAGAAAAAGTATGAAAACATGAAAACCTCCACATTGAGGAGTACCAAATCCACATAAATTGATGAATGAACACTCGAGTGCATAAACAACAAGGAAAGAGGAACATCTATCCATCTAAATGATAGCAGTAAAGAACATACTGAAAGAAACATTGCAATGTATAGAAATACATCTTAGTAACTAAACAACCAAACTAAGTACACAATTCCTCTCAACCATCAATAGCATCATAAGACCATCATGGATCCTAGCCATCTCCCATGCATAACATCCCAAGTCATCGATCAAATTATTGGTACTAATGTAATAGAAACATCTTTACTAAAATATGCTACAATATAAACATAAGGAAATCTAACATGATAGTAGTAAAGCATAAGATAATCCTTCAAGTAGATATCATCACCTATCACATGTTGAACATCGTAATAAGGAAATATAACATGCTAAACCAATAAGCAATAGATGATCCAATACAACAATTCACATAATCTAGTCATATACTAAACATCATAATATGGGAATGCATAAAACTAACTAACATCATCTAAAAATGATATCCAAGCATTCCAATGAAAGCATAAATCACAAGAAAGCATAGTCTAGAACCTAAAGTATCAAGTGAAAACATCTAGCAACGATCACACTAGGACAAAAGACCATATCTATACACTGGTCCCTAGCAGTGGTGATGGTAGCTATGCCTCCCAACCACATGGAACCCATAAGTCCACACCTACTTTGCTAATGGAGATAATTATCCAACTACATACGCACGAAAAAACATCCATGGTTAACACTCATGCCAGACATTATGATGGTTGTAACCATGAACATAAGACAATGCAAGGAGAATAGGTCTTGGTCAGACACTCAATAGGCTACTAAGTAGGGCCTGACATCATGAAGAGTCACTTGGCATAGACAAGCCCAAGCTCGAATCATGTGTCAAAATTCTCGCAAGGTACTCTCTTTGAACCATCACATAAAATTTTATTATCCTAAGTTTTATTACCATTCACACATTTTCTTTAGTTATCACTTAATTAAAGCTCCCCCTGCCAAACTGTGGTGCCATCATCATCAGGCTACGAGATAGGAGCCCCCTCCATATGCTACCCTACTCTAACCATGCTCATCCTATGACAAGTGCCTATGGGCATGCATATTCCCAACCCAACCCCAATGATCATAGCTTTTGGCAAATCCACGAAAGATCGGGCCTTGCAAGTCACCCAACAAATGTATACACACATACTCATGTGTGGCACACCACCATCATGAAGATCACAACACAAGGACTAGATGAGAACACAATGCAAAAGACCAATCAACCAAAAACAACTTGGGAGGACAGATTCTCCACGAATCCGAAAGACAATAAAACCATACATAATGAAATCATTCAATAAGTCTCAATCTGAAACTATGGATTCTACATGAATCCCAATGATACAACAAGACAAAACATCATGAACTCACTCAACTGGCCTCAATCTAGGAGTATAGATTCTACACGAATCCTGGTGTTCACGAAACAATAATAAAGGTCCAAAGAAACTAGAACAATAGGTATAAAATCACTCAACCGAACACAACATCAGGAGTATGAATGCAACACACATCCCAATGCAAAAATAAAGTGTAATAAAGTTTTGAATGACATCCAAATGAATGATCTATGTCCACGTCCCAACTCGTGCCAAAAAAACTTGGGAAAATAGGATAGCATGCAAAATGAGGTAAAACCCCCAATATTTGAAAAAAAATGAAATTAAAACCCATTTGATCTTTGGGTACAAAATCCCCAAAAATCCAAAGATAATTAAGTTCAAACACTGTATGCAAAAATGGCTAGCATAATGGTGCAAAACCCATAACCATCATCATGAAAAATAGGGAAATGCTCATTCACTTTTTGAGTGAATAATTCATTACAGAAAATAACTAGCCAACCTAATTAAACCTAGAATCAACCCAAGCGAAAATAAACTATTAATATAAATAGGAATTCATCTATGAAAAAGCTGCTAGAAATTACAATAAATCAATTTAAAAGCTTGAAAACCCAAAAACACAAAAGTCTCCTTAACATCTTTTGTGACAATGTAGAACTCTAAGTGCATAGACATGCTCACTGGTCTAATGCAAATGAGTTCAGATTTAATAATCATCAAAAGGTTTAATTTAAACAATTAAAATAAGGATACATCGACCATATAGGGACGACATTGGTAAAATATGAATAGCTGAATCAATAACTTTGTATGCCATTGCCAGGGATATAAATCCTACACACTAAACAACACGATCAAGTGAAATTGCATATAATAATATAGCCAAAGAAATAAATGCATTTAATCACCTAATTTAACCATTTATTTAATTATATCAAAATAATCTATTTACATCACTCACATTCGCATAAAGCATAACAATGTAGGAATGAAGTAAATAACCATACCATTAAATCCATCTCATAAAATAATTAGAGATATGTCCAAATACCAGATAACCAAATATCATTATAAAACACATTGTCATCTCAAAATGGAATTATCATGCAATATGATCAACTGAGCAACATGGTAGTCCAACATCTATGATACTAAAATCAAGGTATAACATCTGACCCTTAGGTCATCTCACATGTAAATCATAACATAAGTAGATAACCACAACACATAACCAATGAATCCAACATGGACAATCCATTTATAATTATTTAAGAATTTAATAATGGTTGTTAACACAGCATCAAAAGGCACTTAAAATACATAAGTGATCACAGTCATAAACATGACTAACCATTGCTACAGGAACCTAGTCCAAGGTACTAGGTTAAAAGTACATAGTGCAATCTCTACACACATCTCAAGGTAATCAAAACAACAACCTCATGATACCACATCGATCCTGGTAACCACTAGCACAAACCTTATTGAACCATAAATCACATCATAATCTCATAAATCAGCCAAGAGCATAATCAAAGAAACTGATATAAAAACATACATCAAATCACCCCTACGGTTTAGATCACTCATGGTCACAATCATGATCCATCATAATAAAAGATCAACAAGGTTGCATCTGTCAAGATCACTTATAGAAGTCAAATGGGAGAGGCACTATAGTGTGCCACTTTCTTTGATAAAATGTGCATAGTAAGGCTTGGAGGATGACAATTTTCCATGAGATATCAAAGAAAGTGTAGGATCAAATAGGGAGACTGAGTACTCACCCACCCCTTTGTGATGCAATTTACACTTTCTATCAAATTCTTTCATCAATCTATCAATTTATTTGTAGTGTGGCTATTTAGGGTCTTTGTATGATGATGGGGAAGGAAAGGAAGGACCCAAACAACCCACTTCCTCTTTACCCTTAGTTGATATTGATGAGTGGTTGTCATTTTGACTTTGAGAGCCTAAATTGTCTCTAGATGTGGACTAGCTGATTTTATCAATCGGTGTGCCAGTTTCTTTCCTATTATGAGGGACAAGGGAATTACAATATTGAGCAAAATGTTGATATCTAGGTATGGTCACCTCTTGACTCATGTAAGGAAATTTAAGACATTGATGGTAGATAAAGGGAATAGCTTGCATATGATGAATCCATGGTCTTCCCAATAGGATGTCATAAGTTAATTGTAGGTCTAAGATTTGACAAATGGTCTCTTTCACAACTGGTCCTACTTTGATTGGCAAAATAACCATGCCTTTGGAGGATCTTTCCTCATCTTTGTAAGCTTTGATGGTAATTTTATTTCTTGGGTCAACATCATCCTCTGTATACCCTAGGGTTTTTACTAAATTAAGTGTGCAAATATTGAGGCCTACTCCACCATCAACTAATGCTCTCTTAACTCTATTTCTATGGATAAAGACTTCAATATGAAAATGAGATTTTTGTGGTCGAATGATGGACATGTCATCTTGGGCTAAAAAAGATATCCAGTGAGGGGAAACTAGGTTGTTGACCATGTTCTGAAATATACTCGCATCCAAGTCATTTGGTACTAACGCTTTGGTGAGTATTTCTTTATGCTTTGGGGAAATTTGTAATAGTTCAAAAATGGATATATGGGACATAGTCTTAAGTAATTGGTTGACCAGGTTGTACTTGGGTAAGGAGGAGCTTGCAGCTGCATGATCAAGATTTATCATAGGTCCTGGTAGGATAACTTTAGAGGCTTGGCCTTAAGTAACAACATTTGAGGATTGTTTTTTTTTTTAATCTTTAACTATGATGACATTTATTGTGTCATCAAAGCCAAAAATCATGTTAATGGTATTGTTGTAATGATGTGCATAATTAACCTTAGTGTGAGGGGGTGCATTTTGATTGAATTTGGAGGATTAACCCATTTCATGACTCATGAAGGGGTTCTTGAAGGCCATATGGTCTTCATTATTGCTAAGGTTGTTTACTTTGATGACCCCATCATTGATTAATTTTTGGATTGCCCCCTTAAGGGCAAAACAATTGTTTGTTAAATGCCCCCTGTTTTGATGGTAAGCACAAATGTGCTTGTCATTCCACCATTTTAGTTTGACTTGGGGCTCATAGGGTTTGGCCTCAAGAAGTAAAATGAAATCATCAGCCAATAGGGTTTGCAAGGCACTCTCATAATGCACCCTAAAAATAGTATACACCTTGGGTATATTAGATGGTCGATATTTATGGGGAGGAGGAGCTTGGTTGTAAGCAAATTGTTGATTGGTCATCAAGGGGGTTTCTGCATTGCATTGATAGAATGGGTGACCATTATCTTGTTGGGGTGTGTTTAGGTTGGTGTTGTTGACAATATTCCAAGGGTCAAAGCACAAGCCTATGTCACCCTTTTGTGAAGGAAATGGCTAGCAAAAGTACAACTATCCACCTTCAATGATATAAAAATGGTATTATTATTAAGAATTTGAAAATGAAGTAAACTAATGAAATGTGTATAAATTGATCAAGTTTATGATTATAATTTTTAACAATTATTTGGATTAAAAATTGATATATTTTCATAATTTTCATAGATAATTTTTTAATTGCTGAAAATTGCTAAAAATTAGGGGTCTTGTTCCCACAACAAAACTACATGAAAATAAACTTATTTCCCGTGGGTTTAATATTATGTTATAGATAACATATATATCTAGAACATTCCAAAATAAAAATTGTCTTTAGACTTATATTTTCACTTTTATTATCATTCAAAGTTTAGCTCATCTAAAATCGATAGTTATTATCTCCCACCACATTTTAAAAACCAAATCTATTCTAACCAGAATAAAAATTATAAATTCTAAAGGAGGACTCTCTCCTCTAGAAATTCATATAAGTTTTAAATTTTTATGATATGATTGACTATTTTTTCTTTTTCAAAATTGACATCTTTTCGTGTGTTAAAATGCATGCTTGTAGAATTTTATAATTATAATATACTATATCTAATTAAAACACTATAAACTCTATATGAGAATATTCTTGACTTTGGACTCTATAAAATGGTGTTCATAACTTGTTAAATATATATCATAAAAAGTTGTAAGAGTTATTGAAACGTCATTTTTCTAAAATAATTATATTTCTTTAGTAATTGGATACAAACTATTATAAAACATTAATTTAATAAACATTTCCAATTGGAAAATTGTGATAGCATATATAACTTACTTAGAATGAATTTATCTAGATCATATCTTTGAACAAAATCAATTTTTGGATAGAAATACTCAAATTCAGTTGTTCTAATTAGTTACCCTGAAAGGTGATGCAACATTTTACTTTTACCCTTGATATGATTGGTTTAGATTGGATTAGGCTTGAGGTTTGACATGGTTGGCTTTGACCATCCCATCATTAACAATGTTCTTGTTGTTGTTTTACCACCATGACTTTTATTTATTAGTGGACCCAATTGGAGGGATTATGAATTTACATGGAGTTGTTTGAAAAGCCCTTACCATATTTTGATAGTTTAATGATGTCATTATTTAGTAAGGTCTCTTCTATCTTCATGCCATTTTCTAAGGTAGTTTTGAAATCTTTGGGCCTTTAGAGTTGGAGCAAGTAATTCATTAGTTTGGAGAGAGTATTAATAAATATTTTAGTCTTCTCTTTGTCAAGTATGTCTCTATGATACTTAGCGAACATGTGTCTCCACCATTCTAAGAAATTTTTGAATGAATCACTAGGAAGTTGTTTCGTGTTGCATAAGTCGATCATTGTAACTTTCCTTTTGATATTGTAGGAATATTAGGACATTAACATCAAAGCCAATTTTTCAAAGGTTTTGATATTGGAGGTTAGCTTGGAGAACCACTCCATGCCTTACCTGCCAAAGCTTCTAGGGACCAATCACATCAGGTATCTCGTGTCATGGAAAAATTCCATACTTAAGATATAGAATTGTCTGAGGTGGTCTTGCAAATTTGATGTGCCAAAATATTTATCATATTTTGGTATTTTTACATTTTGTGGGAAAGGCATGAAGGTAATGTTCTTATCAAAGGGGAGAGGACACACCTTTTCAAGGTTGAATTTTGGGGGTTGCATTTTTCCTTTCTTCATTCTTTCCATTTCCATTTGGAGGTCTTGTAGTTTTTATGTGACAACATCTAGGGGTGATTCTTCTTCATCTCATTTTAAGGTAGTCACATCAAAATCAAATGGAAATTTCATAGCTTGTTGTGCTAATGCTAGTATATAATGTTCGTTATGTTTCTCAAGTATTTTGTCCATGATGTCAAAAAGTTCAAGATTTTGTTGAAAATATTCCATTTTAGTTTCAATACTTCTGTCATCCCATATTTTAGATGAATCTATTATGGCTAAGGATTCTAAATTTTGATTAAAAAAGGGTGACTTGTGAATAGCTACATTCTGTGAGCAATCTGTTGTTGTAGTAGGTTCAAGGAGATTTAGAGGTTTGTGCATTTGATTGTTCTACTTGCTATTCTAGCACTCACTTGTATAGGAGATCATTTAAATTTTGTCACTGTAATGGTTTTATGCAGTGGCATGAAAATGTGAATTGGATTCCTTTGGTTCTTAGGCATTTTCAGAATGTGAAAGTTTTTATTGACCATGATTCATCTGTGGTAACAAGCTAGATAGGACAAGGTGTTTGCCAATGTTGATAGGATGAGTTTTACCTTTGTCAAGCCAAGTAAGGGATGTATGTGTGTCTTTGAATATATCTAGCTTGATGTGCAAAGTGAAGCAATGATAATGGTTGGGTTGATAATGATGTTTGTAGCCTTGCTTGTTTCAAAAAGATCTCTTTCAATCAAATATGGAATTTCTTAAACTTTGTAAAATAACAAAGAAAAGGGTATCCAAATTTGTCATTTGTTCACAACTATCACACATGTAGATGGCCTATGTTTTATGCTTTTTCTTATATGGATCATAGGATAGATCAAATGTGCTATTAAACTAATCATATGTATTGTTTTAATGCTTATATGTGCTATTATAATTGTCATATGTGTTGTTTAATGATTCAAATGCATTATTTTGCTAGGAAAATCCATTGTTCTAAGGCCCCTATGCATTGTTTGATGGGAATATGTGTTATAAAAAAGATCAAAATCTTTACAAGAATGTTAAAAAGCACTATTTTATGTAGTATATGTATTGCTTTTAGGATTGTTCAGCAATGTTCTCATTTTGGACTTGGTTTCTCGATACTAGTTTGAAGTTCATCTTTCTAGAAGGATAGTGATCCACACTAATGTTTGTTATTAAGTTTTAAAAACACTTCCAAGTAGAATAGAAATAAAACCAAAACAAAATGTAAAACCACACAGAACTAGAAAATGGCTTGCTAATAAGGTTATCTGAAGTTGATGACTACTGGGTCTTAGTGTTTAACCAACTATGTTCAGATTTATCTCTCTTATGATAGAAAGCTTCCCACCAATGCAAGAGAGGTTTGGTGTAATCCTGTATGGGACTACTAGATGAAGATTATATTCTAAACATGGTTGGCTTGTATTTAATTAGGAATACAAGATTGGGAGGCAATCCCTCTCATTGGCCCTACTAAGGCAACTTAGGAGGTAGCCTTTCTATGGCTAGATAATTCGACCTAGTGAAAAGAAAGAAATGGAAGTCAAAAACAAGTTTGGGAATCTGATCACTCGAGAGGAGTGAGAGCATATCACTAATATTTTGGCTTCCCAAACACAATAGACAAAAAGATTTAATCACCAAACTTTATAGTACTGAAGATAAAGGGGCTCCTAGTTAAGGTATGTGTGGATTCTTTCCTCATTCAAATGAAACCAATCTTTATAGAAGGTTAGACATTCTAATCAACTCAAAAGAGTTGAGAGCATAGGCCTACTTCTATTTTGGATTAGCAAAGTTGAACGCTTTTATTAAGCTATGTTTGGAACTTTGAAATGATGTATTTTATATTGACAAGAGTCGAGGTCCACTTACCTAATTTGGAGATAGCAAAGGCTAGGCACTTTTAGGAGGGTCTTCATGCTTGTCGCACAGTGGCTACAATTTAAGAGATTTTCATTAACGTAGAAGGGACTTGTAAGTAAATGATATTCAGATCTAGAAGTTAGATTTAGGAGATTGTAATTTTTATAAGATGTGTTATAGAAATACTTATATGCAATATAGAAAGCCTTGTATGCACTATTTAATCTAGAAAATGCTCTATAATAAAACCAAATGCACTATAAAACACTTTATATGTACTTTAGAAATGATCATATGCATTAACAAACTCTTCAAAAGCACTACAAAAAGATGTAAATGTATTACAAAACTATTTAAATGTGCTTCAAAAAGATTAAATTCATTAAAAAAAAGTTTTGAAGCATTAGAATATTTCTCAAAAGTGTTAAAATAGAACTTAGAAGCATTAGAAGATTCAGATTTGGACCTTGCGTGTTCGAGGATGGCTTTAGGATGTTGTTCTCATTGATATGAGGCCTCTTGAATGCTATAGAACATGTAATCAATCAGATCTGAACAAAAAAATAGCAAGAAACATAGATCTATGCTGAGAATGAAAGATTAGGTTAAAAGATTTTAAAATAGAGAGGCTTTTAGTTCAAGCCCCATAGTGGGCACCAATTTGTACATGGTGTGAATGTGTATTCATGAAACTTTAATGTAGAATGTAGAAGAATTGACAATGAACTAGAGTAGTCCCAAGAAATTGTTATCAAAATGTGAATTCTATGAATGTCTCATGTTTCCCTAACTACAAATACAAAGAAAGCTCTCAGACTAGCATCTTAGTGACAAATCTAGAATTAGAGTATGCTTAGAATGCAAAACTACAAGAATTCACGCAAGATCTACAACTATAATACAGATTATATTCTATCAAAATTGACATGGAACAAGCTAACAAGAAATTAATGAGGTTAAATAACATAAAAAAAATGTTAAAATTCTATAAACTTTCTAAAATGATCATGGTAAAATGACCAAAATGTTCCTATAGTGCAGATGCCTAAAACTTGGATCCTTTGGCTCTTGGAATTCCCTCCTACTTATAGGATTTCGGGAGGGGTTGGGGTAAGAATTAGGATTTTCACCTTTGACTAATGGGTGAAAGTGAAACTAAAAATATCTCATAAGAGACCAGGAGGAAGAGTCCAATAGGATAATTGAGGATATTTTTAATTCTTTTAAAATGAAAAAGGGAGATTTTCAATTTTGTAAGGATAAATGATTTTATTGATTTAATAAATGTCTTATTTATTTTCAACACTTTGCCTTTTTCTTCCTCCTTTTTTGAATTTGAATTTGAATTATTCTTCTCCTCTTTTAAAGTTGATTTAGGTCTTGTTGATTTGATAGATAATTAATGACCTAATGTGATTTTTTAATTGAAATTCTATTGTGTTTCTTCTAATTTTTTCTTTAATTTGCATTGATTGATTAGAATTGCATGATTTATGTCTTTTCCAATCTTTGGGTGTCTACAGTTATTAGAGCCTTGTTCCCTAAAAGAGAAGTTTTGTAGCTTTGAGGAAATATATTGAAATGGATGTCCAAAAATTGGGAAAGACTCTTGCAGATTGGAATATTAAAATAAATCTCATTCTACATCAACTAAATAAAGCAAGACAAGAACTAAAGAAATCTTTGAAGATAAGGAAGGAAATTGCTATTGTAGAAAATGACACACAATACAAAGAGATAGACACTACTAAGTTATTTGCTAATGGAAAATCTGATGAATTTGATATAGAAGTTGCATATCTAATGGAAAAGAATGGAGACCAAGTAGAGGAAATTAGAAACCGCAAGTTAGAGAAAGAATCACAAGCCATACTACTATGAGAGGTGAATGAATAGAATCAGAAAACTATGGAAGACAAAGCCATGATTAAAGAAGACATAAGAATTTTGAAGAGAAATCATTAGAGCTAACCAAGATTTCCAACATGCAATTAGATACAATAAGTCAAATGATGAATGCCAAATATGAGCTAAATGTCAATGACATTGAGATAGCAACATTGAAGTTGTAGAATGAGCAATTGCAAAGTGACCCAAAGAGGTAAAAGGAGTTTTCTGAAAGTTTTAATAAGCCTAATGAAGCCATCAAATACTTTGAGTAACTATTGAGATCCCCTAGATCCAATAATGACAAATCTAGACTGGGATACACAAGCACCAAAGGAGAGTCATCCAAATGTACTAAAGAAAGGAACAACAAATGTAAGGATTCCAAACCTATTTGTCAAAATTGTGGTAAGAAAGGACATACTACTAATGTCTGTAGGAGTAGAACTAAAAATCTAAATGTCAATCATAAGAGCATGGTTCACTACCATAAGTGCAACAAATAAGGTCAGCAAGTATGAAAAACCAAGACCATGAACACACAAAGACTTGAAGGATACTATTATAACTGTTAGAAGTATGGACATAGAGATTTTGAGTGTAGATCCAAACCCATGTTGTCATCAAATAGGCAGAAAAAGGTAAGGAAAAATGGAAACTCTTATAACTAGGATTATAATACTAGGTATAGCTTTCATTATTGTCAAGAATTTGGACATGTTCCTTAGACTTAAATTAGAACACACCTCAGAGGTGAGTACAAGTGATGGTTGAGTCAAACCACATGTTTTAGCTATTTGAAGACTGGTCACATCAGTAAGAATTGCCCAACAAGGTCAAAGGCACCAAGTTGTGAGTTTGATAAAGGCAAAGGCAATGCAAATGTTGAAAATATCAGAAATGAAAAGAACAAGAAATGGAATAAGAAAGATGATTGCAACACATCAAATGGAGAAGGGATCACTTCACCCAATATGTCAGGTGATCACAACTCATCAAACTAGGCAATCAAGAGGTATGTGGGATTGATAATTAAAGGTTATACCATTCATCAATTCTGAAGGGTTTAGTATTGAAAAGATTACATTAGCATGAATAAAGATGCAAGATATCGTTAGGAATCCAAGTAAAATCTTCAAACAAAAAATGATGACTATGGAAAGTTTCCTATATGTGCAGAGTAAAATGCTAGAGGATCCTGAGCTAATAGACTGGCTATTTGATGCAAAGCTCATAATGGATGTTGAGTGAATGAAATGCTAACGTATGTTGAGTGAGCCTAAAATTGGTTGATGTCAAGCTTACAGCTATGTAAGCACTCAATGTTAATTGCAGCGTTTCAAATGGTATTTTATGAATTTTTTTGTCATTTCACATAATTCCAAAATCAAGAAAAAGAAAAGAGAGAAAAAGGCAATCTGGAAATCCATTCAAAGTGATTGTAGAAGGTTTGAACAATGATTTGTCACTAGTTCGTTAGATCTTATAAGGTATTTATCAAGAACCAAGTTACGCTATTTACATTTTTGTAAACCCTACTTTCCTACAATGTCATCTAGTTCAAAGAATGTAGAAGGTAATGAGGTTTAAAAAATTTAGCTGGTTAGTAATGAAGTTAAGCAAGCTATATTCAAGGCCATACCAGGCATTGCTTATAAGAAAGACCCCTCTACTGTATTATCCATGATACACCCAAAAGTTTTAATGGTGCAAGATGTTAAAAAATGTAACAACTACAAAATAGGAAGTATTGGTGATATGGAGATTAGGGAAGCATACAATAGACTTTGTGAAAATGGTGTATTGAAGGAAGAATACAAAATTATAGAGAGGAAAAGGTTAAATTGTGCCCTAGATTTCCCAAATGTATTCAAAACTAAATGGATATGAATTGTATTAAGTAGGATAGATGATGGTTCACTATGGCTAGATAATGGACCTATTAAAATAACCAAGAGGATAATCCATAGGGTTACTAGTTATCCAAACCTAGATTAGCCTAAGACATTGAGGAGTGACTCAAAAGAGGTTATTAAAAAGAACACTAGAGCTATATGGAACAAGAGAGGCATGACTATTGACACAATTACTAATCTATTTATAGAGTTCGTTGTCAAAATTATTTTACACAAATTCTACCAATCTAGTAGATTGAATAGTGTGTCCTGTATAGCAATGGATGTGGGTTATAAAATTGTTAAGAAAGATCACACATATGATCTAGTAGAGCTCCAACTAACACAATTGATGGAGAACCTAGGAGCAATAAGGAGGACTAAGATTACACAATATAAATTTGGTTCTATCCTAATATGTATATTCTTTTATGTACAAACATTTTTCCTACTTTTGGAACAGTTGGTTTGAAAACAAACAAATTATTGCTAGAGTAGATTAGTGAGTTCATTGAAAAATTGGGTGAGAATTTTGAATCTTTGATGACAAGTTATTTTGAGGACTTCAAGTAGTCAATGAAGAAAAAATTGAGAATACTAGTATCTCTAGTAGAAAAACATTATGATGATATATTTTTTTCTTGTAGATGCTGACTATACTTTTCTCCAAGTTGCTACACGAAGGGTGAGATGGTTGAGGCCACTTGGTTATGAAATAAATGTGGATGAAGCTTCTCCAACTATCACAATATTGGTAGAAGAGATAGATAAAAATGCCAAGGCATTCATAAACTATGAATTGGAAAAGTCCAAAATTACTATGGAATTGATGATAGCTTTTGTTATCAAGAAGAAAGATAGGCTAATGAAGAAATTGAATGCCAAATTTGGTGAAGGTGCCAAGAAAGAGGAAGAAGAAGAAGAAGAAGAAGAAGATGATGATGAAGAGGAAGAAGATTCTTAGAGACAAGCACCACTTGCACTCATACAAGGAATGGGAGAAGACTAGGAAGAAGAGGAGATTGAAGTTGTTGAAGGTTCCAAGGAAAAAAGAAGTCAAAGAAGCACCTACTCCCATAGAACAAAAGAAGAGGAAGGCTAAGGCCCAACTAGTGAAAAAAGTCAAGAAGGTAGCCAAGCCGAGTCAACCCAAACCAACTACACTTACTACATGAGCTAGTGCACATGTGACTACACAAAAGGCTAAAGAGAAGAAGAAACTAGTAGAGCAAGTAGGTCAAGTATAAAAAAGATCTAGGATGAAATATGTTGCAAAAGAAAAATCTAATGTGGAGAAAATAGAATCAGATGACAATATCCAATTCAAAGTGGTGAGTCATAATCCTCTATCAAACTTACAAAATCTTTGTGAAAATGTTAAGAATAGTGTAGATTTATCAGGATTCTCTCATGTAGATTTGGATAATCTTGGTGAAGTGGAGGAGGAAATATATACCATGATGGAAAAATTCAAGACTACTACACTAGAGATTTCCAACTCAATGCCCAAAAGCTTATATAGTAGAGTTCAACAGAAATGGCACTATTGTCTAAACATGGAGAGACAAATTAGAGAGACGTGTCTTACACAACTGATGTGTGAACTCATTAATTCAAAAATTTCTAAGGCTATGAATAAATATGTAGTTAGGTTTACACTGAAATATAGAATCGTTAGCATTTTACAAAACAATATTGAAGATGTTGTTAAGAAGTCCACACAAATGTGAAAGCTTACATATGGATTGACTATAGGAAAGGAGGGTGAGAAAGAAACCATAGAGGTCAAGGTTGATGAAGAAGGTCATAAAAATGATGACACTATTGAGGGAGGAACTAAAGTTTACATAGATGACAAGGCTATAATTGAAGCAAAGCATCAAGAAGAACAGAGTGTGCAAGACACACAATTGGCTGGTGTCAACCCCCAACATGTAATAGGTGAGAATAGTAAAACAATAATAGTGAAGGATGTTTCTAATGTCATAGCTTGGAACATAAATCCCCTTATAGAGGAAGATCTCAAGAAGATGCTTGATCAGTCCACGCAATAGGAAAAACTTTGTGATAGTCCTCTATTGCTTACTATGACTGAATTAGAAAAATCAATGACTAAAACAACTAGGGAAGAGGTAAATAAACAAGAACCACCTACTATCAAACCTCAAGTCACTCATGTAAAACCTTTGGAAAATATACCAGAAACTACATCTAAAAAGGTTGATACAATTGCAAAGGACATACTGGAAACTCTAGCCACTAAAGAAGAATATAGTTGAACTCAGATAATCTTATCTGCACTTACAACATAAGAACAAGGTGCATCACAAGTCATCATAGAAGTCAAGGACAAGACTGAAGAAATAGAGATGACATCATAGCTAAAGTAGTGAACAACAACTCAAGCACTGGTAACCTTACCAGTATAGATGCAACACTATTGTAGATCTCTATGCTAAGCCCAAGTTCATCAAAGGTTGAAGAAGTGATCCAATATGGAGATGTTAACCTTGATGAATAAGTTTTTCTATAAAAGTATGATTATACTACAATGACTATAGAATAGATGGGGATACCTCAACAAGCCCTAGCATAGAAGAAGCATGGGGAAATTCTTAGAAGGGAGCATAGGAAAAAGAAGGCATTACAGGATATCAAACACATATTTTTAGATGCATTGAGTCTACCAACTCTAGATGAGATCAAGTCATTGATTAAATAGATGACAAACATAGCAGAAAAGGTTTGTGATGTAGACCTAGACACAAATCCCAAATTGTTAGAATGGTTAGAAAAGAAATTCTAGAGCAAAGTAAATGAAAAGATATGAGGTGACACAACACTAACACAAGTTGCATTAGCAACTAAAGTAAAAAGTGTAAAGAAGGTACTTGAGAATATCTTCTCATTACACACAAAATTATACAATCCAAAACTCTTCACAGAAGAGATTCGAATTGACATTTTGAGAAATCCAAAGCAAAACTGCCAATGACACCAACTTAGAGTGAAAAGCACTTTAGAACATTGCTACAAACCTAGAGTCTATTCACTACGTTGTCAGCAAATGAGGCTAATATAAGGGCCAAACTAATTAGCATCCAAACAACATTAACACCTCACATGGAAATTTTTCACATGGAACTAGGTTATGTCAAAACTCTCATGAAGAAAGACCCAAATCTTTCAACATTAGATGGCCTAGTCAACCTTGCCACTGAGCTAGCCATCATAAACAATTCTTTGGATGTAGCATGTGAAAATTGGGATGCAACTCTAAGGATAATACTAGATATCCATAAATCCTTTTTTGACAAAGACTATATCCCATTGACATAAGATTCAAGAAGAGTGAGAAATTATTTCTCGCTCTTATAAGAAAAGCCAGATTAAGCTAAGGGGGAGCAAGAAAAGAACAAGATGAAGTCAAAAAGTATTATTTAAGCCATATATACTCAGGAGGAGTTTATAATTTTGATATAGAATAGACATATCAACTCAAGGGGAGTTATTAGATTTTGAGGTATCTAAGTTGTTACAAAATTTTGATGTTTTGTACATAAGATGAGTTATAGGTATATTATGCTCGTAAGATTAAGGATATTATAGCATACTCAAGTACTTTTGATAGTCATGTCAAAGGAGGGTGAAAATTGTTGATCTCAAATTCATTTTGACAAATGAGTGTCTACACACTTAAGTTATTTACTTAGTTTGTAAGAATTTGGCTTAGGCTAGAATTCACCCAAGAACTAAAGAACTCAACATAAGCACATAGTAGACCAAAATAGATAGAGTATGATCAAAATGACAATATTCATTCAATAACTGGATTGAGAGTACACTAGGAGTGCCTAAATATAAAGGACTCAAGAGAGCTTCTAGAATGCATAGAAGTCAGCATCATGATATGTCATACAACCAGGCAGATGTCCACCAGATATGCATGATCCTCCATTGAGCATGGGATTAAGTGCGATGATGTGAGGATAAGCCTACAATGGTGTAGCAAACAAATCAGTGGTGTAGACAACATGTGCTAAATAAGGAGTGCAGATAACTGTGTTGTCAACATGACAACTCAGTGAATGATGCATACTCTTGTGTTGTAGATACCATGTGCATAATTAGAGTTGCATAACTCAATGAGAGTACACAAACTCCTAAGTGTCTCACCTAAAATAATAATAAAATAATACAAAATAATTAAATGATGTATTAACCTAAGTAAAACTTAAGTAAGTGTAATAAGTAAATACTTATTTACACCAAAACCCCCCCTTAAATGCAACTTAGGGGAATTCCCTTAAGCTTACAAAATGTAGGATGAAATGCAATATGGGTCCCGCCTAGTAGCCCATGTTAGGTACCCATGTACATAATGATATGTAATCTCCTATAAAGTGGGGAAAGAGGGAAAACCTCATGGGAAAAACCCTCCCCCAAAAAGAGAGATAAAGAAGGATGCATGGATGGATGGAGTAATCAAAACCCCCCAATTATGACATCCATCTAGTATATACATAAGAGAATGATGAGAAGAGGAAGAGAGATAGGATGGGCTCCCCTCCCAAAGAAGAATGTTGAACAATGAATGCTTCGATGAAGCTGATCCAAGACTGTAGAATGGTGTTCCTCCCCTTAGGAAGAAACAATGCCAAGGGTACAAATGAGATGCTTTCGCTGTGTGTGGAAAGAATCCCATGGATAAGTGTTGTCTCTGAAACCTACTCAACTAGCTGAAGAACTTGTCCCAAAGAACTATCTATCTCTATAACTGATGAAGAATCTTGCTGTAACTGCTGATCATAAGTATCCACAATCACTTCAACCTTTGATGATTGATCATGTAGAGAATGAACAAGAGAATCTGGAACCCTCATGAAAACTAAAGAAGGTAATTTTGCATGAAGAAGAAGAGGTAGATCATCAATACAGTCCCCCAAATCTATCACTAAACCTGTATCTGGAAGACTGAATATACCCTGCTATGCTAGACCTATCACTATGGCTATGTATGCATGTGGACTAAACTAATGAAGTGACCTCTCACTATAACTATTGATAGAACCCCACATGTCTGAAGCTATTGAAGTACTATCAATGGAATCACTATCAGTTTCCACACTGTATGATCTGCGAAGAAGAGTAGAGGACAAGCTTGGAGAACTTTCCTCTAAATGTACATCCTTCTCCACAAATATCTGATGTGTCTTAGAATCTAGAAGTCTATATGCCTTCACACTATCTTCATAACCAATGAAAGTACAAGGCCAAGATGACTATGCCCTTGCATCCCCTGGAAGATCTTTTTCCCCATGCAGGCCAACTAAAGACTCTGAAGTGTGCCACAATAGGTTTTTTGCCGCATCATGCCTTGAAAGGAGTTTTTCCATCTAAGGTTGGATGAGGAGAATGATTAAGAATGTGAGTGGCACTTGAGATTGGTTTGACTTCTAATGATGGATCAAGAGACTTGGCATGAATCATGCAACTTGCCATAGACTTAAGAGTTCGAATCCTCAAAGCTGCAAAATTTGTCTTATGCAGACTGAATGTTGGCAGAGTCTGAAGATCAATTCCCTCATGTCTAAAAAATTCCTTAAGTCTTCTGTTCACATCCATTTTTCCATTGTGCATTCAAAGTACTTTGATGTACTTTCTAGATTTCCGTTCTACATGAGCCTTGAAGGCTAGAAGTGTGTCCAACACTTCATTCTTACTATGCGGAAAGTAGACACAAGTGAACCTTGAAAAGTCATCAACTAAGGTAAGTATGTAGTGAACATGTATGAATGCAAAAGGACCTACTAATACCATGTGAACCATCTATAGAACACTTATTGCTCTAGAAGACTTTCGTCTCTATAACCTTCCCTCTAGATGCATATCCACTTAATCTGTTGAACACGAACCCTTAGAATGATTTGAGGTAGACCTTTGACCATGTGGTATGTGCAAAGTTGCTGAAGATAGCATTAGTCAAGATGACCATACCACTCATGTTGTAATTGCATGTTTGAATTAGATTGAGTTAACAAGGCATTTGAAGAAGACTTGGGTACAAAATGAGAGAAAGAGTACAACCTCTTGTGATTATTCACTTTCCCCACTGCAACCAAGGAATCATCTTTAAGACTGTGCACTTGAACTGAGTTTGGAAGGAACTCAACTCTATGTCCATCTCTGAGGTGAGTGATTTGGTAGATTGATAGGAGATTTGAACTTAGGTTTGGAACACAGAGAACGTCTTGAAACTCTCCATTTTCCATCTCCACTTTTCCTTTTCCTTCAACTTCCATTTTGCTATCATTCCCCATGAAGATGTGTGGTACCCTTGAGTGATTCAATGAAGAAAAATCCTCTCTTGAAGAACCCATGTGATATGAGGCACATAAATCAAATATCCATTCCATTGAGGAGTTTGAATTAGCCATGAGTGCTTTCCCTTTGCCCTTTGAATCTAAAGAAGATCCCTTCTCCTTACAAGCATCAGGCAATGGAACATTATGTTTCTTCATGATGTTGGTCAATTCATCAATCTTTTTGAGATAACACTCATGCTCTTCATGACCCATTTTCTTGCAATAAGCACACCTTTTCTTCTCCTTATTGTTGTCCCCTTTCTTATTGAAATTTGAGGACTTTAGTTGTTGATTTGATTGTGGTGTTGTGTTTTCTACATCCTCAGATTTGTCTATCTTCCACCTCTTCTTACCCTTTCCTTTACTTGAAGACTGTGCCGCTAAATTTTGAGAACCCTCATTGTTGGCCACCAATGCTTTGGACTGAGGTGGTTTGAGAATCCCCATTGATCTCAACTTCTTTTCTTCATCATCCAACAGTTTAGCATATTCATCAAAAGTGACTTTCTTGTAGGCAGACCCTAAGGTAGTCTTTGAGGTGTTAAAAGAAGATACAAATGTGGAATAATCTGATGGCAACTTGTTATGAATGAGATAGGCCAGTCTATCATCTTTTATACAACTCCCACAATCAGTAAGCTTTATCCATAATTCATTCACCTTGATGATGAATTCCTATATGGAGTCATATGACTTAGGATCTAAGGATACAAGCTCATCTTCAATTTTGAAAACATCATCTTCAGACACTTTACCATATAGGCTTTCAAGGGTATCCCAAGCTTCCTTGGATGTAGTACATTTCTTAATTTGATACATGATCTTATCATCTACCCCCAAACATATATCACCTAGGGCTCTCCTATCCATGGCTACCTAATTTGAAATTTCACTTATTGATATATTATCACTTGCTGGTTTAGAAAGAGTACCATCTACATATTGTGAAACTCCATTATGCATTAAGTGATACAACATTTTGATTGACAACGAAGCATAGTTATGAGGAGCTAATTTAGGAAACTTAAAGTTTCCCATAATGCATAAAATGAAAGAAATGTGTAGAAAAGAGAGAACACAACACCAAGAACACCCCCCTTTTTCACTAAATCAAGAAACCCCCCCAAAATAGATGCTTTGGGCACTTTATTAGTAGTGCGATTACAATGGGTCACTTGCCAATTTTGGCCTTCATGTACTTCTAATTTTTCTTGTTACAACCTCTTAATGGAGTAAAAATTTGAAACTTTACAATGTGCTACAATTCTAAAGCATTACAAAGCAAAGAAAGGCCCTATTGCTGAAAGTGATAGTTTTGTCCACACAACACTATAATTTGATGCTATATCTAGAAAGTAGATAAAAAATAACACTCTTTCAAAAAAAATAGAACCTATTTTTGACTCTAGATGTGCCCATACAGAGCATTTGAAGTTGCAAAATGCAGGATTATCTAGGTAAAGTCACAAAAAAATGCAAATTTTGAACAATCCGTACAAAAAAACTAGAAAATAGCTACACCACTAAAAAATTTAGAAAATTTTACCCAATTAAAAAAAAAATTGCACTTGATTTGGAGTCTGAATGTGCGAGTTATGACCTCTTCAAGTCGGACTGCAAAATCCAAAATGAATTTGGAGAGGGGTTGCATCAGCGAATGAAAGGGTTATCTTTGATGGTTATACAGCCATTGTAGAAGACCAATTTGGCCAAGAAATGACATTCAGACGGGCATCAAATTAAGGATTAGGAACCAGATGATGTTAGCAAAAATTTTGCCCTTTGATGATGTGGCAGATGACATGGATGGCCATACTGTATAGACCGTACAAAAAATCCAACGTGTCAATGTTGACTGTTCCACCATACGCTAACTAGATGCTCCATTGGATGCTGACTGAGATTACCTAACATGTGCAGGCACTAACATGGATGCTAGTTAGAATGTACAGTCAGATGGTGTCGTGTCCGGGGCTCTGCTGTGGTAGCGAACAAAAAAATGCCATGTGTAAAAGACCAGTGCGTAGGTTGCAGTAGCGGAGCCAAAGTTTAATATTTTCGATGCTAGAGTTTGAATGGCGTCAGTGACTAGTCGCTGCGATCGTCAAACTTTGCAGTATAGTACCACATGTGTGGGGTTTGAGACTATGGAGTACATAAAATAAAATGCACTCACACTTTCAATCGCAAGAAAATATTGCCAAATTTTGGAGGTAATGCCGTCGATTGGGGTGTTGTAGCCAAATTCTAAATATTCACAGAAAATTTGTGGTTAGGTCGCCAGGGATGAATGGATCTACCAGATTTCATAATCTGTTGGTTGAAATTTGGCCGTGGCTTATGTAGAAGTGACCGCACAATAAAATTAAACCTTACAAATAAATAAATAATATGACTACAAATAATAAAGCCGAGCCGGGGTGTCACTATCCGGTTCGACAAAAATAATTTTCTCTATCTGATTAATTGATTAAAAAATTTGGAAATTACAGAGAATAAATTTAGATCCTAAAATGAATTAAATAGATCTGAAATAGATCATACCCAAACTACAAATCGGGGCCTCTGGGTTCTAATTTGCAAAAAACATTTGCCTCACAATCAACTTTCACCTAATATAGGAAACTTTATAGTCGATCTTCACCGAATTGATGCTCTAGATGCAACAATGAGGTCAGATCTGGCTCTAGACGCTCTCAATTTTTGCTGATCCTCCAGATTCGTGTTGAGGTGCTAAAGCATGAATGGTCTCGAATGGCTACATGATGAGAATCCTCCTTGGCTCTAATACCATGTAAGAATTTGACTTAGGCCAGAATTCACCCAAGAACTAAAGAACTCAACACAAGCACACAGTAGACCAAAATAGACAGAGTATAATCAGAATGACGATATTCATTCAATAACTAGATTGAGAGTACACTAGGAGTGCCTGAATATAAAGGACTCATGAGAGCTTCTAGAATGCATAGAAGTCAGCATCATGATATGTCATACAATCAGGCACATGTCCACCAGATATGGATTATCCTCCATTGAGTACGGCATTAAGTGTGATGATGTGAGGATAAGCCTACAATGGTGTAGCATGCAAATCAATGGTGTAGACAACATGTGTTAAATAAGGAGTACATATAACTATGTTGTCAACATGACAACTTAGTGAATGATGCATACTCCTATGTTGTAGACACCTTGTACATAATTAGAGTTGCGTAACTCAATGAGAGTACACAAACTCCTAAGTGTCTCACCTAAAATAATAATAAAATAATGCAAAATAATTAAATGATGCATTAACCTAAGTAAAACTTAAGTAAGTGTAACAAGTAAACACTTATTTACACCAAAAATGCCAAACAACTAGTACATGTCGTGCATAACATGTTTATTATAGAGCAAGCTGAGTCAATAGTTTAGAGGTGATCTATTATCAAGCAATCAAGTTCTAACTACAAGACCATTGCTAAATCATTCTAGCAAGTGAATCAGTCAAATCTCTTAATAGAGTAGTCCTAATAGGCTGCATTTAAATCCTTTAACAAGGTGCTTACTTAATTCTGAGTTAAACTCCTTTAGCAAGGCACACTTCTAACAGGGTATTGAAATCCTTTAACAAGGTGAGGCCTAATAGTCTTTTTAAGACTTTAATAGGGAAGACCATTCATAGGGTAGATCATGTCTCATGATCAAACATTATAACCTTCATTGGATACACTTTATTATTGCAGCATTGAAGATTTGTGGGTGTTGACAATCAAGTTCTAATTGTAGGACCATTGTTGAATCATTTTAGTAGGTGAATCAGTCAAATCTCTTAACAAATTAGTCTTAATAGGCTTTTTTGAAATCCTTTAACAAGGTGCTTACTTAATTGTGAGTTAAAGTCCTTTAGCAAGGCACACTTCTAACAGGGTGTTGAAATCATTTAACAGGGTGAGACCTAAGAATCTTTGTAAGCCTTTAATAGGGAAGACCTTTCATAGGGTAGATCATGTCTCATGATCAAAACATTGTGACCTTTATTGGATACAATTTATTACTACAGTACTGAAGATTTATGGGTGTCATCCACACCCTAGTTTTACCTTCTCACTTGGAGGGTTTTTGGGTAATCATATCATGTGTCATATGTGTGTGAATTCTTATATGTTTACATGATTTAGATGTATGTGTTTTACATGTTATTTTAGTTTATATATTGAATGCATGAGATGGTTGTGTGGTGAAAGTTTTTATGGGTCCAATTTTAAACTACAAAGTCACCCCCCCCATCCCCTCCCCCCAAAAATTTTACCTTTCCTATTGTAATTACAAAAAAATATTCTACCACATCCATCAAGGGCTCATGAACAAATTGCATATCACCATCTTGCCCAAAACTCGCCGCTCCTAGTCAATGCACTATTTTGTCACCTACCATTTCTCTTTGGTCCCTAGCCCTAGTCCTAGCCATAGAAAAATCAAGAAATTTTTTGGCCCTGAGCTCAAAATTAGCCTCATTAAGTCAGATATAGACAATAGGAATAGTAAATAGAGTGCTAGAAGAACTAGCATACGCCTCTTATTGGAAAAATTTAAAGCCCTTGCTAAGCATGATTCCAGATCTAAATCTACCAAAAGTGATGTTAGACCTACCAAAAACAAGAGACTCCCTCATGATACAAAGCCTGTCCCCACACCCCTCTTAGTCCCTCTCATAATTCTAACACCCTTGAAGCTATCCCAACTAGAAGTAGGGGTGAAGATATCAAATCCCATGGGAAAAATACTCCTAAAGGTGGGGGAGGGGGGGGAAGGTACGCATAGCCATGGACAGAGCCACAACAAGGATGGACTAGATAGGCTTGAGTAGTTGATGAGAGATCTAGTAGAAAAAAAATTGGTATCTATAATAAATTTTACACTTTGGTGAAATTCTCCACCAAATTCATTCATTCTGTGACCACCAGCATTTACTTTTTGTAGGTGAATAAATATGAGAAGGACCTGGGCAATGAGAGTGACACAATCCAATCCATTTATACATTCCTAGTAGAGGAATAGCTTAAGATGATTCTAGATAAACTAGTTAAGGTGGAGGGGAGGATGTGGATAAGGACATGTTACAGGGGAAGAAGGATGAGGATCCTAGGAAGGAGGGTAGCTAGCCCTAGGTCTGGTATTTTTTTGTTTTTGTTTTTATGTTGTTGGTTACTATGAACTGGTTACCCTACAAGGTTTTACATTATATGCTTATGATGATATGTGGGACTCATAGCAATGATTTATTTAAGTATTTCTAGTATATTTTTTTGTTCGTTCTTGCTACTATTTTCAAGACTAATGGTATTGTTATTTTGGCTATTGACATTATACATTTTTTGAAGTTTAAAGTTGGTATCAATTAGATAACTGGAAGGTAATCTTTGGCTGAGTTTTCAGCCCTTTTTGTACCTTGGGGTTAGCCCCCATCTTTTTGGATACTATTTAATACTTTCAAAGTGGTCCCAGAGAAGTTTCTCACTGTAAGCTCTTTGCCATGGACATGTTGATATAACTTTGTCCATGTCACACTTTATTTTAGTTGTCTTAGACTTCCTTTATTTCATTGTTTTCTTAGTATCACCCTAAAATCTTATCCATTTATAATTCTATTTCTTAATACTTGTAATTTTTAAAAGAAAATTTAACAAAATTGAGTCAACCATTATAGTGGTACTTAGGGTAGAATATAGCTCTTCAAGATCAGATTGTCAAGGGAAGTGGATTTTTGTGATAGAATGAAATAGTTTCTTAAGTTATGCTTGATTCTATAAGGTAACCCATTCCTTCATTGAATGTGGAGCATATTATGAACTATGGCCTTTTTATAAAGGTGTTTGAAACCATAGGATAGAAATGTTCAACTTTAAAATGTGCCTCATAGGTAGGAAATGATATCTTTTGAAAGGTTTAGGTTTACTCCCTTCCATTTCTTTTCTTGTGGGCTACTCAATAATTAACATTGTCATAAAAAAAATTGAAAAATCAAAAATCAAAAAATCACTAATATGATTATTGTTCCTTCTCGAGGTGAAATGTATACAAAATTAAAGGGTGGATCTCTAAAAGTTAAAGAGGTGCTTAATTAGTGATATGTTTGATAAGTGTTAGGAAAAAAATTAAAGCTAAAGGTGGGCTTCATTGGTTTTTGTAATACCTCTTGAGGTTTGGTGTTGATTTTTCTTTTCTTTTTAAATAGATAGATTTATTAAAAAAAATTGTAATTAATTTTAACATTCAAAATACAGTATGAAATAATTGTTGAAATAAAATCTATTAAATTTGATAAAATTTACTTCAAAAAAATTTTAGTCAAAGGGTCATAATTGAATATAATTCAAACATGAATTAGTTCTCTAATAACCCAAGTTATGTAATCATAAAATATTATGATTTCTTTGTTTAGTATTCTATATGTGATAAATTATTCATTTGTTTGTATACTTAAGTACTTCCATCCATGTTAGATAGGCATCAAACTATATTGGATAGGAATTTATGTGTTATGGGATGAGGAGTTTAATCTAATAATTTAGGAGAGACATCTAGCACATAAGTAGACTTCAACATCCATCTATCAAACATGATGAACATCCAATCATAAATAAAATAGGTAACATAATGCTCTAGCTAGAGAGTAAATAATAATATTCCTTCTTAATTATCTTTTGGAGTGTACACTGATGTAATGGAATTGCATAAAGGTTACTATCTTTGGAAGTATCATAAATGACTTGAGTAGCACTTCATAATTCGACCTAATGTTTTAGCAAGACAGGAAAATCCAATCTAGGGATATTTTTAGGTGTACAAACAATATTGTATTTTAGTTTTATATTACATTTTTCAGCCCAATGCCTTCACTTAGCAATTATTTTCATTTGTTAATAAATTTTTTATCCTTTATCATCCCATAGTTGCATCCTTGATTACATGTGTAGTAGGGAAAACCCCATAATTAGTCAACTAATATGCGTCACTAGTGCTAGATCAATGTATAATATGTGCAATTTTTTCTTCTAAGTTTAATGTAAACTATATAGTGGAGGAAAAACCTTCTCTATGGTCATTATCTCTATCAGTTCTTCTGTACTCTATATTCAATGCAAGAAGATCATAACAAAAAATGGTCCTTAGTGGCCTAATCCATTTGTATCAAAATAACCGAATATTGCTTTGAACTAGAATGAATTTGAATAAATATATATTTGATCAACGAGTGTTAGATTTTGTATAATTACACTTGTAGATGTTCATGAACATCATTATAGTGTTTCTATAAGGGAATAGATATAGTATCTATATTAAAATAACATTGTTCATAAGTTTGAGCTAGAAGAATGATTTATTATTGAACATTACTAGTTGCTTATATAAAATATTTTTTGAGAATCATATCTACTAATTAGAAGAGAAATAAAATCTAACTATTTCAATCATAATTCTAATTAAAATAAAAATATTTATACAATTTAAAATGTTTTTTTATAAGTATTATAACGCTCTATGCATGCAACAATTCATTAGAACTCATTGTTCATGTCATCAATAACACCATAGTTTAGGATTACTCTATAGGACACAATGAAGGAAAAAGTGAGAAGGATTGAGAGAAATACTTCATTTATAGGTATTTTGATATATAGGACATGCTTGAATGGCATCAAGGAATTTAAAGGTGTGGCAAAAATTAGAGCCTGTAATAATTATGTATGATGGATTCTTTAAGACACTATGTCAAGAGTTTAATGGATACCTTGTCTTCAATTTTATATGTGACTATATGCACTTGCACATTTTTATGTATTATTTATTTAGAACTAAGGGGTTTAAATATTTAGTTGTGATTATTTTAGTTATCCATTTCTCTTCCATTTCTATTTTCTATTAAATTATGCATTCTTGTTGTATTCTATTTGAGTTGTCATTCTATTGAATTTTTATGACCAATGATTTTTTTTTTCTTTGGGTGAGTCTAATATGTTAATAGAAATATTTATATTGATTATATGTTGAAATTACATTTTTTCCAATTAAAAAATTATAATATAGTAAATGATTGGAAGAAATCCATATTTATCAACTTTCATTGAGACTTAGTGTGGCAAAAATTAGAGCATGTAATAATTATATTTGATGGATTCTTTAAAACACTATATCAAGAGTTTAATGGATACCTTTTCCTCAATTTTATATGTGACTATATGTATTTTTCACATTTTTATGTATAATTTATTTAGAATTAATGGGTTTAAATATTTAGTTGTGATATTTTGAGTCATCCATTTTTTGCCATTTCTATTTTCTATTCAATTATGCATTCTTGTTGTATTCTATTTGAGTTGTAATTCTATTGAATTTTTATGACCAATGAAAATTTATGCTTTGGGTGAGTCTAATATGTTAATAGAAATATTTATATTGATTATTTATTGAAATTACATTGTCACCAATTAAAAATATATAATACAATAAATGATCGAAAGAAATCTATATTTATCAACTTTCATTGAGACTTTAGAAATAAATTGAGGCATTTTTCCATAATTTAAAAATTATTCTAGTAATTATTAATAATAGGAATAATTATATGAATGGACATAATATCAATTTAATGATAGCAAAGGGAGAAATGATAGTCAATGCCTAATTGAACAGTAACTTCAAGAAATCTTTATGAAGTATATCAAATTCATCATTTTATAATTAACAAAGTACTTGTAGAACATCTTATTTAAGATGTATTGTGCATAAGAAAACATAAATCATAATAATGTATTCTATCAAAGTTATAAAATTTTTTTTTATAGAAATTCAATAAAGGTAGCATATCTAAAACTCAGATTCAATGTTCTTGACCAATTATACATCTAGACAATGATTAAGATATCTTTCTATCTTTCAAGGTACTTACCATATCTACATGGATCTACAATATTTTAGGAGGGAAGCCTTTTGACTACATAAGTATGAAATGGTATTGATCAAAATGTTGGAAATAAAAATGGGAAATGTATACTTTTGAGAGGAGGGGGTGAATCAAAAGTACTAATATTTAACAATTAAAACTTTTACCTTTTAAAAAAATGCATGCATAAACATATTGAAATAGTATGCAAAGTAAATGCATCGACATAGACACTTGACACTAGATATGATTACCTCAAAACCCTTCAATGATAAGGTAAAACTGGGGTGTTGATGAGACCCACAATTCTTCACTATTGCAGCAATAAATTTCACCTATTAGGATTACTTAGTTCAACCATTCTTATGATTTGCCCTATGAAAGGCCTGCCCTATTAAAGGCTTACAAAGGATTGTTAGATCCCACCCTGTTAAAGGATTTTAACACCCTATTAAAAGTGTGCCTAGCTAAAGTACTTTAGAACACTCACTTGGAATGTCACCCTATTAAAGGATTTCACTATGACTATTAAGTCAACCTTAGTACAAAGTATTTCATCTTGCTGATACAGTTGTTAGAAGGTATAGTAGAATGACTAATCTAACTACTAACAATTTGGTATTGTTGATTTTAGATCTCAATTCAGTCCATCTTGATCCTTTTTGATCTAATAAGAAATTATTTTATCCTTGATCCTCTATTCTATAAACTGATTCTACAATTATATCCTTCTTCTCAGTCATCTTGAAACTGATTAGTTCATCCCTTTCATTTCCTTCTAATCTTCACTAGCATCACCTCCTTCACATACATATTTGCTAACTCTCTCTCTCTCTCTCTCTCTCTCTCTCTCTCTCTCTCTCTCTCTCTCTCTCTCTCTCTCTCTCTCTCTCTCTCTCCCACTCACTTATGTATGGGGCTTTGCCTCATTTTAAAATTACCTTGGTGGCTAATGGTTAGGTATGAATCTATGATTAAGATTCAATCATTTTTATTGCTCAATTCCTTCCATTTTTCTAATTGGTTTCATGTTGATCGCATAAAGAATCCAAATAGATTTGACCTTATCTTCAAAGCTTCGAGATCTATCCACAAGTCAGCTCAAAATTAGTTTACATAGTTGTTTGTGCCATCACAAACAACTTGGTCCATTCTGTGTTACTCAGCACTTGATAATACCAATGCTTGACACTTACTATAGTTCTATCTTGCTCTGCACTTGAACTTGCTCGGCATAAAGTATTCAGTTGGCACTCAAACTGCTCAACACATGAGTGACTCAGCACTCATTATAGCTCAACATCTATACATATTATGCTTGGCATATGTTACTAGCGCAACATGAACTTAGTAAATATCTTAAGTGTGTTGACACTCAATTGTCGAAACCAATCTAATATCAACAATCTTCCCCTTTGACATGAGTGGAAAAAATACTTAACTGTACATAACAAATCTAATCTCCTCAAGTATAATATGTATCTAGTTCAGCATATATACAAAACCTCAAAATTGTTTAAAATTTTGTAATGGACTATATACCTCAACATTTTTGTAACCCACCCTGAGTTAATGTGTCTTTTCTATTTCAAAAATCTCTTAGAGTATATTTTTTTCTTACCGATACTCTCTATCTTCAATCATTCTAATACTCTTTATCTAATATGCCCTATTTCTACTTTTCTGCTATTTACTCCCCCTTTGTTTTTTCTTCTCTCTATTTACTTTTTCTCCCCTTTCACATGTCTCCCCTGTGCATATTTACCTCCCCCTAGCTTTTATCTCCTCTTTAAATTTATCTCCCCCTTTTGACACTAATGTCAAAGGGTCTATACAATGAGTGGGTATTTATCTAGAGAATTCTTATTGACTTCCATTACAATCTTTAGAGCAGCATCCCAATTGTCTATTGCAACATCTAAGGATTTGAGTTGGATGGATGTCTCTGCTACAAGGTGAACTAAGCCATCCAAAGTTGAAAGATTAGGATATTTCTTTCACAGTGTTTCATCATAGGCTAGTTCCTTGTATAGTATTTCCATGTAAGGGGTTAGGGAAGCTTGAATGTGGACTAGCTTGGCTCTTGTGTTAGCCTCTTTAGCTATTAATATAGTTAGTTCCTTTTGCGTGTGAAGCACTATATGGAAATTCTTCTCACCTTGAGTTGGATTTTGAGGTATTTTTGTACTTGAAATATTCAAAATCTTGTGGTTTATCTCTTGTGTGAAGAGTGTGGGGTCACACAGTTTTGTGTACAATGAGAATATATTCTCAAGTACTTTGTTCACTTTCTTAATTTTTTAGCTAACTCTACTTGTGATAGTGCTATTCCACTAGACATCTTCTCATTTAATTTTCCTTAAAATTTCTTTTTAGACCATTCCATGAGTTTGACATTGGTTTCCTGGTCTTCATTTGTCACCTATTCAACAATTTCTAAAAATTGTTCAAATATAGGCTTTGATTCATCAGGTGTTTGCAAGTTGAAGGCATCTAAGAAGATGTCTATGATCTCATGAAGTGCTTGCCTTTATTTACACTCCTTCCTAAGTATATCTTGATTTTTCTTTCTTTTTAATGCCTCTTGCATGATATGAATTTACTCTAAGTTCATGGTCCCATAGTCATATTTTGGTATAACTATTTCTTCATCTAGTGTTGGGTCTCCATGGTGAAGGACCATTGCAACCTTTTTTGGGGTTAAGCTTGGTGCAAAAATCTGAAGTGGTTTTGCATCAATGCTCATCTCCTAAAGGACTTTGGTAGCAGTGCCATTTTTTTGTAAATTAATCCATATTTATAAGGATTCTTGCTCTTTTTCCTTTGGAATGTCCCTATCTTCATCAGATTTTCCTTGATCAATTGTGGTGCACCTTGTGTTTGTGTAGTAGGTACAAAAGCATCTATCTATCCTGCTTGTTCCTTTGAGGGGTCCTCTATAGTATGAGTTCGTTGTTCAATCATAACAACTTTTATTATGGTATCAACCTTTGCTGATGTATCCTCTAATGTTTGCACTGAAGGTTGACCACTAGTAGCCATAGGGATAGCAGAAGGTGGTTCTTGTGTATTCACCTTATCCCTAGTTATGTTAGCCACTACTTTATGTAGCTCATCCACACTGATCAATACTAGATTATCACACAATTTAGCTTGTAGTGTGGATTGGTCAAGGATCTTCTTTAGATCCTCTACAGTTAGTGGATTGATATTCTAAGCTAAGCTATTAGGAATATCTTTAACTTTTATTGTGTTTGTAGGTGTCTTTGTGTCATGTGGAGGGCTTAATGGTGACAATTTTCTATCTTGTACACTTTGTTCTATTCATTGTTCCTCAACTGTTGTCATTTCATCCTTTTCCTATTGTGCCTCCTCCACTATGTTATCTTCCTTTTCTTTCTTAGTTTCTCCTTCCTTATCATCATCCTCACCTCCATTATTCCTTTCCTCAAAGGGATCCTCTTCTCCTACCTAGACAGTAGTCAAGCCATATATCAACTTTTACATTTGAGTGGATTTCTTTACAACATCTTCAATCTTGTTTTGTAGAATGTTGAAGGCTCTATATTTGGGTGCAAATTTACTACCATATTTCTTATTTACCTTTGTGATTTTCCCTTTTGACTATTTTGGTATCATGTGTGTCAATGTAGATTCTCTTTTTTTTTTTTCAATATTTAGGCAATAGTACCATTTATTCTCAACAATTGAATACAAATCTTTGGGCATTGTGTTATCAAATTCAAGAGGGGTATTCTTGAATTTTTCTATCATGGCATACACTAATTCTTCTAACATTTCTAGTCTTCTCTACCAAGTTTATTAAATTCAATATTTTTCAATCCTATTAAGTCTACATTATCCCTAGTTTTGTCACAATATTTTTCAATATTAGACTTGGGAGCATGACTTACCACCTTGAACTCGCTTGTGTCTTCTGACTTGGTCCTTTCATCATCAGGTTCTGGTTGTGCCACATATATTCTCCTTAGTTTCTTCTGCATAGGACCTTTTTTTTCAGTAGCCTTTTTCTTTTCCTTTACTTGCCCCTTGGCCTTATGAGTGGTGGCCCTTGTGTTGGCTCTTGTAGCTAGAGCAGTGGGCTTTGCAAGACTTGGTTTTGCAATTTTTTTTCCTTTTGGCTATGATGTAGGCTATGTCTTAGCCTTCCTCTTCTTTGATTCTTGTTTGGTTGGTGTTCCTTGGCTTTTTCCTCCTTTACACCTTCTTCTTTTTCATCTTCATCCATGCCTTGGGTTAGGGAAAGAGGTTCTTGGCCTTGCCCTTTTTTGTCTTCTTCTTCAACCCGTTCTCCAAATTTGGCCTTTAGCTTTCTCACCATTTTATCTTTCTTTTTAAGATTTAAGGCTATTTTCAACTCCATCTCAACTTTTTATTTGACAACATCATAATTACCAAAGATTTTAGTAGTTTTATCAAATTCTTCAGCAAGAAGTGCAGTGATGGTAGCTGATGCTTCATCAATGTTTACCTCATATCCCAAAGGCCTTAGCCATCTGACTTTGGGCACTACAGCTTGGATGAAGGTGTAGTCAATATCCATAAGAAAATAAATATCATTATAGTATTTCTCCACTAGGGAAATAAGAATTCTCTTCCTATGTTTCATTGACTACTTGAAACCTTCAAAGTAACTAGTCATTACCAACTCAAAATTATCTCCCATTTGTTCAATATACTAATTTATTTGCATAGCCACTGACCTATTGGTCTTCCATCCTACTCTACCAAAATATGGGAATTCATTTTGAATGTAGAAAAATATGCATATCAATATGGAACCAAACTTACATTGAGCACTTTTAGACTTCCTTATTGCTCTTAAATTCTCCATTATTTGCTGCAACTATAGTTTTGTAAGATCATAAGTATAGTCTTTCTTAATTATCTTGTAGCCTACATCAACTACTATATAAGGAACACTATTTAATAAACTTGACTAATAAAATTTATGTGATATAACTCTCACTACAAATTCAAGAAGCGGATCTTTGATAGTATCAATTGTCATTCCACATTTGTTCCATTTTGCCCTAGTTTTTTTCTCAATTAATTATTTTGAGTCACTCCTTAGGATCTTGGGCCAATCTGAGGTCGGGTATCCTATAAACCTATGTACAATTCTCTTTGAAATTTTGATGGGTCCACCTTTCGGCCACAGACATACATCATGTATTCTTGTTAGAACAATCTTGATCCACTGATTATTGAACACAATTGGAAAATCTAGGGCATGAGTTAAGCCCTTACTCTCTACGATTTTGAACTCTTCCTTTAACACTCTACTTTCACATAATTTATCATATGCTTGATGTATTTCCATGTCTCTAATTCCTTTGACCTTGTAGTTATAATATTTTCTCACATCTATTACCATTATGACCTTGGGTAGAATAATTGATAATGCACCTACTAGATCATTCTTGTATGCAACTTATGGTATGGCTCTAAAATATAGTTTCTTGAAATCATTACTAAATAATTGAACTTCAAATGGTTCCTTATCCTTTGGATTCTTAGAACTTGAGGCCATTTTGCAAACTAGGGTTTTAACAAATATGTAAACTAGGTAGCTCAATAGATGAAGAATACCTTGAAATTGATGATTTTGTGCTCAATCTTTGCTTTGATTCATGAAAATTCTTTGCGCTTTCTTGAAAATCACTTCTCCACTTTGCTCACTCTTTTTCTATGTTCAAAATGACAAAAAATGGTAAAAAATCTTCCTTATACCCTTTCAAAATATAGCGTTTATTGCATGGTGCATCTACAACTATAAACTTGGCTCCAATGCAATTTCTATTTCAGTCATCATCCAGTGATTTCCTAATCACTCGATAGCTATAAGAATTACCCTTACTTAGCTTCTATATAAATTTCCTTCACTCGACAGCTACCATTGACTTGACTTTAACTAGCTTTAGCTGATAGCTTGGCACACACTAGAATTTACTCAGCAATTGATGAGGACTTTTCACACTCGATAGTAAGGTGTAAACTTAAAGATTTGAGCTTGGTTTTTCCTTGTTGACTTGCATATTTATTCATGCTAATTTATCCTTTTCAGAACTAACTTATCTTGGAATTGATGTATGATGAAGCACTTAAATATCAGTCCCACATACCTCCTTTTGTTTTAGTTTGATGAGATGTGATCACTTGACCTTTTAGGTGAAGTGATCCCTTCATTTGATGTGTTACATCCATATTTCTTCCTCCATGTTTTGTTCATCTCTCCTCTGATGTGCTCAACATCTACCTTGCCTTTTCCTTTGTTGAACTTTGAGTTAGGTAACTTTCTTTTGTTGGGATATACTTGCTGATATGACTAGTCTTTAAATAGCTAGAGCATGTATTTTGATTGAACAATCTGTTGTAGCTACCATTGAAGTGTGTTCTTATGTAATTCTCAGGGATATGTCCATACTCTTAATAATAATGATAGTTATTTCTTGTAGTGTAATCCCAATTATAGGAATGTTCATAGCTTCTTCCCTTTGTTGACTTGTTTGATGAACATGTGGACTTAGATCTGCATTCAAAGGCTTTGTGTCCAAACTTTTGACAATTGTAGTAGTGTCCTTCAAATTTTGGTGCATGCATGGTTCTAGTTTTGCATTCATGTGCTTGATGAGCTTGTTTGTTGCACTTGTGCCATTGATTCATGTTCTTAGGCTTAGCATTTTGACTAGCATTCTTGTTCCTAAAAACATTAGTTGTATGTCCTTTCTTTCCACAGTGATGACAAGTAAGTTTTAGAATTCTTACCTTTATTGTTTCTTTCCTTAGTTGCTTTGGATGATTCTCCTTCTTCAGTGCTTGTGTAGCCTAATCCTAATGTGTCTTTACTCGATCTAGGGGATTTTAGTAGTTTCTCAAAGTACTTGATGGATTCATTTGGGTTGTTGAATCTTTCAGCAAAATCCTTTTCTCTTTTCAAGTCATTCTGCAACTTCAACATAGTTATCTCAACATCCTTGACATTCAACTCATGATGAGCATTCATCATTTGGGTTAGGGTATCCAGTTGCATGTTTGAGATCTTGGATAGCTCTACTGACTTTTCTTTCAATTTTTTTTCCAAAATTCTTTTGTCTTCTTCAATCATGGCCTTGTCTTCTATAGATTTCTTCTTTTGATCCATCACCTCACATAGTAGTAAAGCGTGTGATTCTTGTTCCAACTTAAGATTTTTTATTTCCTTAGCTTGTGCTCTATTCTTTTCCATGAGATATACAATTGTTACATCAACTTCATAGGAGTTACCATCTACAAATAACTTTGTGGTGTCAATCTCTTTGTAATGTGTGTCATTTTCTACCATAGCAATCTCTTTCCTTCTCTTTAGAAAATATCTCAAGGTATCTCTAGCTTCATTCAATTGTTGTAGTAAGATATGTATTTTAGTCTCTTGATTCTCAATGGTCTTTCCCAACTTGTAATCTTCCATTTCAAGATCTTTTTTCCAAGCTGTAAGGCTTCTCCTATTGAGAACTTAGCTCTAATACCGGTTGTTGGAAATATAAATGGGGAATGTATACTTCTAGGGGGCGGGGGGGGGGGGGGTGAATCAGAATTACTAATCTTTAACCAATAAAACTTCTACCTTTTAAAAAAATGCATGCATAAACATATTGAAATAACATGTAAAGTAAATGCATCCACACGAACACTTAACAAAAGGATATGGTTACCCAAAAAACCCTCCAATGAGAAGGTAAAACTAGGGAGGGGATGGGTAATGTCCCCCTAATTAGACTAAATATTCAATGGTCAATCCCTCTTATTACCTCTATACTCCATTCATTAGAGATCATTTTTATTTGGTTCAATTCTAACTTCTTTGTTTGTTACCTTTTAGAAGTTAGTAGTCTGTAACTCTATTGATTCTCATAACCTTTTTCTTTGGTTGTATCACCGTAATATATTTCTTAGAATTCTCTCTACTTCAATGTTTAACACTCAATAATAGTGTATATCTAAAAGATTTAGTTTTTCTAGATTCCATTTCTCCATATAGTCTCTTATTGATCATTTCAATAACAATTCTAACTCAGACATTTCTAATGTGTATTATTATTAATTTCATATTATTCTCTTTTCAGGTAATCTATGGACATTCTGGTGTTTATATACACACTCCATAATGACAATGGCTTCCTTTAGTCATATGTTGATGCTCGATTGTAATGATTGGCATTCTATAAAGATTTGAAGATCTATGTTATATCCCTTTCATTGCTATTTGGACTCCCTACCTAATATTTTTTTCGGTAACCTCCAATAATGATAAGTATGTTGCATTATTTTTAGTCCACATAAGATATTTAATGGCATCATCGATGGGTTTCCCTTTGTATTTTGTGCAAAATCTCCATAAGTTCTATTCACTAATTCTCTTACTGTATTGTACGACATATTTGGATGCTGAATGCAATGGTTATTGGCTTTTCATGGACTACCTATTTGATCTTCTATTTCATTGCTTATGATATGTTCGATGATATAACCTTGTATTCACACCGTGTGTGTTGGCTGATTGGATGATATTGATCCATGTCTGATTGGCTTGGTGCTTGGAAGCTTTTTATTCCTTCCCAGGTGTCTTTCCTGCATGACAATTCTCATTACCAAAGTTAGGTTGAGATTCTGACCATCAATATCCTTCTCTTTTGGTTGTCAATGTCTTCTTATATCTACCCTTTGAAATAAATAAATGGTGACATCCATCACTTGCTTCAAAAAGGTAACATAACCTCCTTGTTTTCTTTCATATTCCTCTCCTCATTCATTGACTATACATATCATTTCTAGCATTGTGCATTATTCTCCATTTGTTTCCTAAGCTCCTCTCAGCAATCCTTCTTGACAAGTGTGCACATCTCTCAAAAAAAGTTTATGATCTAGAACTGCTATCAGGTCTTATCTAAATAGTAGAACATTATTGTGTATGAGAAAAAATAAAATAAAATGATGCCTTTCATTCGTTCTTCTTTGTATTTATTAATTTCTCCCCCCTTCTAATGATTGTCTTCCATTTCTTGTGCATAGGGTGTGTTTCTTCCTCCTATTAGTTGTTTCTCATTTTTTATATCTCTTCTAAGATCTATTTTTGAATGGTCACATCCATAAGATTTAATAGATATAAAATTAGTTTTAAATCTTTAATTTAAACTTATTTAATTATAATTATTAGTTTATTATTTATTTAATCTTATATTTAATTTTATAATAATAACTTTATTTATTTATTTATATTTAAGAATGAGGACATTAATAATAATGTAATATAATAATATAAGAATATATCATATTATTATATTAATATATTATTTATTCCTATCGTATCTTCTTATTTTACTAATATAATATAATAATTAATCATATTATTATACTAATATATTATCATGTCCTTACAATTAATAATTGAGTATTAAATCAACTACTTTTTTTTTCTTTATTATTAAATTCTAAGGGGAAAAATAGGGGACATGACAGTCTGCCCTTCCTCAAATTGCTTGTCCTCGAGCAATTCTACATTTTCTCCTTGTGATCGAGTTGATGCACCTCACTATAGTCCTACGAAAAAAAAAATTTAACTTTATGATTAAATCATTATAAATATAAATTTAAAGATTGTAAGATTCAATTTAAATTACTAAGATCAATTTAAAGAGAGAACTTATCTTGATGTACTAGAGCCTTTCTTTGGTTCTTGCTCTTATGATGACTCCTAATGAATGTATCCTAGGAGAGACTTTATCTTGCCCTAGGCCTCTATGGATATCCTCTTAGGACTATCCATCTATATTCAATCCTTAGGAGAGACTTTATCTAGTCCTTAGGCCTTAGCGGTTATCCTTTTTGAATTACCCCTCTTTATAATACTTAGGTTAGACTTTATATCTTCCCAAGATCTCTATAATAATTTTCTCTATAGTGGGGTGCCTTAGTAGTTCTCCCATAATCACAGTGTAACGGTTATCCTTTTTGAATTACCCCTCTTTATAATACTTAGGTGAGACTTTATATCTTCCCAAGATCTCTATAATAATTTTCTCTATAGTGGGGTGCCTTAGTAGTTCTCCCATAATCACAGTGTAATAGGATGCCCTACTAGCAATTCTCCCTTTACTATCACTATGATAGGGTGCCCTCAACGATTCTTCCTCAACTATTCTTCCAATAGGGTGCTCTAGCAGTTCTCTCTTAATTATAGAACAATAGGGTGTCCTGACCACGGTTCTCCCTATATACCACTGAAATAGGGTACCCTAGCTATTCTCCCTTAATTAATTATGCAATAGGGTGCCCTAGCTGTTCTCCCTTAATTATAGAGCAATAGGGTGTCCTTACCACAATTCTCCCTAACATACCACTGTAATAGGGTACCCTAGCTATTCTCCCTTATTGCCCTGTTAGCAAGGTGCTAACAATAGGGTGTCGTTAATAGTTCTCTCAATTGCCACTGGTTCCCTTACATTTGCAAATGTAATATATGTTTTTCTAATAATCATTAAATTGAAATAATATGATTATGCTTTTCCATAGTTATCTTACATCTTTACATCTCTCGTTATATCTTGTCCTTGTAAATATTTGGTTTATCATTTTCTTCATCATAAATTTGCGTTCACTATTTTCCACAGGATGGCAAAATCATTCTCTGATACCACTATAATGTCCCCCTAATTATACTTAATATTTAATGGTTAAAACCTCTTATTACCTCTATACTCCATTCCTTAGAGATCATTTTTCTTTGCTTCAATTTTGACTTCTTTGTTTGTTCCCGTTTAGAAATTACTAGTCTATAACTCTATTGATTCTCATAACCTTTGTCTGTGGTTGTATCACCATAATATATTTCTCGAAATTCTCTCTACTTCAATGTTTAATACTCAATAATACTGTATATCTAAAAGATTTAGTTTGTTTAGATTCCCTTTCTCCATATAGTCTCTTATTGATCATTTTAATAATAGTTCTAACTTAGACATTTCTAATGTGTATTATTATTAATTTCTTATTATTCTCTTTTCAAGAAATCTATGGACATTATGGTGTATATATACACACTCCATAATGACAAGGGCTGCCTTTAGTCATATGTTGATGCTCGATTGTAATGATTGGCATTCTATATAGATTTGAAGATCTATGTTATATCCCTTTCATTTTTGTTTGGACTCCCTGCCTAATATGTTTTTCTGTAACCTCCAATAATGGTAAGTATGTTGCATTCTTTCTAGTCCACATAAGCTATTTAATGGCATCATCGATGGGTTTCCCTTTGTATGTTGTGCAAAATCTCCATAAGATCTATTCACTAATTCTCTTACTGTATTGTACGACGTATCTGGATGCTGAATGCAATGGTTATTGGCTTGTCATGGACTGCCTGTTCGATCTTCTATTTCATTGCTTATGATATGTTCGATGATATAACCTTGTATTCACACCGTGTGTGTTGGCTGATTGGATGATATTGATCCATGTCCGATTGGCTTGGTGCTTCGAAGCTTTTTATTCCTTCCCAGGTGTCTTTCCTACACGGCGATTCTCATTACCAAAGTCAGGTTGAGATTCTGACCATCGATATCCTTCTCTTTTGGTTGTCGATGTCTTCTTATATCTGCCCTTTGAAATAAATGAATGGCGACATCCATCACTTGCTTCAAAAAGGTAATATATCCTCCTTGTTTTCTTTCATATTCCTCTCCTCATTTGTTGATTGTACATATCATTTCCAGCATTGTGCATCATTCTCCATCTGTTTCCTCAGCTCCTCTCAGCGATCCTTCTTGACACCTGTCCACATCTCTCATCAAAAGTTTATGATCTAGAACTACTATCAGGTCTCATCTGAATAGTAGAACATTATCGCGTATGAGAAAAAATTAAATAAAATGATGCCTTTCATTCATTCTTCTCTGTATTTATTAATTTATTTCCCCTTCTAATGATTGTCTTCCACTTCCCGTGCATAGGGTGTGTTTTTTCCTTCTATTACTTGTTTCTCTTTTTTAATATCTCTTCTAAGATCTATTTTTGAATGGTCACGTCCATAAAATTTAATAGATATAAAATTAGTTTTAAATCTTTAATTTAAACTTATTTAATTATAATTATTAGTTTATTATTTATTTAATCTTATATTTAATTTTATAATAATAACTTTATTTATTTATTTATATTGGAGAACGAGGACATTAATAATAATGTAATATAATAATATAAGAATATATCATATTATTATATTAATATATTATTTATTCCTATCATATCTTCTTATTTTACTAATATAATATTATATCATATTATTATACTAATATATTATCATGTGCTTACAATTAATAATTGATTATTAAATCAACTATTTATTTTGTTCTTTATTATTAAATTCTAAGGGGCAAAATAGGGGACATGACAGGATGACACCCAAAATTCTTCACTACTGTAGCAATAAAGTTCACCTGTTAGGGTTAAATAGTTTGATCATTCTCATGATCTACCTTATGAAAGGCCTGCCGTATTAAAGGCCTACAAAGGATTGTTAGATCACACCTTATTAAAAGTGTGCATGGCTAAAGGACTTTAGAACACTCACTTGCAATGTCACTCTGTTAAAGGATTTCACTATGACTGTTAAGTTAACCTTAGTTTAGAGGATTTGATCTTGCCGATATAGTTTTTAGAAAGTACAATAGAATATTTGATCTGACTACTTACAATCTTGTATTGCTGATTTCAAAGCTCAATTCAATCCATCTTGATCTTTTCTAATCTAATATGAAATTGTTGTATCCTTGATCCTCTGTTCTACAAACTAATTCTACAATTTTATCCTTTTTCTAAGTCACCTTGAAACTGATCAATTCATCCCTTTCATTTCCTTCAAATCTTCACTAGCATCACCTCCTTTGCATACACATTCACTAATACTCTCTCTCTTACTAGATTATGGGGCTTTGTCTCCCTTTAGAAAGACTCTAGTGGCTTAGGGTTAGGTATGAATCTATGATTGAGATTCATTCATTTTTGCTACTCAATTCCTTCCATTTTATGAATTGGTTTCATGTTGATCCCATAGGGAATCCAAATAGATTTGATCTTATCTTCAAAGCTTCGAGATCTATCCATAAGTCATCTCAAAAATGGTTTACATAGTTGGTTGTGCCATCACAAAAACTTGGTCCATTTTGTGTTACTCATCACTTGATGATACTGATGCTCAACACTTACTATAATTCTATCTTGCTTAGCACTTGAACTTTCTTGGCATCAACTATTCACTCGACACTCGAACTACTCAGCACATGAGTGACTCAATGCTCATTGTAGCTCGACATCTATACATATTATACTTGACATATGTTACTAGCTTAGCATGAACTTAGTAAATATCTTATGTGTGTTGACACTCAATTGTCAAAAGCAATCTGAGATCAACACAAAGAATTACAAACCCTCCTCTCATTGATAGATGTTAGATTCCTTTTGGGCACGTAAAACTAGAAATTTGAATTGACATTATTTAAACTTTGTCAAGTATAAATACAAATAGATGTTTTGGCATCATTGGATATGTTTTACCCAAAGTTATCAAGAAAGTGTATCTCTTAGTTAGAAATTATTTTAGGGCAGAGAGTTTCACTTTGATTTTTTTAAGGGATTATGCCAAAGTATCAAATGACTAAATTGTAACATGGCCATCATGGGGTTGCAAACATTGTAGATGGATAATTTCACATCATGGAAAATTAGTTTCTCATTTGAGATGATAGTTTATATGAGAAGTATTTTAATATTTTTTTAAAACCTTTTCTTATATGTATCATTTGTATTTATGGATCACATAGGCTTTAAGGGAATCAAAACCCTATATCGAAAACAATGATATCAACAAAGCATCAAGAACTTGGCAATCAACCAAGATACCAAATAACAACACTGCAAACTAAATAATAAAAGAAAAGACAAGAAGATAATAAAAAGCCACATCAAATTTCTCATGGTCTATTTGACCTTAATTCCCAACTAGTAGGTCAAAAGAGCCATCTTCCTTAGTTCTTGGAGATTCTTCTATGCATATCTATCATTATTTTAGTATAGGGTTCTTTTATCCTTCACACTTATTTGAGATTTTTAATTCCAAAAATCCAAGTATACAACCATAATTGGGTTAGGATGGAGTTTCTCAAATTTATTCAGCATTACACTAATGCTACGTATAGTATTTTATGTTACCTTATGTCCAAAAGTAAAAAGTGTATAGATATTACCATTACTGCCTTTAATTTTTATATATAAGAAAATAAACATACCCTAAATTTTATTCCTTATAGGTCCAATATCCTTCACTACTTTCTTTAGCAAAATAACATAATATTTTTCATTACTTATAACCAAGTGTGATCATTTTTCTACTTTACCTCTACTTAAATTTGTATATCCATTACCTCTGTGTAGATCTAGATAATTTTGTAGAACATAAAATTACTCATATAAAAGAATTTGATTGCAATATTCCAAAAACAATATCTATAAGATTAGTACAAATATCATGCTTAAAATTTACCAAAGAATATTCCAAGGATAAATCACAATGAAAAGGGGGATGAACCTACCTATAAGAGCTAGGGCCCCACTCTTATATAGCTTGGGCTAAATATTATTGATTAAACATGATAGGAAGAGCCATGACATAGAAATGAGTGCACTTTGTATTGTTATTGGTTGGGCCTTTCTTCTTGTATAATAAATGGATATTTCCCTCCTTACTAAGGGAAACCAAGTCTAAACCATCTTTTATCCCCTAATCACCCCTTTTAGAGTAAAGACTAGATCAAATTCCTCCTTATTTTCTTCTTCCTCCTCTCTAGAATTAAGGGGAATACTTTGTTTTAATTTGGAGGGTGAAGGTTTTATTTCTAGAGCTTCATAATCAATATAATAGGCTCATGTAATATTTGTTTTATGGTTTTTTTTCTCGATCCAAGTAATTCTAACTAATAGTGAAGAGAGGATGGAAAATATAGAAGAAAAATGTCTAGTGTATGTTAGAAATAAATAGGATAGATAAATTAATGGTTATGAAAATAATGTGTCTTTAATCAGGGGATAAATATTGAATTATTACCATCTTCATTACTAGGAAAATTTTCTTGATAGAAATCAATCTAGAACCACTTTTTCCTTTGTCCACCAAGGTTTTCCCTAGCCATACATGGTAAAACCCTTCGAAGCATTCTAAAAATTCTTCATGTTCCTGAATAATTAATTCCAAATATTACAAAGCCCAATCCTAGTATTGATAATCTCTTTAATAACTTCCCTCTTTAACTAAAACATATAAACTTTCCTATACCTCAAAGTTAATCATTTCCAATAAAACATTAATAAAATATTTTATCATTTTCCACTTCAATTCCCAATCACTTTGTACACCTGAAATCATAAAATAAATTCACTAAGCAGTTACTTTCATTCAAAAATATGAGTCTTGGAAGGAATTTATACTACTCTTAATTTTCTCTATCTAATATTTGTATTTTCCAATAGAGAAAGTGCTAACTATTCAAAGATTGAATGAATATCTCTCATTCAATCTACAAGTTGACATAATTAATTAATTTAGTCAGTTTAATGCTCTAGTAGGTAGTAGTAACTTTGATTGTGTGGTTAGTTTGGGTTCCCAAAGGGAGTGCCACTACTACCAAAAACCCACCATGTTCATTCTTTAAAATTCATCCACATTGATATAACACAAGGGCTATCCTTACTAGTATCTAAAAATTAATTTTGCTCTAATAAATAAAAGTTTTTTCTCAAAAATATTTCCCTTATGTTTCTTCCAAGCGGGTAATAAAATGATATAGATCAAAACCAAGATTATACTACTAAGAGTAAAAGAATACTTATAATAAATATGGAATTTCAAATTAGTTATTTTATTTGATACAAAAAAGGGGTGTTCAATTGTTGGTGGTGCCACAGTTGCTATTGTTTTGTTTTTTTTGGGGTTTTCCTAGTGGGCACTTGGTCCCTTTGTTGCCCTTCTTTGGTGATGGTTGGTTTTTTCTTTTGTTCTCAACTTGGTTAATAGTTTTAGATTTTTCTTAGCTTGGTTGTTGTTTTTAAGTTTTGGTTTGGGTTATGTATAGTAGGTGCCACTTATTGTGACCTTATTTCTTCTTTCTATGGACTTGATGTTACATTTTGTTTTACTGGTTTGGGCCCTATTAGTTACTAAATTAGAAAAAAGTGAAAATTATGGATAATGGTCCTTTTATTTTTAGAAAATACCATCATGGTTGCTGAAATATCATCTTAGAATGCCCTTTTTTTCTTTAATTTCTAAATGTACCAAACAATGTAAGGGAGAGACATCCTATAAAGAGATGAATGCATAAATTTGGAGGATAAAGATATCCAATAGGAGAAGAGTTGATTGAATAATAATGGAAACACATAGTGCACACCCCAAATATGAAATAAGAGATCAAAACATTACATACATAAGAACTATCCTTACACAAGTTATATATGGTCACTTATTCATCACACCAAAACAAGAATCTATTGACTAATGTAAAGCCTCTATTAAAAATATTATCTATTGATAATTCTTTTCTTGAGGGAGATCCAAATAAAGAGGTATATCCCATGTTCTGTAAATCTATTGGAAGGTTTTCCTCTATAATTAGATTAATGAAATTTTAAAGCAATCACGAATATTTAGGAAAAGACATGTATGATTCATACAAAAATTGAATATAGAGTAGTATAGGAAATGAGACTAATAGAATATTTCAAAATCAACTAAATAGAAAGGAAGAACAAATGACTACACTAAAATTAATTCCCATGAAATATTTGAGATAGTACCTTAAAATTTGCCAAGGTAGATTTATTTCTTCTAGACAATTTCATTTTCACTTTTTCTCTTATTTAATTTATAAAAAAAAAATTTCTTAGTAGACAACTAAATTGGATGCTTAATTCTTATTGTAGAAAAATGAATATAGTTTATCCACAAACATCAATGGTTAATGCAAATTTGATAAAAGATATTATATAGATTATACCTTTTACTCTCATATTAAAAATCCTTAAGGAATTAAATTCACATAGATTTTAAATCTATACATGAAAATAAAAGTTATTCCATAAAGTTTGAATATAAAAATTTCAAAAAAAATTAAAATATTTATATCTTATCATTTAACCATCACAAACAAAATCAACTTACATTTTTGTCACGAAGTTCCATAGATTTTGCTCTTCAACTTTGGTTCATGACTTTAAATTTATTAGGGGGATGGATCCCACCCCACACAATTTCCCTCTCCATTGGAGTTGCTACATGTGTGCCTAGATCTCAAACTGGTCCTTTTCGCTAAATCCCATAATGCCCAAGAATTGCATTTTGTGGTGAATCTTGGTCTGACAAAACCATGTGATGTTCTTGATGATTGCACTTTTTTGGGCCCCAACTCTCTAGAGGGTCCCACGATGGCTATTGATAAGACTAAGATCCCAAAGTCAAATTGGCTAAAGGTTGTCATTAGATCCAAGATAGACATGAAATATGATAAGGAACCCACCTTTTCCTCAGGGGTTATAGGAAAACAAATCCCACTCCCAGACTTTGTGGTTCTTACAATTTCCTCGAGACTATAGTTGTACCTCATTGGAAAGATTTTCTTGTTCCGAACTACGGTGGACGTGGTGAGAAAATGGTGCTCTTCTAGGTGGAAACTCTTTGGATTGGTGACTATTTCCATGATGAAAAGCTCCCTTTTGCTATTTAGTTTCACTATTGCAATGGATTGTGAGTCAGTCATGGTAGGTTCTTGGCAGTTTGGTAAACATCTGCTGATGGTTGCAAATGGAAATTAGCTTTTAGTCCCAACCTAGACCTTCATAGATCTATGCTGATTTGGATAAGATTACCTAGACTCCCATTGGATTTTTGGGATGAGGAAGTATTTAGAAGGATTGTTAACTCTCTTGGGCATTTCTTCAAAGTGGGTATAATGATTAGCTCCTAGACTAAACTAGGCTTTGCTAGGTTTTGTGTGAATGTAGGTATGAAAAAACCGTTTCCGACCATGGTGTATCTAAAATCAAAATGGGGTACTGGGTTGCAATTGATCATCTACAAGAGTGTTACACCTTTCTACCATTTGATTGTGGAGTGTAAAAGGAGTGATAAACTCAAGGCTAAAGTATCCTCACCTATGGTGGTGGCTGAAAGCTCAAACATTGTTGAAATGACAGACATGATTAAACCCCAAGGGATCATGGAACTAGTAAGATCAATGGATGCAAATTTTGTGGATCTCTATGAACTAAAGGAAGTTCAAAGTAAGGAAGGGATAAGGTGAGGACTCGTGTGGCGAAGGGCTTTGATGAGAAGAAAAAGGAGATTATCTATTATTAGCCTAAGGAAAAGGAAATGATAGAGCACGAGGAGAGGGAGATTGTGAACTTCTTTCCCTGTAGCTGGCTTAAGCTGAGGAAAGAAAACTAAACCTATTAAAGAAGGATGAGAGAAAAAATATTGCTCCCTACAACATCACCCTAAGCAAGGGGAATGAATCACCACTCACAAATGGAACCCTAGTGGTCTCACTCTAGGGTATTATTGAAATATATTCCCCTACCTCTATGGTTGCAAAACTTGACTACCTATGTAATAAATTTTAATGGATAGTCCCCAAGAGGAACCCTACAGGTGGAAATAATTTTGATGTTTGGTCAACAGTAAGGGTGGGGAGATCTTCGATCAAGAACCTCCATCAGAACAAAACATAAAAGGAAATAGCATAGGGGAAACAAAAAAATCCTCAAGGAAATCAAACCACGCAAGAGATGAAGATAATATACTAGAATGTGAGAGGGCTCACTAGCCCTAGGAAGAAAAATGAAATTAAACAAAAGATCATTGAACTTAATACTGACATGATTCTTTTGCAGGAAGTTAAAATGAAAGAGTAGGTGTTCTCTAAAGATAAATTTTCTTACAGTAGTGTAAATGGTGCTTCCATTGGCATTGCAACACTATGGAACCTAGATAAGGCTATATGTAGGGTGATCCTCCTTAATACCTATTTTAATGTGAATGGATTCACCTATGAAGCTATTAACTAGATTTTTTTAAAATGGTATGCCCCCAACACCTGTAATGGTAGGTTGGTGGTTTGGGCCAAGGAAAAATTAGTGGCAGATTCGATGAGGCAAGATAACATTTTGTGTATGGGAGATTTTAATAATCCTCTTTACCCTTTGAAGAAAATGGGAGGATTGGCGGATTTCTCTTAGAGTATGCATGAGTAAGGGTGCCTCCTTAGGAGGAATGATTTGATTAATATCAGCCTTCATGGTTCATCTTTCACATGGTCTAAAAACATAATGGGAAAAAATGCAATCTAGGTTAGGCTTGACTAGGCCCTCATATCGACTGGTTGGGACATTCTCCAACATACCTTACTAAAGGTGGATTCGAGGACCATCTCAAACCATTTTGTGTTTGTTTTCTCATGAATGTAGAACCAAACTAACAAATAAATGCCCTTTTGCTAGGAAATCATATTTCCATAGATCTATTGGAAATATAAGAGGAGTAACTAAGAGGGGAGGGGTGAACCATTTACTAGTAAAATAAGTCCCAGATCCCTTAGATGTTTGTATAAAACAACTCTATGAAAACTTAACTATGTTGATGCTTGGAAAACACATAGAAAAATGGTGTAACTTGGTAAACACTAAAATAGCTTGGTAAATGTATAACATGAAGATCTTTAAGATATGATGTATGATTAATATTACTTTAACATAGCTACAAACACATAAAAGAAATATCATGAACACACTTGACACTAAGATTTAATGTGGAAACCCAATTTGGGAAAAACCACCAATTGCAACTAGTTACTAATTTTCACTTTCTGAATTGAGCCTTGTTAGGAGCCAAACTTGTTAAAGGTTACAAAACTGACTATTAGGTGTGACCTTGTTAGAGGATTTAATCATCCTTTTAGGAGTGGCCTTGTTAGAGATCTTTAGACAATTCAATAGAAATGCTACTTTGTTAGAGGATTTACAAATAGTTGTTAAGCCAACTCTATTAGATATTTAGATCATTGCTACAATGGTTAGAGAGTAATAATGAGATGACCTAATTCCTAATAGGAATAAATTTCTCATTACATATCTCAATTCTAGCTTGTATACTTGATCCTTCTTGATTGAATGTATCTTTGCATCTCAATAAAGACATTCTACTTATGCTTCAAATTTTCTTCCTCTCAACATCATTGAATCTTAAATTTATATTCCACTATCACATACTTTCTAATCCTCAACTTGACCTTATATTTATACCTATCATAATGTCAAGATGACTTGAATATAACTTAGAATAATTAACATTCATCTTCTCGGTCGGATATAACGAATAATTGGACTCAATATGCTAAAACAAGAAAATCCTTTGTTAGCTAACTCTGCTTCATAGACACTAACTCAGAAATGATTTTCTTGTGTTAACCAAGTGAACTTAGTCAACACTACATATTCACCAAGTTTCTTTGGTAACTCATTGAGCTTAATTAACATCGGTTCCATCCAACATTTCCTTCATTAACTAAGTGACCTCGATTAACACTCAACTTTCAAAAACTTTCCTTTGACACCCAAGTGAACCTGGTAGATACTGTCTTCTGAACTAGGAAAACTTAGGAATGCTCGGTAGACATAGAAAACTATCTTCAATGCCCAAGTGAGCTTGACATACACTAACTGGTATTGATATGGCATTTTCTGTAACATCAAAGAAAATACATAATTAATCGATTATATTCAATAATCTCCCTCTTTGGCATTGATGGAAATACATGTCATGATACAATAAAATTTCTAGAGTAAGAATAAAGTATGGAATATATAGTAAGGACCATATCCTTAGTGTCATTGAGATTCTCATCCATAAGAACTCTCTCTATCATTGTGAACTCCTTGTGCCTTTAGTTTCTCCTTCTATTAGAAATCTTTTGACTTTAACATCTTGTTCTGATAGAAATCTCTATCTTTGACATCAAACTAAGTTTATTCTCCCTTATTGAGATCTCTTTCTATTTTTCTTTATAAAATTTCTATGAGATATTACATCAGACTTATCCCTCTTTGACATCCCATGCCAAAGACAATATTTTGGTGAACATCAATGTACGTTATGTACTTATTCATTTGTAATATGCCCTTTGTCAATACTGCACCAACTAATTGATTTCCAACATGCTCTGGTTGATGCATCTCTAAACTTCATTTAGTGAGCTCTAGATAGGGGAATGACCCCTAGCTTACCTCTGAGATATAGAAATGCATCCTTCGGTAATGGCTTGGTGAATATGTCCATAATTTTTTCCGTAGTATTCACATATTCCAATTTTACTTCTTTATTTTGTACCAATTCTCTCAAAAAATGATATTTTATGTCAATATGTTTTGTTTTGGTATGCATCACTAGATTCTTTGATATATTAATTGCACTAGCGTAATCACAATATACAATCACTAGATCTTTGATCTCTATCTTCATACCTATCAACAATTGTTTGCACCAAACAATATTAGAAAAATTAACTATTTCTGTCACATATTCTACCTCTATTGTGGACTAAGAAATATAATTTTGTTTCTTGCTTGTCCAAGACACTAGTCTCTTATCAAGAAAAAATTTTCCATCGTGGGTGGTCTTTCTGTCATCAATACTTCCCCCCCAATTAGTATCTAAGAATACTTTTAAGTCCATACTACCTCCTATTTTGTACCATAAACCATAGTCTTCAGTACCTTTAAGATATCTCATGATTCTTTTGATTGCCATCATGTGACTTTGTTTGGGATTTGCTAATAATCTTGCCACCATAACAACTATTAATGGAATATTAGGCCTTGTATGCACTACATAATAAAGTTTTCCAATCATTGATCTATATGTGGTCTAATCTACCTCTTTAGATTCATCATTTTTGGAAAGCTTATGTGTAGTAGACATAGGGTTTCCAACTGTCCTTGAGTCTTCCATTCCAAATTTCTTTAGTATCTAGCAATGGTGACATTATAATGGAATGATCTAAGGTGCTCTAATAATGCCACTCCTAATAGAGTTATTAAATCCTTTAATAGTGTGTTTAATAAGCTTTAACATGATTGGCTATTAACCAAGCTCACTTTTGAACAATGAAAAATTGGTAGAATGGTACTTGATGAGTTTTTCCAAATTTATTTCCATGTTAAATCCTAATGTCAAAGTATTATTTACATATGTGGATGTTTCTTTATGCATGCTATTTTTATAATTGTTTACTTTACTAAAAGTTGGCACATATTGGAAATAGAGAGTTATGTAATTACATGAAAATACTGATGTGTTAATGATGTGCTCTATGGACTGAGATATTTAATGATATTTATTTAGACTATTACAAGTTTGAATGGGTACATTTGGACCTAAGGATAACTGATTCACCCCCCATTTTGGTTATTGTAAATCATTTTATCAATTGGTATTAGAGAATTAGTGCTTGTAAGAAAATTTTGAAACACTTTAATCAAAAGATCAATATGTCGAAGAGAGACATACCCAATTTGAACAAGGAGATCTTCCCAACATGGAAAATATTAAGGAGATTTCACTTATTAGGTATTGGAGATTCTATATCAAAAAACTTGGACAATGAACACGTTGGGTTACAAATACCTATGATAGTTAATCAAATGAAAGAGAATTGGGAGCATAATAAAATGATGATTGAACTTACAATAGCCCTAAGTTATACTAAATTTGATGACATGAAGGAATGTACTATTATAAAGGAAATGTGGGATAAGTTTGGAAAACTTTGTGGAGGAGATAAAAATGTGCTAAGAGCTACACCATAAATCTTGAAATGAAAATTTGATGACATGAGAATGAAAGAAGCTGAAACTATTACATAGTATTACAACCAAATCAAAAAGGTGGTGAATGATATTAGAGGAGGCATATCTAATGAGACTATAATAAGTAAGGTATTGAGGACTTTACTTCCTATCTTTCTAATTAGAGTTTCTATAATTCAAGAGCTAAGATGTACACCTAGTAATGATCTGACCTTTGATAGTCTAATTGGTAGACTGAATAGATTTGAATTGTCATATTTAAGGTATAACTAACCCTTGATGGATCTAGGAAAAAGAAAAAGAAAAATTATATAGAAAGTGACAGTTTATCTGATGATTATCTTGATGAGCTTGAAGCATTATTAGCCAAAATACTATCTAGAGGAAAAGTAAAATACAATGGTTGATAGAGATGACAAGGAGGAAAGGAAAGACTTCAAGTATAGAGAAAGAAGATACAATAGAGATAACTAAGGTAATAAAGACTACAAGGATAAAGTGATGCATGAGCATCTTTGGTTGACATGTTATCCTACTCATTTCTGTTCATTCTGCCAATTGTTGTTGAGTTCTAGTCAATGTCGAGTTGCAACAATATTTGAGTGCTACTAATTTTGTAGTTTAAGCCAATTTGAGGTTATCCTATGTCATGTTAACACTCGAGTTAGCATGTTATCCCATCTTACTTTGCAATATGCACTGAGTTCCATAGGGTGTGTTGAGCTATCCTTCATGTGCCAAGCTATCCTTCATGTGTTGAGTGATCCTTCAAGTGTCAAATTTTCCCAGTGATTGCAAACATCATTATTTTGGATGTATTTTCTACATTTTTTGTGTGAGCTGACTTGCAGGATTTATTTTGATTGCAACATTTATGATATGATATTTTTTTGGGATGTGTCCAGACTAGTGTTGGGTTAGCCTTTCTATTGTGTAATGTTGTAGAATGTTCTATAAGCCATTTGGGGAATTATAAAAAGAATGTTTAGGCTTAGAAATAGGCAAATATATTGGTAAGTTTAGAAAAGTACAAGAAATTTGGAAAACTTTATTACATATGTGTCTAGAAGTGGAAATTTTAAGTTGGATCTTAGATTTTGAATGTATATTCTATATGGTCATAACCCACAACGTCTTATAGCTAGGCATGTATGCTGTTAATTTGTTGAATCAATAAAAGAATAATGTTCTTTCTCTGTCGTGGTATTCTCTTTACATGTTTGCTTCCATTGTATTAAATCTACAAAGTTGGCTTGGATTGATGGGTGTGCCTTTGACCCTATTTCCTCCTACCCTCCTTGCATTAGGTGGTATTAGAGCATAGTTGTTCCTAACTGTGCAATAAGATCACCGAAGTGTGAGGTAGTTTGTACCAAGACCTTGGATCATGTAGAACCCTGATTCAAATTTGGTTGTTGGGTTGCAAATCTTCGAACTTGACCTATAACTTGCAAATGGTTATGATCTTATAGGAACCTAATTTGTAAAGATGGTTTGTGGTAGAGAAAATGTTGATAATGCTATATTGGATACATTGAGATAAATTAGAGCCAGATTAGATGTTGTGGAGGCAACCTAGAGGAGAGGAGTGCATCTTGAGGATGTGAGTGATGATGAAGTGATAGCACCAAACCCTCATCCAAAACCAAAAGAAGATCAAGACAAGGAAAAATTGCTGAGAGCATTATCTATGACACATTCAAAGCCTATTGTAGAAATTATTCTTTATGATGGAAATTTGGACACCAATGTTGTGTTGGATTGGATCTCTGATATGAAAAATTTCTTTGAGTATGAAAACACATCTGATAATAGGAAGGTGAAACTTGTAGTTACTAGGCTGAAAGGTAATGCTTCACTATGATGGGAGCATTTGCAAAGTGATAGACAAAGGACAGGAAATTAAAAGATCAAAACATGGCTAAAGATGGTGACCAAGGTAAAGAAAAAATTCCTTCCAAATGATTACCAAGTTAGCTTGTTGAGAAAGATGCAAAATTTGAGACAAAAGACATGACTGTGAAAGAGTATAGTAAGGAATTCTATAGATTGGACATTAGATCTAGACATGTGGATAATGCTATTAATAAAATTACAAGATATCTAAATGGATTAAGATATGGAATTCAAGATGAGAAAGTTTTGTGAAACTATAAAGTGTGGAAGAAGAATATTAATATTCATTGAAATATGAAGAGATCTTGACAAAGAGGTAGAGCTGGTAAACTCCAAAGAGGCAGAGGTAGATCTTATGTTTAATGTGGCAGATCTAATAGTTTTGTGCAAGAAAAAGGAAAACCTAAACGGAAGAATCATGACAAATACAATACCAAGTAGAAAGGTAGTGGTTCTTACTAAGGAGGTATTGGTTTTTACCAAGGAAGAGGTAATTCTTATTCTAGAGGTGGTTGTCATGGTAATTGTTTCAGATGTGGTAAAGAAGGGCATAGGTCTTTTGAATGTTAATCCTCTAAAAGTGGGCAAGGTATTAAAAATGTTGTGATTCAAGGAGACATTGTGAATTGACCAAGTGGACCTAAGGCTAGAGAAAATCTGATGGTGAGAAGAACCTTATGTAATAAGGGAAGTGGTGAAGAACCTATCCTTAGGAGAAGTCTTTTCAAGACCAGATGTAAGATGGTTGTAAAATGTCACAATTTGATCATTGACAATGAAAGTTCAACAAAATTTGGCATTAGAAGAGTTGGTTAGAAAGTTGCAATTTTAGAGGTTGAAACATCTCAAACCCTATCATATTTCATGGATCAAAGATGACCATAAGATATTGATAAGTGAGCAATGTGTTCTGAAGTTCATGATTGAACATTACTTTGATAAAGTTTTGTGTAATATTATGCCTATGGATTGTTCTCATATTTTGTTGGGTATACCTTGGAAATATGATAGATATGTTGTACATGATGGAACATTGAATCAATATACTCTTTGGGTGAATGGGAAGAAGAAGATATCGTTGCCTTTGATTGAAAGTCTAGATGAAGTTAATTATACTACAATAAAATTTTGCATGGTTAATGGAAAGAAATTTGAAAAAGATGTGAAGAAGAATCATGTTTTTTTTTCTATAATTCCTAGATGACTAATTTTGGATAGTAATGGCCAAGTGACAACAGAAGCTAGTAGTGACCTACTAATAGCAGGTAGTGGTAGCCAAGTACCAGAAGAAATTATAGAATTGCTGAATGAGTATAAGGAGATTTTTTTTGAGGATATTCCTAATGGTTTATTGCCAATAAGAAGTATAATTCATTGTATGGATTTTATTCCTAGAGATAGTTCGTGGAACAAAGTACCATATAGATTGACACCTATAGATAATGAAGAACTTGACAAACAAGTGGATGAATTGCTACAGAAGGGATTAATCATAGAAAGTTTTAAACCATGTGTTGTAAATCTTGAATTAGCACCTAAGAAGAATGGAGAATGGAGAATGTGTATTGATTCTAGAGCATGGATTATATAATTGGTTCTTTGAGCGGAGCAAAGTATTTTACCAAAATTAATTTGAAGAGTGACTATCATCAAATCAAAATCAGAGAAAGTGATGAATGGAAGACTACTTTCAAGAAAAAAGATGGTTTGTATGAATGGTTGGTAATACCTTTTGGTTTGACTAATGCATCTAGTACTTTCATGAGGTTGATGAATGAATTTCTAAAAAAAAATTTGGGTAAGTTTTTGATTGTCTATTTGGATGATATTCTAATATTCAGTAAGACTAAGGAAGAACATCTTAAGCATGTTAGACAAGTATTGCATAGGCTAAAAGAGGAGAAGTTAATGATTAATCTAAAAATGTATTCTTTCATGCAAGAGGAGATTATGTATTTGGGATTTGTGATTTTAGATGATGGTTTGAGAATGGATCTAAAGAAGGTTAAATAAATTTTTGATCGTGTATACCTAAGAATGTGGGTGAGGTAAGATCATTTCATGGTTTGGCTAGATTTTATAGAAAATTTATAAAGAATTTTAGTGCTATTTGTAATGCTATGACTAAGACAATGAGAGAAGATAAAAAGGAATCCAAGTGGACACATGGAGCTGATAAGAATTTTGAGACTTTGAAAAAAAAGATTATTGAATTACCTGTATTGCCTATGCTTGATTTCAAATAAGGTATTTCAAGTTGAATGTGATGTGAGTGGTAGTGCAATAGGAGTTGTATTAAGTCAAGGAGGTAAAACTATTGCTTTCTTTAGTGAGAAGTTGAATAATGCTAAAAGGAAGTATTTTGTGTATGATCAAGAGTTTTATACTACTGGTCAAGCTTTGAAGAAGTGGAAACATTATTTGATTCCTAAGGAGTTTGTGTTGAATACTGATCATAAAGCTTTTTAGTACGTGGAAGTCAACATGAATTGAATCAGAGACATATAAACTGGGTTGATTATTTGTAAAGTTTTACATTTTCAATTAAGAATAAGAGAGGAGTTACTAATATAGTTGCTAATCCATTGAGTACAAGATGTTCTTTGTTGACTAAAATGAAGGTTGAAGTTCTTGGTTTTGATGAAATGAAAGAGTTGTATGAAGCTGATCCTAATTTTTCTGAGGCATGGAGAGAGTGCAGAGCAGCAAATTTTGCAAATAGCATTAGTAATTATGATGAATATTTAATTCAAGAAGGTATGTTGTTTAAAGGTATTTAGTTGTGTATTCCTAGAAGTTCTATGAGGTTGAATATGATTAAGGAAAAGCATACTGGTGGATTAGTTTGACATTTTGGAATTGATTATACATTGAGTTTGCTAAAAGGGAAGAATTGTTGGCCACAAATGTATAAGGATGTTTAGAAATTTGTAAAGTGTTCTGGAGTTTGTCATTTTGCAAAAGGAGTAAGTCAGAATATTAGATTATATACATCTATTTTTATTCCTAAAACCTAGGAGTGACATTAGTATGGATTTTTTACTTGGATTGCCTAAAACAATAAAGGGGTATGATTCTATAATTGTTTTTGTGGAAATATTTTCTAAAGTGACTCATTTTATACCATGTAAGAAGACATCAAATGATGAGCATGTTGCTGAACATTTCTTCAAAGAGATTGTTAGATTGCATGATTACCAAGATGTATTATTTCAGATAGAGACAATAAGTTTTGTGGTTATTTTTGGCAAACTTTGTGGAAGAAGATGGGTACTGACCTATAGTTTAGTTCTACATTCCATGGATAGAATGATGGAAAGACAAAGGTTGTGAATAGAAACTTGGGTAATTTTCTATGATGCTTAGTTGGAGATGAAACACATAATTGGGAGATGGTATTGGCACAAGCTGATTTTGCATATAATAATTATATGAATAGTAGTATAGGAAAGACACCTTTTGAGATTTTTACTAGAATGAAGCCTAGAGGAGTATCAGATTTAAGGGATCTTGCTAGTGAAGAGAAAGGAAATTTTGGAGGAGAAGAATTTTCTAATTTTATGGTGTCTTTGCATAACGAAGTGAAGCTGAATTTGGAATGAAGTAATCAGAAATATAAGGAGAATAATGATAAATCTAGAACACATCATATTTTTGATGTTGGTGACGAGGTGATGGTTCATTTTAACAAAGGAAGATTTCTTAGTGGACCATATAGTAAGTTGAAGATGAAGAAGTTCGGACCTTGTAATTTCTTAAATAATTTTGACAGTGGAAATGCTTATGAAGTTGAATTACCTAATGACATGGATGTATTTCCTATATTCAATGTTGCTAATTTGTATAAGTATCATGGGTTAGATGATGAAGCTTTTGTACATGATGATTATCCTAGAAAGAATATTGAAGAGGTTGAAAAAATATTGGATTAGAGAGATGGTAAAAGAACAAGAGGAAAAGACTACTATGAATATTTGGTGAAGTGGAAGAATAGACTAGTTTAAGATGCTACATGGATTTCTCAATATAAGTTTGATTCAACATAGGTTGTAATATTTTCATGATTCATTTCTTTCTACCCTGGTTGTTTGATGTAGGAGTATCTTGGGTTAACATGCTATCCTACTCATTTGTGTTTATTTCACTAGTTGCTGCAATCTTTCAATCATTGCCAAGTTGTAGCAATTGTTAAGTGCTAGTAACTTTGCAGTTTAAGCCAACCTGAGGTTATCCCACATCATGTTAACATTTGTGTTAGTGTGTTATCCCATCTCACTCTATAGTATGTTCTAAGTTCTAGAGTGTGTGTCGAGCTATCCTTCATGTGTTGAGCTATCCTTCATGTGTTGAGTGATCCTTCATGTGTTGAGTTTTCCTATTGATGCCAAGTGTCAATATTTTGGACTTTTTTTAACATTTTTAGTATGAACCAACTTGCATGATTTATTTTGATCATGATATCTATGATAAGATTTTTTCTTGGGATGTTTCCAGGCCATTGTTAGGTCATCCTTTCTATTATGTAATGTTCTAGAATGTTTTGTAAGCCATTTTGAAAAGTATAAATAGAGTGTTTAGGCTTAGAGTTAGGAAGAGATTTTGGAGAGTTTAGAAATGAATAGGAAGTTTGAGAAACTTTATTGCATATGTGCTTGGAAGTGCAAATTTGAAGATGGATCTTAGATCTTGAATATATATTGCATCTGGCCGTAACCCAAAAGGCCTTACAACTAGGCATGTATGTTGATAATTATTGAATCAATAAATGAATATTATTCTCTATCTCTATGGTGTTTTTCTCTTTGTGTATTTTCTCCCATTGTGTTAACTCTGCAAGGTTGGTTTGGAATTTTGGGTGTGCCTTTGTCCCTAGTTCTTCCTACCCTCCTTGTGTCTTAAAGATAAGAAACCTTGCTATATTATTTTAAAAGATGGTTCAAATAGTAATTTTGATGATCATAATGAAATAATTTTTACGTTACAATGAAAGATGACTCTAATGAATATGAGGAAAGTCCACTAATTTTTTCATGTGAGTAAGAATGATAGATGGATAATTGATAGTGCTTTCTTAGATCTCTCTTTTTTGTGATTGTAATTATGATATAAAATATCCTAATTATGTCAAAAAATATTTTTAGATAGTTTTAATTTTGTTAATTATATTGGTACATGATAGCTATTAAGGTTTATTAGACTTAGAACTCTCTCATTATTTATGACATCTTTGTATTATGTACTATATGTGTGTGTATTAATGTATATATGTATGTATGTATGTATGTATATATACATATAAATATATGTATATATATACATACATACACACACACACACACATATATATGTATGTATATATATGTATCTATATATGTATAAATAATAGTCATAAATACATACATACATACATACATACATATGTGTGTGTGTGTGTGTGTGTGTGTGTGTGTGTGTGTGTGTGTGTGTGTGTGTGTGTGTGTGTGTAGATGCACATATACACATGTATACAAACACAAACACAAACACAACATGTTGGGTAGTCAGTAGGTTGTGTTCTATAGGATTATTGATAAATTTACCATCCTAAAGGTAAAACCCTCGTTGGGCAACTCTAAATATGCAATTATTATTAAAATTATAAAAATAATAGCATAAGGGATAAGTGAGCTAAAGAAAAATCATACATAAATATTTAAAAACTTTGAGGGGAATCATAGTAATGTATAGGAAAGGGTTAGGGATTTGATATTCATGAAAACATTAGAAACAAACAATTTCATGAAAGAGCGTATGAAAATTGAACATTGGCAGATGCACTACAAAATTTATGAAAGGGTGCTCCTACTTTTCCTTTGATAACAATTAAATCTACAAGAATGGCCATAAATATGATGATTCAACTATGGAGGTGACTAATATCACTAAATGGAATTAAGAACTATGCTAAGGTTTTAGTGGTGGATACTAAAGGTGATAGATATTTTTTAGGAGATGATGTTAATGGGGATTTGTTTGTGCTTCTTATGTGTTTGTTTTAGGTGCAATAGTTTCATTTCTTCTAGGTTTGGGGACTACTTTGGTTACCAATTTCTTTTGGGTGCTAGGGGATGTTCTCTATTTCCTTCAAAGTACTTTCTAAGAGATTTATTTTTCCTTTAGGCCTTCTTTGGTTTATTGTTCAAGGACTATGAGTTTATTTCTATGCTCCTTTTTCTAGTTGTTTTAGAGAGAGTTGTGAGTGGCTCCTCTCCTCTCCCTTCTACTATACTTTTTTGGAGAGTTTTCTATTTTTTTAGTGTAGTGGTTGTCTCTTATTTCTAACCACTTATGCATTCTATATTTCTTCTCTTTTTCTATGTAGTGTATGGTGTTTTATCTCTCATCTAGATACCCCTTTTAAGGTGGATTTTTCTATCCATACATCAATGGTAGCTGGGATTTTTCTTACTCTATTTCTAATCATTTATACTTCATTTTTGAGTGGAATACCCTTTTGAGGTCGAAGCTCAACTTTTGGAGGTTGTTCATTAGCAGTGGAAATATGTAGTTGATGGTTGTAGGAAATCTTCTTTCTCTTATGTCTGTGTGTTATGTGTCTTGATATAGTTTCTTTTTTCGTAGGTTGTTTTGGCCTTGTTAAATGTTATTCTTTGGCTTGATGTTTTCATTGGTTCTTTGATTTCCTTCTCTTTGTGGCTTAGGGTTGTAGCCTTTTGTTGGCTCCTATGTTTTCCCTCTCATGTTTTATGAGTCTTGGTGTGTTGAGGTTGCCCAACTCTATGAATGTTTTTACTTTTGGTTCCTATCCTTCTCAATTATGGTTTTGGTGTTGTATTGTATTCTCCTTCATCTCCCTAATACTTTGACCTTTTCATGTCTGGTAGATTAGATTCTCCTAGTTTCCCTATGTTGGATTATTTTTTCCTTCTATTCATTAGCATTATGTGAGGAATTTATAGATATTTTTCTTCTATTGTACTCTTCCTATTCATGCATGGGGTTTTAGGGTCCCTATGACTATCATTTTTTGGTGGTTTTCTTTCTCGTCATCATGATGCCCTAGTTCCTTAGCATGCTTGGTATGAGGCTGCAATTTGTATCATTTCTCCCATATTATCTAGTACTTCTTCCTTCTCATGTGTGCTATTGGTCGAATCCATTATTGTCCTACATTTTGGTTTGAGGTTGTTGGATATCTTCTTTTCCCTAGAATGTGCTAGTGGTTTGTATTACTTCATTCCTCCAATGCTCGTGAATCTTTTTATTTTCTAGTTTTTGAATCCTGAGCTCCTTTGTTGAGGATTTTTGGTTAGCTATGTCTAGTTGTTTGTCTATTTAAGATATTTTTATTTTCACTTCTTGTGAATTCCTTTCTGCTTATCTTTTTTAGGACACATTTTTATTTTTGTTTAGATTAGGCCCTCCCTCTTTATCTAATCAGAATTGTGGTTGTCACTAATATTTTTGTGAATTAGGAAAATATCACACTTCTACACAAAACAACCAAACTTTGGAGCAAAGATACATGTAATACTCTAGTGTATAGCGTCTTAGTAAGGCTAAGAGGATTAAAGAGGATGCTATTTGAAAAAATATAGTTTTATATATTTTTTCTAGTTTTTTGGGACTTTATTTCCACATTTTCGCTCTTTTTTTGTGTGGTGGCTAGCATTTATTTTATTGTTGATTGTAGACTATTCTTTTTCAATACTCCCTATAAAATTAGCTTACCTTTAATAAAGGTAATTATATACTATAAGAAAGGTAATAAATATTAATATCCTTATAGCATAATAAACTATATATTATCTATAGTGATTATAGAAATTATTATATTTTATAATAAATATATCTCATTATTTTATATATAAAAATAAATTATATCATTAATTATAAATATTAAGATTTATTTTAGTGAAATATAATTAATATAATACTTTTAATTTGATAAAGTTGTTAGAAATAGTACATTCTAGATGTTGGGTTGATAATGGTCCTAAATTATAGTTGTATATCTTATTATTAATTATGTTAATTAATTGAAATTAATATTTAGTCCTATCTTAAAATGAAAATTTGAATTCAATAGAACACTTAGTACATTGTACATTGTTTTTTCATTTTTCATAGGCAAAATGTAGGGGGCCACATATATTAGTATTCTATTGATTAGGGCCCTACGATTGAATTGAAGATGTTGTAGATTGCAAGATAATTGATGCAAAGAGTAATGAGTAATGATGAACCAAGTAACTTTTTAGAAATTGGTAAGTAGATGGCTGCTTAGGTAATCAAGCTGAGGAGTTCGGCTTATAGTTTCTCTTGGTCCTTTTGTTTGGTGGGTTTGACTTCTTCCCAGTGTTGTTTTTTCATGTTGGTTTGAGGTCTTGCCTAACCTCCCAATTGTGACTTTCTCCTAACTTTATTTCTCTTTTAATAAAATTTTCACTGTATAATGGATCGGTCGACTTTTTCCAAAAAACAAAAAAAAAAAGATGAATCAAACACCTTGGTAAGAAATATGTCTCTCAAAATCAACCTCGTAGAATGCACTAACATTTATTATTAAACGTTTGATAGCACAATGACGTTTATTTTAAATCTTCAAGTCTTTTCTGTCACCATAACATGATGCATGGATCAAAATCTTGAAGCATAAAACTTAAATATAGTTCAAATCAAGGAAAATCAATGGAAGATGGACAAAAGTAAGTCCCTATTGTGTATAAGATAAAGAGCCAAAATATAGTGACCCAAGCTATAATATTTCTTGTTCTAATGGTGTTAAAGCTCTAAATTGTATTTGATGTGGAGGAGGTTTTATGGCTGCATGAATTTGAAGCAACTATTCTGCAAAGAACTAGTATTTTGTACAAATATTAAAAAAAAATCACAACTTTTAAATTTTTTCTCAGCAACAACTAATGTCAAGTAATAGACTTTCTCAGCACAAGAAGGTGCTAAGTGGACTTAACACATCAAGAAGCCGACTGACTCAGCACTATGGGCAACTCGACACAATCTATGCCATGTTTTCTCAACAATAAGGGGTGTTGAGTGAACATAGTCACCTTCACAAGGTGATGCTTAGAAATTAAGTATGTCGAGTGAGCTTGGCACTAACTTTAGAGATGAAACCTGGATAAAGATTAAACCAAGTAAGTAGTAGAATAGAATGACATTAAAACATAGAGAGCCAAAGGATGAAGATTCCAAATGCAAAATACTATGTAATAATGAATAGACGAAGGTGAACAACACAGTTTAGCATGCATGGTTGCTTGCTTTCTTTATATTCAAATAAGATAAGAACTAATACAAAATCTAAGAGCATTCAATTTCGACCAAAAAACCCTAAAATCTTCAAACCTATAAAACTGAAAACTTAAAAGTTCACTTCAAACTTAACATCAAACTTCTAGCTCTAATGGTTGCATACAACAATACCTTGAGTAATCATTGCTTCACAAGTTGAATTAATAAAACTTATAGAATGATAAAAGATCCAACATGTGTAACTATAAACAAAAACCTAAAACCCTTCTATCTTTTGAACTTTGACTTGATCTGCTAATCAATTTCCTTCTCTACTTTGTGCTCTTGCACTTTCTTCTTTGAAACTGATCCAAATCCTCTACCAATTGAATGAATCAGATTCATTCCTTTTTTCTCTTGGCAAAAACATTTTTCCTCTCATTTCAAATTCAAACTCTCTTAACCACATTCAATATTTCTTACCATTGTGTCAGTTGTCAAGGTGGTAGGTGGGTGTTTGGTTCTAGTGGCAATTGCTTATGCATTAAATATTTCAACACTACCCATTTGTCCTGAGCCAAAAAAAACAAGAATCAAACCTAATTCAAATAAACTAAACCAAAACCTTATGTTAGGTGTATAAAAGTTCCAATGCCTAAAGGCTTAGTAAATATGTCAAACTTGTGAAATTCCATTTTGATATCCCCATTCTCCACCAACTCTCTAATGAAGTGATATCTGATCTCTATATGCTTGCTTCTCCCATGGAAGACTGGATTCTTAGACAATGCAATCGAGGAGATGTTGTCACAAAATATTGTGGTTCCATCCTCTTGTCTTTAATTCAAATCTATCAAGATCCTCCTTAACCAAATAGATTGAAATGCTACTACATTTGTTTCTATATATTTTGCCTCTACTATAGATTGAGTAACAATAGGCTTCTTCTTGGATGCCCATAAAATTGTACCTGATCCCATATGGAACATGTATCCAGAAGTGCTCTTCCTATCATCTAAACTTCTTGCCCAATCACTATCTGTGTAACCAACCAACTTGAAATCATTATTTGTAATATAGAAATTCCAAAATCCCTTGGTACCATTCACATGCCTTAGGATCCTCTTTCTAGCTTGGCAATGGGAATTCTTTGGTGTTTCCATAAATCTAGAAATCAAACTTACTGTATGCATTATGTCTAGTCAAGTTGTAAAAAAATACATCAAACTTCCAACCATACTCTTGTATACTATTGGATTCACACTTTTTTTGAAATCTTCCTTGCTCAACTTTAGACCTAGGTACTATTATTGGTGTTGGGGCTGCCTTACTATTCTATATTTTGAATCCCTCCAAGATCTATCTTTCATATTTTTCTTGAGAGTTTAAGATGTCATCATGCATTTGTTTTAGTTCTACGCCTAGAAAGTACTTCAAGAGACCTAGGTTTTTCATTTCAAATTCATTCTTCATGGCCTCTTTGAACTCACCAAGTAGGAAATATAATTTTCAGTGAATACTAAGTCATCTACATACAAGAGAACAATCAACACATTTATAGTTATCACCTTGATATATAGTGTTGGATCACCATCACTTTTGCTAAAGCCATTACTCATCAAATATGAGTCAATCCTATTGTACCATGCCTATGGAGCTTGCTTAAGCTCATATAGAGCTCTCTTCAATTCATAAACATTGTGTTCTTCACCTGAAACTCCATAATTAGGTTGTTGCTCCATGTAGACATCTTTCTTAAATACACCATTCAAGAAGGAAGACTTTACATCCATTTAATATACTTTTCATTTTTATTGGGTTGCAATTGCTATGATAGTGTAGATGGTCTGCATTCTTGTAGTAGAGGCATATGTCTCATCGTAATCTCTACCATACTACTGCTTGTAATTCTTGACCACTAATCATACGTTATGCCTATCTATTTTTCCTTGAGCACTGTACTTGGTCTTGTAAACCCATTTCACTCCAATTACTTATTTCTTTGGAGGCAAAGTAGTTAACTCCCATGTCTCATTCCTTTCAATAGAATCTATTTCCTCATCCATGGCATTACACCATTTCTCTTCATTCACAACTTTCTCAAAATAAATTGGATCACTATGAGAAAATAATGTAAAATTTACACTTTCATCATAATCTTCCTCATCCCTTTCATCTTGGTATATCTCCCTTAAACGCCTAGTCTTTCTTGGTAATAGGGAGGCAAGAGTGGGATCTAAATTCTTAGTATTTTTGCTACTACTATTTTGCATAATAGCTTGGGGTTGTCTTGATGTGCTTGAAGCTTTTTCTTGGCATGTTAAGCGATGCTTGCATTTTTTCCTTTGTCTGCAATCTATGGTTGCTACTCCATCATATTGCTGATCACAAATGTCATCTTCTTCCTCTTCAATATTAGGCACTTTACTTGAATTTCTTGAGGATTCATCTATCAATCCATCTCATGACTAATTTTCAAGAAATTCCACATCTCTTGAAATGATGATCTTCTTGGAGATTGGATCATACAACCTATAGGCCTTTGATTCTGAGTTGTATCCTATGAAGATGCACTTTACACCTTTGCTATCTAGCTTTTACCTTTTTTTTTAGGCACATGTGCATATGCTACACATCCAAACACTCTCAAGTGTTCGACTATCTATCTATTCCTTGACCAAGCCTTAAGAGGTATCTTGTCATGAACTAATTTTTTAGAACACCTATTTATCAAATATATTGTTGTTTCTATAGCTTCACCCTGATATTCAGTTAGAAATCCCTTTCCTTTCATCATGCGTCTAGTTAGAAATCCCTTTCCTTTCATCAGTTAGAACAATGGTCCTATTTTTTTCTCTCAGCCACTCCATTTTTCTATAGAGTATAACTAGTTGTAAGCTCTTTGCTCATGCTATTTTCCCTGCAAAAATTTACAAGTTACATATTGGAGGTATACTCCCCTCCTCTATCTGATCTAAGGACCTTAACATAGTGTCCACATTCTTTTTTAACTAGGGCTTTAAATTCAAAAAAATTATCAAATGATTTAGATTTGTTCTTCAAAAAATACACCCACATCCTATGACTAAAATCATCTATCAAAGTCATAAAATAAGTACTCCCCCCAATAGAAGTAGTTTGCATAAGGCCTACCAAATCAGATGCACCAATTCTAATGGTGCTCTAGGCCTTCTAGAATTTCTAGAATTAAAAGTAAGCCTGTGTTTATTACTCAAAATAGAAGCCTCACACTTGTCATTGGAATCTACTATGTTTGGCAAACCGCCTACCATTCCTTTCTTGGACAATAAATTTAAACTAGCAAAGTCAACATGTCCATACCTTAGATGCCAATGCTTGAAGGGGTCTTCAATCACACTCCTAAGAGATGATTGTTGATGTACTATTGTACATTCATTCTTGGGAGGTGCAACACTAACTTGAGAAGAGAAACATGTCTCTATCCTCAATGGAAACATTCTACTCTTTGTTATTTGGACTGCTACAAGTAATCTATTACTCCCATCCTTCTCATGAATGACACACTTGCAATTTCTATCAACACCTTGTATCTATTTCAAATGAGTTGTCCAACACTCATCAAATTATGCTTCATACTAGGCGAAAAATACACATTATGTATTTCCTTCTTCTCACCTTGGTTGGTGTGGACCATAATAGATCCTTTGCCCACTATGGGAATGGTTCCATTATTTCCCATCTTAATTTCAAACTTAAAATTCTTATCAATGAAAGAAAATAAACTTTTATTACCACTAATGTGGTTGCTATAATTGTTATCCAGGTACCATACCTTAGGGCTTCCTTCTTCACCAATGTTACACATGACGAAGGCTTGGGATTCATTACATTGTTCATGTTCACATTGGCCACATTAGAATTTTGCTTTGACTGATCAGCCATCTTTTTCTAGCTTTCGCTTGCATAATGCCCATACTTATGACAATAGTAGCATTCAACACTTCTTTTGTTAGAGTTGTAATTATTATTACCTCCTAGAGAGATGTTTTGAGAGGTTCTTGCTCCATCTTAGCTGCCTGCTCATCTTGAGATTTTTGCACTAACATTCCTTTGACCATTCCTTCTACGACCTCTACTTCTTAAGCCTTGAAAGACTACTCTTGAAAATTTGTTTCTGATCTATTTATTTGGTGCTCATGGGTTTGAAGAGTTCCTATCAACTCATCCATGGTCAATGTGGTGAGGTCCTTTGCTTCCTCTATGGTCATCACAAGATTATCATATTTCTAAGGTAAGCTCCTTAGTATTTTTTCCACAATCCTCTGCTCTACATAATCTTCTCCATTTGATTTGATCTAGTTTATCAAAGTAGAGAATCCTAAGATGAGCTCTACAATAGGTTCATTATCCCTAATCTGAAGGTTCTCAAACTCTCTTCTGATCATTGGTAGCTTCACTACTCTAACCTTATCACCCCCCTTAAATTTTTTCTAAAGGATATCCAATGGTTTGTTTGCATAATTTGCTACTGTAATCTTGGGAAAAATTATCTCTATCATTGCTGCCTCAATTAGACTTAATGCCTTAGCATCCTTTCTCCTTTACTCTTTCAATTGTGTCTTTTGTGGGTTTGTGAGGGCAGCATATAGTGCCAAGACTATAACATCATTGAATCCATTGATCACAAACTCCCACTAATAATTAGCTACCATTATGATTTTCATCATCTTTTCTCATGTCTCATAATTCTATCCATTAAAGGATGATGGTTTCTACCATATCTTACCTGTATCTCTTGCCATGTCAAATACCCCCCAAAAAAAAGGCCCTAAATCACTATGGATCTTGGGCCTCAAAGATATGATACCACGTAAAAAAAAAATCACAACTTTAAATTTTTTTCTCGAAAACAACTAATGCTCTATGGTAGATTTGCTTGGCACAAGAGGGCAGTGCCGAGTGGACTCGGCACATGAAGAAGTCAAGTGACTCAGCATTGTGGAAAACTTGACATAATTTATGTCAAGTTTACTCAGTAGTAAGGGATGCCAAGTGTGCTCGGTCACCTTTGTAAGGTGATGCTTGATAGTAAAGTATGTTGAGTGACCTTGACACTAACTACAAAAATGAAACTCATTCAAATACTAGACCTAGTGAGTAGTATAATAGACTACCATTAAAATGTAGAGAGCTAAAGGATGAAGATTTCAAATGCAAATGCTATGTAATGATGAATTGAAGAAGGGGAACAACACATTTTAGTATGCTTGTTGGGTAAGTGCACCAAGTTGTGGTGCCAAAAAGATGACACCCTTTTTTTCTAATTTTATAAAGTATGTACATACTATAGCACATATCCACTATGGCTTGGGATACCCAAGCCATAGCTTGCACATTCTTTGTAAAACCCAAAATTTTTATAAATGGGCTACAAACCTGCAGCCCATTCATTTTTTCCTTATTTTCCAACTTCCTCTCCTCACAATGCATACGTGAATTCAAAAAATTGAAGATTTTTGCCACCTGTCTCCTCAATATATTATTTAGAATTCTTTTTACATTCTTTTATATGTTTTTGTATTATTTTGTAGGTTTTTTTCAAATTTTCTTTAAATATGTTTATTTATTTAGATTACAATTGGTTTCTTAATAAGAAATGTGAATAATGAACCAGAAAATCCCCAAAAAGATCAAAACCAAAACCCTCAACAAGATCCAAACCAAAACCCTCAACAAGTTCCAAATCAAAACCCTCCAAAACAAGAACAAGAGATTTTTCAACCTGAACTGATTGGAAGAACTCCTCTTGGCACACAATAGAACATAATAAATGAAATAGAAAGAGGGAAAAATGAATTAGAAGCACTCATTGGTAGGTTGAAAGCTTTTGGAAAAACCAATCCAATGAGATCTCAATTGGTATCTTCCCTCAAGTCCATTAAAACTCATGTAGCTTCTATTAGTGGTCAGTTGGATATTTGGTTGATTAAGAGGGATGAATAAAAAAGATATTATGCAAAAAATTATCATATGAAGATGCAAAAAAAAAAGAAATACTAAAAGGTAGCATTTGTGCATTGTTTAGAAAGCTTGGTGAACAAAATACTGTTAGAGACACAACTAAATAGTTCCCCATCCATTGGTGCATACACGATGGTATTAGAAATAATTTTTGGGATAGATGGTGTATGGTTTTTGATGCCCCTCCCTATAATTATCATGAGGTCCCAATGTATTTCTTAAAGAAATTGTATTGTAAGTTAGTCCTTGGTGAGATCCCCAATTATGTTGATATATTAGAATCTCAAGGTAGACATGGGGTGATGCAGGAGCATCCTGGGTTGCCTTGTTATACTACTCTTTTTTTTTTTGCTTCTTTTGAAGTTGGTGCCGAGTTCAGGTGTCGAGTTACTATAGCACTCTTTAGGTGCCGAGTTATTGTAGCACTGTTTAGGTGCTGAGCTCTTATCGCACTCTTTAGGTGCCAAGTTCCTGTCACACTCTTTAGGTGTCGAGCTCCTATCACACTCTTTAGGTGCCAAGTTCCTGTCGCACTCTTCAAGTGCTGAGTTCCTATCGCACTCTTCAGGTGTCCAGTTACTGTAGTACTCTTCAGGTGCCAAGTTCTTGTCGCACTCTTCAGGTGCTAATTTATTGTAGCACTCTTCAGGTGCCGAGTTCTTGTCGCACTCTTCAGGTGCCGAGTTCCTATCACACTCTTTAGGTGCCAAGTTACTGTAGTGCTCTTCAGGTGCCAAGTTTCTATCGCACTCTTTAGGTGCCGAGTTACTATAGCACTCTTCAGGTGCCGAGTTACTGTAGCATTCCTTCAGATGCCAAGTTACCCAGTGTATGCTGAGTGCTAGTATTTGGACATGATTTTTGCAAGTCGACTTGTGGGAATTATTTCATTTTCCACGTTTAATTTAAGATCTTTTCTTGGGATGAGTCCAGACCATTTTTGGGTTCACCCTCCTCTTATGTAATGTTCTAAAATGTTCTATAAGCCATTTTGGCAATTATAAATAGAGAGTTTAGGCTTGGAGTTAAGTAATTTTTTGGAAGAAGAAAATGTTTTGGGGGAGCAGAACTGAAAGTGCGAATTTGTTGTTGGATCTTTGTAACTGAATGTATTAAATTGGCCATAACCCAAAAGGCCTCACAACTGGGCATGTATGAAGATATTTTGATGAATCAATAGAAGTATTTTCCTCTTCTCCTCCTTTGGTTTCTGTCCACTTGTGTTTGCTTCTATTGTGTTAACTCTTGCAAGGTGGTTTGGATAGCTCGGTGAGCCTTTGGCCCTGGTTATTCATCCCTTTGACTACGTTAGTTGGTATCAGAGCTGAGGTACGTCCTTGTGGATATTGGATCATGTAGAACCCTGATTTGGATTTGGTTGTAGGGTTGCAGATCTATTGATTTGATGTATAACTTACAGAGGGTTATGATCTTGTAGGAACCTGATTTGTAAAGATGGTTTGTGGTAGAGGAAATAATGTTGATAATGCTATATTGGATCGGTTGAGACAAATTGCAGCTAGATTAGATGTTCTGGAAATAGCCCAGAGGAGAGGAGCACATCTTGATGATGTAATTGATGATGAAGCAGTAGCACCAAAACATAATCGAAAACCAGAAGAAGACCAAGATGAAGCAAGATTGTTGAGAATATTGTCTAGAGCGAATTCAAAGCTTGCTGTAGAAGTTGTTTCTTATGATGGAAAATTGGATACCAATGTTGTGCTGGATTAGATCTCTAATATGGAGAAGTTCTTTGAGTATGAAAAAACTCCTGATAATAGAAATGTGAAGATAGCAGTCACTAGGCTGAAAGGTCATGCATCTCTATGGTGGGAGCACTTGCAAACTGATAGACAAAGAAGAGGAAAGGAGAAGATCAAAACTTGGCCAAAGATGGTGAACAAGGTAAAGAACAAATTCCTTCCTGCTGACTACCAAGTTAGCTTGTTGAGAAAGATGAAAATTTTGAAACAAAAAGACATGACTATGAAAGAGTATATTGAGGAATTCTATAGACTGGACATCAGATCTGGACATGTGGATGATGATGTTGAGAAAATTACAAGGTACATTAATGGATTGAGATCTGGAATACAAGATGAAATAAGTTTTGTGAAGCTGGAAAGTGTAGAAGAAGCATATCAATATGCCTTGAAAGCTGAGGAGATCTTGACAAAGAAGCATGAACAAAGACAGAGAGGTAGAGGTGGTAGATTCCAGAGAGGCAGAGGTAGATCTTATGGAGAAAGTGGTAGATCTGAAAGTTCTGTGTAGGATAAAGGCAAATTTGAATGGAAGAATGATGACAAAGACAAGACTGAATGGAAAAGTGGTAATTCTTACTGAGGAGGCACTAATTCTTACCGAGGAAGAGGTATTTCTATTTCTAGAGGTGGATTTCATGGTAATTGTTTTAGATGTGGTAAAGAGGGACATAGATCTTTTGAATGTAGATCCTCTGAAAGTAGTCAAGGCAACAAAAATGTTGTGATACAAGAAGATCATGAGGGTTCACCAAGTGCACCTGAGGCTGGAGAAAATTTGATGGTGAGAAGAAAATTATGTAATAAGGGAGGTAATGAGGAACCTGTTCTAAGGAGAAGTCTTTTCAAGACAAGATGTAAGATGGCTAGAAAATGTTGTAAAGTGATCATTGATAGTGGGAGTTCTACAAATCTAGCATCAGAAGAGTTGGTTACCAAGTTGCAGTTAGAGAGGCTGACACATCCCAAACCTTATCATGTTTCATGGATCAAAGATGAGCATAAGATATTGGTAAGTGAGCAATGCCTTGTGAAATTCAAAATTGGACATTACTTTGATGAAGTTTTGTGTGATATTATGCCAATGGATTGTTGTCATATTTTGTTGGTTAGACCTTGGCAATATGATAGATATGCTATACATGATGGAAGATTGAATCTATATACTCTTTAGGTAAATGGGAAGAAAAAAACATTGTTGTCGTTGATTGAAGTTCCAGATGAGGTTAATTGTACTGCTATAAAAATTTGCGTGCTTAATGGGAAACAATTTGAAAAAGAGGCGAAAAGAAATAAAGTTTGTTTTGCTATAATTCCAAGAAAACTTAGTTCTTTCAATGGAGATCGAGTGTCAAAAAACAATGTTAACCGAGTGCTAGTCAGTGGTGACCGAGTGACAGATGGTAGTATTGACCAAGGGCCAGGAGAAATTGCAAAGTTGTTGAATGAATATAAAGAAATTATTGCTGAAGATATTCTTGATGGTTTACCTCCAGTAAGAAGTATAAGTCATTGTATGGATTTGATTCCTGGAGCTAGTTTGTCAAACAAAGAACCATATAGATTGACACCTACAGAGAATGAAGAACTTAATAGACAAGTGCATGATTTGTTGCAAAAAGGTTTTATCAGAGAAAGCTTGAGCCCATGTGTTGTACCTGCTATATTAACACCTAAAAACAATGGAGAATGGAGAATGTGTACTAACTCCAGAGCCATTAACAAGATAATAGTGAAATATAGGTTTTCTATGCCAAGAATGGATGACATAATGGATTGTTTGAGTGGAGCAAAGTATTTTACCAAGATTGATTTGAAGAGTGGCTATCATCAGATTACAATCAGAGAAGGTGATGAATGGAAGACTGCTTTCAAGACAAAAGATGGTTTGTATGAATGGTTGGTTATGCCTTTTGGTCTAACTAATGCACCTAGTACTTTCATGAGGTTGATGAATGAAGTTCTGAAAAGATTCTTGGGTAAGTTTGTGATCATTTATTTGAATGATATTTTGATATTCAGTAAGACTAAGGAAGAACATCTTGAGCATATTAGGCAAGTATTGCAGAGGTTGAAAGAGGAAAAGTTGATGATTAATCTGAAAAAATGTTCTTTTATGCAAGAGGAGATTGTGTATTTCAAATTTGTGATTTCAGCTGATGGTTTGAAGATGGATCCTGAAAAGGTTAAAGCAATTTTGGAATGGCCTACACCTGAAAATTTAAGTGAGGTAAGTTCATTTCATGGTTTGGCTAGTTTTTACAGAAAGTTTATAAAGAATTTTAGTGCTATTTGTAATGCTACGATTGAAACAATGAGGGGAGATAAAAAGGAATTCAAGTGGATGCATGGAGCTGATAAGAGTTTTGAGACTTTGAAACAAAAGGTTGCTGAATTACATGTATTGGCTTTACCTGATTTCAACAAAGTATTTCAAGTTGAATGTGATGCAAGTGGTAATGCAATAGGAGCTGTATTAAGTCAAGAAGGTAAGCCTATTGCTTTCTTTAGTGAAAAGTTGAATGATGCTAAAACGAAATATTCTGTGTATGATCAAGAATTCTATGCCATTGTTCAAGCATTGAAGAAATGGAGACATTATTTGATGCCTAAGGAGTTTGTGTTGTATATTGATCATAAAGCTTTACACTACTTGGGAAGTCAACATAAATTGAATCAAATACATATGAAGTGGGTTGAGTATTTGCAAAGTTTTACATTTGTGATCAAGCATAAGAGTGGAGTTACTAACAAAGTTGCTGATGCATTGAGTAGAAGACGTTCTTTGTTAACTGAAATGAAGGTTGAAGTTCTTGGTTTTGATGAGATGAAAGGGTTATGTGATGCTGATCCTAATTTTTCTGAGGCATGGAGAGAGTGCAGAGCACCAAATCTAATAGATCACATAAGTAAGTATGATGAGTATTTAATTCAAGAAGGTATGTTGTTCAAAGGCATTCAGTTGTGTATTCCTAGAAGTCCTATGAGGTTGAATTTGATTAAGGAAAAGCATAGTGGTGGATTAGCTTGACATTTTGGAATTGATAAACATTGAGTTTGCTGAAAGAGAAATATTATTGGCCACAAATGTGTAAGGATGTTCAAAAATTTGTATAGAGTTGTGGAGTTTGTGAAGTTGCAAAGGGAGTGAGTCAAAATACTGGTTTGTATACACCTATTACTGTTCCTAAGAAACTTTGGACTGATATCAGTATGGATTTTGTTCTTGGATTGCCTAAAACGGTGAAGGGGTATAATTCCATATTTATTGTAGTGGATAGACTTTCTAAGATGGCTCATTTTATACAATGTAAGAAGACATCAGATGCTGAGCATGTTGTTGAAATTTTCTTTAAAGAGATTGTGAGATTGCATGGTTTACCAAGAAGCATTATTTTAGATAGAAACAGTAAGTTTGTTGGTTATTTGTGGAAGACTTTCTGGAAGAAGATGGGTACTGAAATGAAGTTTAGTTCTACATTCCATCCACAAATAGATGGACAGACAGAGGTTGTGAATAGAAGCTTGGGTAATTTGCTGAGATGTTTAGTTGGGAATAAACTGAGTAATTGGGAGATGGTATTGGCACAAGCTAAATTTGCATATAAAAATTCTGTGAATAGGAGTACAGGGAATACACCTTTTGAGATTGTTACTGGAATGCATTCTAGAGGTATATCAGATTTGAGAGATGTCATTGGTGAAGAAAAGAAAAGTGCTACAGGAGAAGAATTTGCTGACTTTATGGAGTCCTTCCATAAAGAAGTGAAGTTGAGGTTGGAACAAAGTAATCAAAAGTATAAGGAGAACGTTGATTAGTCTAGAAGACACCTTGAATTTTAAGTTGGTGATGAGGTGATGGTTCATCTAAAGAAAGGAAGATTCCCATTTGGAACATATAGCAAGTTGGAGATGAAGAAATTTGGACCTTGTAAGATCTTGAAAAGGTTTGATAGTGGTAATGCTTATGAAGTTGAGTTATCTGATGACATGGATATATCTCCTATATTTAACATTGCTGATTTGTATAAGTATCATGAGTCAGAGGATGAAGTTGTTATACCAGATGATTATCCTAAGAAACAGATTAAGGAAGTTGAACAGATATTGGATCAGAGAGTTGGCAAGATTACAAGAGGAAAAGATTACTATGAATAATTGGTGAAGTTGAAGAACAAACCTATTGAAGATGCTTCATGGATCTCTCAATTTGAGTTGGATTTAACTCAGGTTGGGACATCTCAATGATTTAGGAGAATCATTTCTTCCAACCCCAGTTGTCTGATGCAGGAGCATCCTGGGTTGCCTTATTATCCTGCTCATTTTTTTTTGCTTCTTTTGAAGTTGGTGTCGAGTTTAGGTGCTGATTTACTATAGTACTCTTTAGGTTTCAAGCTCCTATCACACTCTTTAGGTGCTGAGTTCCTATCGCACACTTTAGGTGCCAAACTCCTATCACACTCTTCAGGTGCCATGTTCTTATTGCATTCTTCAGGTGTCGAGTTCCTGTCACACTCTTCAGGTGCCAAGTTACTGTAGCACTTCTCAAGTGTCGAGTTCTTGTCACACTCTTCAGGTGTTTAGTTACTGTAGCACTCTTCAGGTGCTGAGTTCCTATCCCACTCTTCAGGTGCTTAGTTACTGTAGCACTTTTCAAGTGCTGAGTTCCTGTCCCACTCTTTAGGTGCTGAGTTACTGTAGCACTCTTTAGGTGTCGAGTTCCTATCGCACTCTTTAGGTGCTGAGTTACTGTAGCACTCTTCAGGTGCCAAGTTACTGTAGCATTCCTTTAGATGCTGAGTAACCCAGTGTATGCTAAGTGCTAGTATTTGGACGTGATTTCTGCGAGCCAACTTGCAAGAATTATTTCATTTGCGACATTTAATTTAAGATCTTTTCTTGGGATGAGTCCAGACCATTGTTGGGTTGGCCCTCCTCTTATGTAATGTTCTAGAATGTTCTGTAAGCCATTTTGGAAAGTATAAATAGAGAGTTTAGGCTTGGAGCTAAGTAAGTTTTTGGAAGAAGAAAAATTTTTTGGGGAGTAGAACTGAAAGTGTGAATTGTCTATTGGATCTTTGTAACTGAATGTATTAAATTGTCTGTAACCTAGAAGGCCTGACAGCTGGGCATGTATGAAGATATTTTGATGAATCAATAAAAGTATTTTCCTCTTCTTGGTTGCTGTCCACTTGTGTTTGCTTCCATTGTGTTAACTCTTGTAGGGTGGTTTGGATAGCTGGGTGAGCCTTTGGCCCTAGTTATTCATCCCTTTTCCTGCATCATGGGGGGTCATCATCTGAGAGGCTAGGGGCATGCCATCACCCTAATGTGGTTAGGGAACCTATTTTCAAGCCATAGGTTGAGCATGTGACTATTCCTTCAGTTGTGAAGAAACATGTAGAGGCTAGCATTCTAGGGATTTTTGATGCTTTGACATAGACCCTCATTCATTGCATGAGTCCATTAGTTGAGGAGGAGCCTTTTGTGCATCTTGGTCACATGTGCACATGCACATTTGGTAGTCATGATGGAGATAGTGTTGATGATGGGCTAGTCACTAATCAGATCCTAAATGCAACATTTTTCATTGACACATAGGTAAATTACAATTATAATAAACTAATTTGATCATATTTCATATGTAAATTGAGTGACCAATTAATTAGCATGTATTGATATTGTTCAAAGTTTAGGATCAGAGTGTTGGTGGCCCTAGTAGTGATCCCTCGGTCCCATTTTTTGTCTTGTTGATAAGTCAAGAGGTATGTATCAATTTAATCATTTAAAGTAATACATATATTTATTAAATAATCATATGAAGTATTGACAAAATAAATTATGCATGTGCATCATTTCTCTATAGGACTATCGACATTCACTAGGGACTCCGAACCTAGATGTGATACGAGCTTTGTAGATGTGTATCTATTTCATGTTAATTTAATTCATTTGATTATATTTGTTTCATTTTTCATGTTACATGTAACATTTATTGTATTACATGTAGCTCTTGACATCTAAGACTCCTCCTCATCTTCAGTAGTCCATCAATTGTGGAGTGGCTATAGCTATGGTTAGTTCACAGCTATTGACTAAGGTATGAAAGAATTTTTTTTCTCTTAGTTGTTGTTTATAATAAGTAGTATCAAAATTTGTAATATTATTTATAAGCAATTATATTGATTGAATTATTGTAGGGTCTTATTACACTTGATTATCCATGAGCCTTTGAGGTGGACTTACAGAGTGACTATTTGATGGCAATAAGAAAAAAAAAAAAATTGTGTGTACACATATTTGATTTCAATGTATAATAATTATTGATTCATATCTACTTTGTTTGTATCAGCTCAAGTTAGAGAAGAGCCTCAACAAGAGGATGAGCAAGCCTGTGAGGAAGACCCCATCATCCTCATCATCTCCCTCTACATGATGACCAAATACCTTTAGAGATTTGTTTCCTTCCCCTCATGGGAAGGAGAAGATATAGTCGATAGACAAACATGTATAAGCATTAGTGGACATATATGTTGGATTTTATGTTAGTGGACATATTCGATATACATTTGATGTATATGTGAAATTTTATATTTGATGTATGATATATATTTGATGCATGACATTATTAGACTTATGAAATTATTGGTTAATATATGATATGTTTGTTCATGTATGCCATAATTGGTTATAGTAATATATTATGTGTTTGTTAATGTATCATATTATTGGTTATCATTTTATATTATATGTTTGTTCATGTATGAGATTATTGGTTATCTTAATATATTATATGTTTTTTTATGTATGCCATTATTGTTTATCATAATATATTGTATGTTCATTCATGTATGTTGGATTTTATGTTAGTGGATATATTTGATATACATTTGATGTATATATAACATTTTATATTTGATGTATGACATTTATTTGATGCATGACATTATTAGACTTATGAAATTATTGGTTAATAAATGATATGTTTGTTCATGTATGACTTTATTGGTTATCATAATATGTTATGTGTTTGTTAATGTATGACATTATTGGTTATCATTTTATATTATATGTTTGTTCATGTATGGCATTATTTGTTATCATAATATATTACATGTTCCTTCATGTATGACATTATTGTTTAACATAATATATTATATGTTCATTCATGTATGGCATTATTGGTTATCATAATATATTATATGTTCATTCATGTATGAAATTATTGGTTATCATAATATATTATGAGGTTGCATGGGTACTTATACCCACACCCCTGGTACTCGTACCCACGTACCCAAGTACTAGGTACTCAGTGGAGAGCATCATAGCTAAGGACCTTGATTGAGATTTCAAATTTTTTTGTTTTGTTTTTCGTTTGTGTATCAGGTTGTTGTTTATCAAGCTTAATTCAATACCTAATCAATTCAAAATTTTGATAGAATATTGGTTAACAATAAAATTTATCACTATTCAAGCATAAGTTTATCATTTCCAATATGTCATCATCTTATGATTTATGATCTTGTTCATGTTTAAACATTTCCTTCTCTTTTATTTGTTTATCAAGCTTAATTCAATAAATAATTAGTTTGAAACTTTTATACAATATTGATCAACAATAAACAGTTTGAAACTTTATTAGTGTTAAAGCTAGAAATTTATCATTTGTAATATGTCATTATCATATAATTTATGATCTTCTTGTTCATGTTTAAAGCCTTCCTTCTATGTTATGCATCTAAAAATTTATCATAAATTATTATTTAAGAATATAACAAATCTAAAACTGAAAACAATGCATTACATTTGCAAACTTTATCACTATTTTTCATTTGAAAAATCATATTCATGACTCATAAATTAAGGTTTTCTATAAATATAAAATTATAATTAAAATTAAAGTTTGACATACCCAAGTACCCCCATCCCCTATTATAAAAAATAGTTGTACCCATACCCATACTTGTACCCATACCCATACCCTATCCCTAAGTACCCCAAGTACCCCTATCCCCATGCAATCTTGTATATTATATGTGGAACTTGGTGTTTTTTCTACACCTGTGTGGTCTATAGGATCTCTTACTACATATAACATCACCTAACCTTGCCTAACCTCCTCACTAGATTAACTGATCCAAACTTGCAGCATCACTCCCTTAGTCTTCTAGGAACAATATTCCTCCAAAGGTTTTATAGGTCTACTAGGATACCATAGCACTCCCTAGTCCAAAAAAGGTTTCCATGATGTCCTAAAGTGTTATTGGAACACTTGTACCATTCTTGAATGGATAACAATAATGGGTTTATACTTGATTTCAAGATTTCTCCACAAAAGGGCTACAAGGAGAGCCCCTAATTAGGCCTCGAACTAGATTTCTAGGGCCAATAACTCCTTTTTCTTAGAGTTTAAACACCTCTAGCCTTAAGAAAATTTGATACATAGGACCCATTCTCAAGGATTTTAAGGGTCTCAAGGTGCGTACAAACTGTACAACAAAAATAGAAAAAATGAGGGTTTGGTAAGGTTTTCTGGGCTTCCTATTGTCCCTACTTTTAAGGCACCTTCTCCACTTCATCAAGACTCCTCCTACATGAGTTATAACCTCTTGATACCCCTCTTCAATCTCTCATAAGGGAAAGTATTCATTCTTCAAGCTTTGCCAACAATCCCTAGCGCTTAGGGCTTGGTCAAAGAATTCTTTGCACTCACTTTTAGGGCTCTTGCTTGTATAATATAATACATTATGGTCTATAGCATTGAAGTATATAAGACCATGTAATTTCCACATTGGAGACAAGACTTACAACCCTTTCATGATATACAACTCTAAAACTGATAGCAGACATGTATCCTTGAAGAAATTTACAAAACCTTTCAAAAATTGGTCACAAACTATAACTAATGCATGGAAAATGAAAAAAAAAACAATAAGACAACTACAACATGGAACAAAATGATAATAGCCACCTAATTTTCCTCCAAATAACATTAAAAACTAGTAAAACCTATGGTAAAGCAGTCATAGTCTACTGCATACATTCGAACAATATGGATTTGTACAAGAAATGAGTTGCCAACCCTTGATTAGGGTTCCTCCAATCATAAATAGGCTTATCCTTAGGTTAGATATACGTTTTAGGGCTTTTTCAAAGCTTCTTTACACATTACATGATAATATTATACTTATGTTGGAACCCAATATTGGTTTTCATGACAAGAAAGAAGATATTCTTAGTCAGTTAAATATTCTTGCTTGACAATCTAGGAGAACTAGAGAAGATTAACATAGAGCTAGTAGAGTTCTTAAGGAGGAAGAAGATATAGATGATGTTCTTAGACAAATATAACAAAGACAAAGACAAAATCAAATAACCTCTAGAAACCTAGAATCCCAAATATCTTAGTCTATGAACCATTATTGGGAAAATTGGAGTTTGTCATCTTGAACATAAATTTGATGTAAAAAAATAGGGTGATATCTTGGTAACATCAGGATATCCTTCATGTACTATTCCAACAAGAAGCAAACAAATCCTTACGATGTAGGGCAATAAATTGTGCCTAAAGTAGCTGAACAAAGGTAAACATCATTTTTGTCAAACCTTTGGATGAAAATCTCAAAGTTCATTAACTCAAAAATCTCATTTTCTAAAAAAATCCATACTTTTGTAAGTCATCCAAAAGTTAAAAAATCCCCCCTATGAGTACCTTAGATTGAACCCTAACAAATTGGATAAGTTTATATTGAATATGCTGTAAGTCATTAGTTTGTGCCTAAAGGTGTTGATAAATAGTTAACTATTATTTTGTCTTTAGAAATTGGTCAAAATGATGTAGTTCATTCCTCCATTCTTAAATTTGAGGTTAAAGTTGGTTCATATGAAAAATATGTCTCATTAAATATGAAGCTCAGACCATTCTATATTTCTATGTTCATACACAACCATAAGATCAATAATTGTATAATTAACTCTAGGGCCTCTAACAATACAATGCCTTGTATGTTCTAAAATCCTTAGATCCACCCCCCTTCCCCCAAACTAAAATCTTTGGTAAATGGTCTTTTATGGATTATAAGAAGCCCCTAGTACAACAATTAAAAAATGCTCAATTTGCATTAGCCACTCATCCAAGCAAGACACTAAAGATAACTATTTTGGTTCCTAATATCCTAGTTAGTAATGACATGTTGAGAAAGAGATTTTGTAGGGATCTAGGAGGAAAGGTTAAATTGGATTGGTCCCAAGACACTATACTAATGGGTAAGGAAATTGTGAAACTCCAACCAAATGGAAAGTCTATGTATATTCCTTTCATCAAAAGATCCCCGAGCCCAAATTCTATGCAATAGGTGTTAAATTTCTAACTACATTATTTTAGGAGGGGAAGAGATTCTTGAATCTAAACTTAATAATAAGGATTCCCTATAGGATATTGAGTTCAATGGTATTTTTTCATCCAATAGTATAGGAGTTGGTATAGTGTTGATATCACCAGAAGGTGATAAATTGCGTTATTCTTTTAAACTAGAATAAAACAACACAAATACAACAATGGAGTATGAAGCTTTGTTGGTAGGAATTGTCAAGCTTTGTTGTGAGGGGAATATTAAATGTGAAAACCCAAGGTTGAAGAAGTATCAAAATAAGGCATGGAATGAAGTAGAAATATTTGAGGATTACCTTATTACCATTAAAAAGAACATGTTCAAAATGATGTGTATGATCACCCCTTTACCTTCTATTATGAGTCCCCATCATTGGATGAGATGACATTTCTAGTTGTCATAGTCAAAGATCGTTGCCTTGTGTGATTTAGTGACCCTCAAGGACATTTTGGTTTGGTGTGCCTGAGAATGTTCAAGCACCCAATGGGATGGGATGAGCTTCAGACTAGTGTTTACCTAGCCAACTAGAGCTTATAGAATAGACAGTTTGATCCCATGATGAAAGGTGAGAGAGATTTGGTAGTTCACAACTTTGTACTGGCCAACACTACAAGTTTCAGTATCACCCAAGATGGTATCGAAAAATCAAAATATAGTAAGATCACCATAAAGCTAGAGAGGTTATTTTAGGTCTCCACAACATGGTCCTCTACGACCTAGAATCACATCCATACCTCACACGAGCTACAAGATATGCCTTGTCAAAGATCATTGCCCAATGGCATTTAGTGACCCTTAGGGATGTTTTGGTTTAGTGTGCTTGAGAACATTTGAGTGCTCAACAAGATGGGATGAGCTTAGGGGTATGGTTAACCCAGCCACCTTGAGCTAATAGAATAGATAGTTCAATCCCATGATGAATGATGAGAGAGATTTAGCTATTGACAACTTTTTACTAGCCAACACTACAAGTTTTAGCATCACCCAAGATATCATCACAAAATCAAAACAGAGTAAGATCTACAAAAAGTGAGAGAGGTTATTGCAGGTCTCTATAACATAGTCCTATAGGACCTATAATTGCATCCATACCTTGCACGAGCTCTGAGATATGCCCTATCAAATATTGCTACCCTATGGCATTTAGTGACCCTTAGGAACATTTTAGTTTGGCATGCCTAAGAATGTTTGAGTGCTTAAAAGGATGAGATGAGCTTGGGACTAGGGTTACCTAGACAGTTCAATCCCACAAAGAACAGTGAGGGAGATTTGATAGTTGGAAACTTTTCACTTGTCAACACTATGAGTTTTAGCATCACCCGAGATGGCATCGCAAAATCAAAAAGGAATAACATCTCCAAAAAGAGAGAGAGGTTATTGTAGATCTCTGCAACATGGTCCTATAGGACCTAGAATCACATCAATGCTTTGCATAAGCTCTGATATATGCCCCGTCAAAGATCATTGCCCTATGTCATTTAGTGACCATTAGGAACATTTCAGTTGGGCATGCCTGAGAACATTCAAGCACTCAATGGGATGGGCCTAGCTTGGGGCTAAGGTTTACCTAGCCACCTAGAGCTAACAGAATAAATAGTTTGATCCCACAATGAACGGTGAGGGAGATTCCACAGTTGCCAACTTTGTACTAGACAACACTACGAGTTTCAACACCACCCAAGATGGCATCACAATCAAAACAGAGTAAGATATCCAAAAAGTGAAAGAGGCTATTGTAGGTCTCTACAACATGGTCCTATAGGTCCTATAATTACATCCATGCATCACACGAGCTCCAAGATATACCCCATCAAAGATCATTTCCCTATGGCATTTAGTGATTCTTATGAATGTTTCAGTTCAACATTCTTGAAAATGTTTGAGTGCTCAATAGAATGGAATGAGCTTGAAGCTAGGGTTTATCCCGCCATGCAAAGCTAATAGAATAGAAATTTTGATCCCATAATGAATGGTGAGGGAGATTTGGTAGTTGGCAACTTTATACTGGCCAACACTAAGAGTTTTAGCATCACCCAAGATTGCATTACAAAATTAAAATGGAGTGAGATCTCGAAAAAGTGAGAGAGGCTATTGTAGGTCTCTACAACACGGTCCTATAGGACCTAGAATCATATCCATACCTTGCAAGGGCTTTGAGATATGCCCCATCAAATATCACTACCCTATGTCATTTAGTGACCCTTAGGGACATTTTGGTGTAACGTGCTCGAGAATATTTGAGAACTCAACAAGATAAGATTAGCTTGGGGCTAGGGTTTACCCTATCATCCAAAGCTAATAGAATAGATAGTTCAATCCCATGATGAACTGTGAGGGAGATTTGGTAGTTGGTAAGTTTGTACTGGCCAACACTATGAGTTTCAGCATCACCCGAGATGGCATCATAAAATCAAAATAGAGTAAGATCTCCAAAAAGTGAGAGTTTTTACTCTATGTCTCCATAACATGGTCTTATAGGACATGGAATAGCATCTATACCTTACACAAGCTCTGAGATATGCCCCATTAAAGATCACTCCCCTATGGCTTTTAGTGACTCTTAGGGATGTTTCAATTTGGTATGCTCGAGAACATTCAAGCACTCAACAAGTTGGGATGAGCTTGGAGCTAGGGTTTACCTGGCCACCCTGAGCTAACAAAATAGATAACTTGGTCGCACGATTAATGGTGAGGGAGATTCAACAGTTGGCAACTTTGTACTCACCAACACTACGAGTTTCAGCATCACCCGAGATGGCATCGAAAAATCAAAATGGAGTAAGATCTCCAAAAAATTGAGAGAGTTTATTGTATGTCTCCACAACATGGTCCTACAAGACCTATAATTGCATCCATGCCTTGCACGAGCTTCAAGATATGCCCCATCAAATATCACTACCCTCTGGCATTTAGTGATGTTAGGGACATTTTGGTTTGGCATAATCGAGAATGTTCAAGCACTCAACGAGATAGGACAAGCTTGGGTCTAGGGTTTACCTAGCCACCCAGATATAACAGAATAGATAGTTCAATCCCATGACCCTTTTACCACTAAGTTACAAATTTGAGCAACTTTTACAACTTCCAATAATGCAACTTTGTAAAAAAAAGTGCAATTTTTACATTTTTCACTTGATTCTAGTTCTACAAATTGGAAAAGGTTTGGAAACACTAAAACAAATTATTTCAAATTGCTCAGCCCTTCACCAATTCTCAAACTCCTTCCATTCACAAATCAACATGCTACAAAAAGTCAAATCCTTCATGGTACTTGACCTAGGGCTTGATTGAAAAAATCATAAAACACATCCTACAATCTTGAAAACTTGGAATCTTAAAAATGAACCTACTAACTACCATTTCCCAAGTGGCCATGAATTTTTAACCAAGAAAATTACAGATAGAGGCCCATTTTTGCTGTGTGCACCAAAATGTTGTCCTAAAAACCTAGTTTCACTAAAAATGTAATAACTTGAGTTAGAAAACATGTAGAATGATGAGACTAGAAGAAAAAGAAATCTGATTCAAAGATATATCTCAAAAATACATCACATCTAGTCTAATAGTTATTACATTTTGTGTAGTGTGCAAGAAATAGTAAAAATGACTCGAAAACTAAATTTATTTCTCTGCAACTTCTTCCAATCAGTATATTAATGCCCTTCAGACCTCACAAATGTGGTATATATATCAAATATGTATATTTTAATGGTTAGAACCAATATTTTAATAGTTATAACCCTTTTCCGCCTAAGTTGCAAATTTGAGCAACATTTACAACTTTCAACAATGCAACTTTGCACAAAAAGTTCAATTTTTACATTTTTCACTCGACTCCACTTCTAGGACTTGGAAAAGGTTCCAAAATACCTAAAACCAACTTTAAAAAAACTCAGCCCTATGATATCTTGACCAAAAATATAAATAATCTTTAATTTTCCTAATGAGCAACTTTTTCTTATAAATTGCATAAAGTACCTTGAGCACACAAAATGGTGTCTCTCTTTGACAACCATGGACTTCTCATCCAAGGGTTGTTTATTCTATCCTAAGTAGGTAAAAATAATATGAAAACCAAAATATAAACCAAGTTGCAAGCACCTATTGGCTTATCAATTTCAAATTTGGTATAACACCTAAATTGGAGGGTGATGCTTTTTCCTATTAGTATGATGAAAACTCTACGATTGTTGTCTATCATTCCATTAAATTATAGGAAATATCAAGATGTATTTGAAGAGGCCCTTTGATACCTTTGTATGTCTCTATGAATTTTGTAAAAACCACTAGATTGGGATAATATCTAAGATCATGGAGGGAACATTGCATCTACTAATCCTCTTTATCATTATGATGGTGTATATTGGCACATATATCTTCTCACTATTGTGTATTTTAGACTTGATGATCCCCTTGGTTGTATCAATTGTGTCATATGAATAATGTACATCATTTTTCCCACCAACTAGTCTCGAAACTCTAATTAGAGACTTCTACATTTCTGCAATTCTTGCTCATATGAATAAAGATCTCACAAGGTATATAAATATACCTCAAATGATAAGAAAACCTATCTCAACTTGCTTTATTAAAAAAATTCATTGTTGCTTAGTGTTTTTTGGATTTGTCCTTGTAATAAGTTCCACTCTATACTTTAAAGATAAGTGTGAACCAAGTCCAAAAAGAGGTGTGAACAAAACAATGTTTATGTCTCCTTTGTTAGGTCTATTTGATAAAAAAGAATACAAACTAATTTGGAAAAATTAGGATTTGACCAAATGACCGTAAGGACTATTAAGACCTTCTAAGGAACACAAAAATCCTATTTGCATTGAAAAACCACCAAAATTTCTTATTTTTGACCCATTGGTACAATTTGGCACTCTAGCTTATAATAGCACCTAGAGCCCAGTTGACCTCACATTGTGGTCTTATTACAACATTCTTATTAATGTTCCAAATCCAAAACTAGGACCACTATCAATTTGCCTTGGTGTGCTACACCATTTAACTTCAAGAAAAATGATGTAACCATCCCCTTTCTATTCTAACTGTGACCTAGGGATGGACTATTAACATGTATCATATGAAATTATGCATACTAATGTAGGGAACAATCAAAGGATGCAATGATTGGTGTAGAGTCTAGAGCTTTAATCCACCATAATCTTCTTAAGTGTCTAGTAGCAGCCAACCCACTACAAGATGCCAAACAAGGTTTCTAGCCTTTACCCAATTCTAACCTCTATCTCTTCAAGTGGACTCCACTTCTCCAAGGTCTTACCCTCTCCATAGTGTTATTAGAAAAATTTTTCCAAAATAAGGCTTTAGGCACACTAGCCCTCAACTAGGCCAAATAGGGAAAAATACGAAAAATGCCTTTAGGGGTTCAAACAAAGACTTTTTTTTTCATACTTAATCCTATCCCACTGGAATTCATGCACTTTTAGGGTTCTCACACCAACAATTGACCTATTTCCCAAATCTAGGCCTAGAAATCCTAGTAGGTCTATTTTTAGTTTTCCAAGGTTAACTCCCAAATTTGAACTATGTGCATATGTAGGAAATCCACTAGGATAGAATTTGAATTCTCTATAGGCACATATTCCAATTGATCGGCAATAGCTTGTCTTTTGATTGCCTTCCTAGCAACATACTCAATGTCGAACTCACTTTCGATTTTGCTAATAAACTTGTTAATGTTATTTTACTGAGAAGATATTTGAGGGGGTTAGTTTTGGACATGAGATTGCCTTTGTGTTTTAGAAGATAGTGACATAGATTTTGGGAAGTAGCTAGACAAGCCTTTTGAATAAAAGATTAATTGAGCTCATAGTTGACCAAGGTATGACGGATGTAATAGATAGCCCATTCTTTTCCTTGGTCATTTTTTTGTGCCAGGAGGGCTTTGATTGATTTATCCATAAAAAAAAAAGTACAGTAGAAAAGGTTTCTGTGATATAGGAGGTACCAACATGGGTGGATTCATCAAGTAGGTTTTGAGTACTTCAAAAGCCTTCTGACATTGATCATACCACTTAAAATATATATCTTTGTGTAGAAAGTGTGTGAAAGGTATAAAATTTTCCACCAATTGAGAAATGAACTGATGAACTAATTGGAGCTAGCTTTGAAGAGAGCATAGTTGACTTAGATGCTTTGGAGGTTGCATACTGATTACAACTTGTACCTTTTTAGGGTCAACTTCTATCCCTTTGGCAGAGATAGTGTATCCTAGAAGCTTGCCTAATTTAGCACCAAAAGTACATTTCCTTGGATTGAGCCTGACTTTGAACATTTCTAGGTGGGTGAATATCTTGGCTAGTATGGGGAGATTTTCTTCTTGACTATGGGATTTGGCAAGGATGTTATCCACATAATCTTCCATAAAGGTATGCATCATATCTTGAAAGATACTAGTCATAGCCCATTGATAGGTAGACCCAACATTTTTCAACACAAAGGGCATCACATTCCAAAAAAATGGGCCCCATGCACAAGTAAAAGCTATTTTCTCTTGATCTTGTAGTGCCATCCTGATTTGATTATACCCTAAAAATATGTCTATGTGTGAAAACATGGAATGACTTGCTGTTAGATCGACAATGGTGTCGATGTTGGGAAGGGAGATGTCATCTTTGGGACATAGATTATTTAAATCTTGGAAATTGATGCAAATGCATATGCTTCCATTCTTCTTTGATATGGGAACAATGTTGAATATCCATGATGCATAGGCCAAGGGCCAGATGCAATTGGTGTTGATTAACTTTTCTAACTCTACTTTGACTAATAGAGCTATATGGGGATGCATCTTTCTAAGCTTTTTTTTATTGGCTTGACCTCTGGAGAAATGTTGAGATGGTGGAGGATTAAAGTCAGGTCTAAGGTTGGCATGTCTACATAAGACTAGGCAAAATTTATTTGTCTTTCCTCAAAGAATTGGATAAATGTCTTTCTTTCCTCTATGCTTAAGGACTATCCCGAATAAATGATCCTTGGTTCTTTCTCTGGGCCAACGTTTACTATTTTGTTGGTTCAATCAAGATGGAAGATCTTTCCTTAGGGTATTTGGGTAGAGTATCAATCACCCCATCTTTGGGTGCCACAGTTGGGTTTTCACCTTGGGATGCATCACTTCTATTTTTTTCTTTTTCTTTTTCTCGAGATTAGCCACAACTTGGTAGTGATCATTAAGGTTGTGGAATGCTTGACCTATTCTAGTGTGACTGAGGGAATTGATACTAGACTTGACTATATGCCTTTCTTCTATTCTTTTTCAATGAGATAGTTGAATTGCATTAAGTAAATGAATATTTCATGGTCAGTGTCAAAATGAGGGATGTGGTGAGGCTCAATTGTATCTAGTTAATGAGTTTAGGATTGACTAGGGAGACTGATTCATAATATGGAAAGGGTTTGGAAGGGTTTACAGATATGATTTCATTGGATGGCTTATATGTTTGATGCAGGAGCATCCAAAGGTATAAGGGCAATCTTGTGTCACCCAAAAAAAATGTACTTAGACTTAGTTTCTGTTTCATGGTTTTTCATTTTTGGATACCCATTTGGGTTAAATAAAGGTCCCAACTCTCACAGTTCCACTATCATCATTCTAGGATAGAGTATTTGAACACCTTGGGATACGTGTAAATGTGAAAAAAATAGGAGTATGTAACTGAGCCATCATTTTGGTGAACTAGGGGGTGTAAATTGGCCAGATGAATGTAATTGCAATTTAGAGCATTTTAGAAAAAGAATCAGGTGAAAAGGCCCCATGGTTTGAATGTTATCATAGTTTTTCAATTTTTGGAGACCTCCTAGGAATGCTTCAAAGTCAGGTTAGGGGAATTAAATGACCTCAAAAAGGGCCAAAAAATGGGGGATGAGCAAAGCTGGTCCATAGGGCTATAGAGTGCTTCGAGAGCTTTTCAAAAATGTAAACGGTTCGTCAATCTACGGTTCAAAAGTTATGCCTCCTGAAAGTTCGATTACCATTTTTGGATTCTTCTAGCTCTGCACCAACTTCTAACACAGCTTCTGGAGCCTTCTACTTGGTCGGTGGATGCCTACTAGCATTTTCTAGAATGTACTCCTAGTCCTTAACCCTCCAGGGTCTATTTAAGGACACTTTTGGCATTGTAAAAGGCAGTTCGGAGTGGAAATTGAGCGAAGGTACCAAAAGGAGAAATTATCTCTAGTTTTGTGCTATTGTAAGCCCTTAGGGCATGTTTTGAAGTCTATTTTCTCTATACTAAATGTACTAGCTTAATTTCAGAATTAATGCAATTTCCCTTTTCCTGTTGTGTCCATTCTGTGCTTGGGTTGTTGTCCCCATCAATGTTGTATCTATTAGATCTATGACATGAGCTTCTTATAGAGTATCAAGAAAAGTAGAGCATGTGAGAGGCTCATAGTAGTCATCTTCAACTTTGACTGGAAAGAAGTCAGGGAATAGGGTCTAAAATTGAAACCCTTTAGCATGTTCATTGTCTTCTAAGCTACTCTGTTGTACCCTAATTCTTGATGAAGTGAGTCTTGGACAAGAGGTTGTTCCTTGTATAGGTAAATTTTTAGATGTGGGTATATGAATAACATCAGATTATTTATTGTGAAGAGACTCCTCAAATAATGATTCAAATTCCCATTTAGTGGAATCATCGTCATCTTTTGTATTAGAGGTGTTTATGGATGGTTCTTTTGTGGGATGTAAACCTAAGAGGGACAGATTCACATTTATGATGTCACTCATTTTTTTTCCATAACCATCCTTTTGTTTAAGTACCCACACCAAGGTGGAAGATGAGTAATCACTATGCTTACGACAAGCTTCAGAAGAGGTTTGTGTCTTATCTTGTTCACCATACCCTACTACTATTTTGGAACTGTTGGACCTGAATTATGCCATTAGTAGCTCAATGATGCCTATCCCTTTCCCTAAAGGACCATCTCCCATATATCCCATCTTTCTCATTAGGTTAAAACCTTTTTTGTGTAGGTGGGGGGAGATGCTAATATTTTGGTGACTGATTTCTTCCACTAAGTTTGGAGGTGTGTGTAATGCCTCACCCAGAGATCCTTAGAAATAAGGATGAGATACAAGCCAAGATTTTTTTTTTTACAAGTATGGATGCACATGATAACATCATATAGGGATAAAAAAGATCGCAATGAAAGAGTTCACCACAATCTCGACAACCAACAAATCTCTAAATGCCACTACCAAATTGACACATGCAAACAAGGCCAACAACAACCATGCACATGACGAGGGCTTGAAGAAACAACCACTCATCAAAAAAATACCAAGCTGGGGTAAAATTCAGAAACTTGAAATTTGGCTAAGTTTGAAATCCTGAAGCCCTGAAATTTGGCTAAGTCTAAATTTCTAAAGCCCTGAAATTTCCTAGAATCATTATCTTATCTCATAGAGGTTTGAAACCTATCTCAAAATATTTGTCACATATATTGGAATATATCTTAAGTATAAGGAATTAAACGATATATTTTAAACCCCTAAGAAACATTGTTTTGAACTGGAAAGGTGTGAAATCCAAAAAGGTGTCCAAAAACAACTTTCAAAGCTTCCTCGGTCAAGCCTAACTGCCCCCTATTTCTCACACAATAAAGTGCACTGGTCTCAAGTTTTGCACAAGACCTTGCAACACTTTATGCAAGAAAGTGCATGGCTCCATGTGAGGACTTGCATCCTTGCGCGAGGAAATACATTCTCATGCAAGGAAGTACATTCTCATGTGAGGAAGTACATTCTCACATGAGGAACTACCTTTCCACATGAGAAAACATATGAGTGCAACAAAAGAAGATAAATAAAAAGCATAAAAGCATGAAAACCTCCACACTAAGGAATATCAAATCCACATAAATCAATGAATGAACACTCGAGTGCATAAACAACAAGGAAAGAGGAACATCTATCCATCTAAATGATAGAAATAAAGAACATACTGAAAGAAACATTGCAATGTATAGAAATAGATCTTAGTAACTAAACAACCAAACTAAGTACACAATTCCTCTCAACCATCAATAGCATCATAAGACCATCATGGATCCTAGCCATCCCCCATGCATAACATCCCAAGTCATCGATCAAATCGTCAGTACTAAAGTAATAGAAACATCCTTACTAAAATATGCTACAATATAAACATAAGGAAATCTAACATGATTGTAGTAAAGCAAAAGATAATCTTTCAAGTAAATATCATCACCTATCACATGTTGAACATCGTAATAAGGAAATCTAAAATGCTAAACCAATAAGCAATAGATGATCCAATACAACAATTCACATAATCTAGTCATATACTAAACATCATAATATAGGAATGCATCAAATAAAATAAAATCATCTAAAGATGATATCCAAGCATTCCAATGAAAGCATAAATCACAAGAAAGCATACTCTAGAACCTAAAGTATCAAGTGAAAACATCTAGCAACGATCACACTAGGACAAAAGACCATATCTATACACCGATCCCTAGTAGTGGTGAAGGTAGCTATGCCTCCCAACCACATGGCACCCATAAGTCCACACCTATTGTGCTAATGGAGATAATTATCCAACTACATACACACAAAAAAAATCCATGGTTAAAACTCACGCCAGATAGTATGATGGTTGTAACCATGAACTTAAGACATTGCAAGGAGAACAGGTCCTGGTCAAACACTTAATAGGCTACTAAGTAGGGCCTGAAATCATGGAGAGTCACTTGGCATAGACAAGCCCAAGCTCAGATCATGTGTCAAAATTCTCACAAGGTACTCTCTTTGAACCATCACATGAAATTGTATTATCTTAAGTTTTATTACCATTCACACATTTTCTTTAGTTATCACTTAATTAAAACTCCCTCTGCCAAACCATGGTGCCATGATCATCGGGCTGTGAGATAGGAGCCCCCTCCATATGCTACCCTACCCTACCCATGCTCATCCTATGACAAGTGCCTATGGGTATGCATATTCCCAACCCAACCCCAATAATCATAACTTTTAGAAAATCCACGAAAGATCGGGCCTTGTAAGTCACCCAAAAAATTTATGCACACATACTCATGTATGGCACACCACCATCATGAAGATCATAACACAAGGACTAGATGAGAACACAATGTAAAAGATCACTCAACCAAAAACAACTTGGGAGGATAGATACTCCACGAATCCCAATGACAATAAAACCATACATCATGAAACCACTCAATAAGTCTCAATCTAAAAGTATGGATTCTACACGAATCCCAATGATACAACAAGACCAAACATCATGAACTCACTCAACTAGCCTCAATCTAGGAGTATGGATTCTACACAAATCTTGGTGTCCACAAAACAATAATAAAGGTCCAAAGAAACAAGAACAATAGGTATAAAATCACTCAACCGAACACAACGTCAGGAGTATGAATGCAACATGCATCCCAATGCAAACATAAAGTGTAATAAAGGTTTGAATAACATCCAAATGAATGATCTAGGTCCACGACCCAACTTGTGCCAAAAAAACTTGAGAAAACAAGATAGCATGCAAAACGAGGTAAAAACCCCCAATATTTGAAAAAAAATGAAATTAAAACCCATTTGATCTTTGGGTACAAAATCCCCAAACATCCAAAAATAATTAAGTTCAAACACTGTATGAAAAAATGGCCAGCATAATGGTGCAAAACCCCTAACCATCATCATGAAAAATAGGGAAATGCTCATACCTGACCAACAAGCTAGAACCAACATATAGAAATAGAAGGTAACACTAGTTCTCAACCTCCAAGAAAATGGCTACCAAAAATAGAAGCTAAAAAAAAGTAGAAACAATAAAATAAGAAAGCCCTACCTGATAGCCAAAAGGGAAAAATGGGAATCTGAACAATAAAATAAATAGTTCGCAGAAGTAGCTAAAAATCATAGCTATCCAAGGTTTCCCTAAGCTAGATCCAACAAGCCTGATCTCGTGACAATCCTATGCATGTAGCTCCCACAACGAACAAAATAGTAAATTCTTATGAAGAGAATTTTGGGTTTTACTCTCAATCTTTCTAATTCAAAAGTGAGAAGTGAGGAATTAAATTCCTTTTTGGATACTTATTCACTTTTTGAGTGAATAATTGATTAGGGAAAATAACTGGCCAACCTAATTAAACCTAGAATCAACCCAAATGAAAATAAACTATTCCTATAAATAGGAATTCATCTATGACAAAGCTTCTATAAATTAAAATAAATCAATTAAAATGCTTGAAAACCTAAAAACACAAAAATCTCCTTAAAAATTTTTGTGACAATGTAGAACTCTAAATGCATGAACATGCTCATTGGTCTAATCACATAATGCAAATGAGTTTAGATTTAATAATCATCGAAAGGTTTAATTTAAACAATTAAAATAAGGATACGTCAACCATATAGGGACGACATTGGTAAAATATGAATAGCTGAATCACTAACTCTGTATGCCACTACAAGGGATATAAATCCTACACACTAAACAACATGATCAAGTGAAATTGCATATAATAATATAGCCAAAGAAATAAATGCATTTAATCACCTAATTTAACCATTTATTTAATTATATCAAAATAATCTAATTACATCACTCACATTCGCATAAAGCATAACAATGCAAGAATGAACTATATAATGATAGCATTAAATCCATCTCATAATATAATTAGAGATATGTCCAAATACCAAATAACCAAATATCATTATAAAACACATTGTTAGCTCAAAATGGCATCATCATGCAATATGATCAACTGAGCAACATATTAGTCTAACATCTATGATACTTAAATCAATGTATAACATATGACCCTTAGGTCATCTCACATGTAAATCATAACATAAGTAGATATCCATACCACATAACTAATGAATCCAACATGGACAATCCATATCTAATTATTTTAGAATTTAATAATGGTTGTTAACACAGTATGAAAAGGAACATAAAATACATAAGTGAACACAGCCATAAACATGACTAACCATTGCTACAGGAACCTAGTCCAAGGTAGTAGGTAAAAAGTACATAGTGCAATCTCTACACACATCTCAAGGTAATCAAAACAACAACCTCATGACACCACATCGATCCTAGTAACCACTGGCACAAACCTTAGTGTACCATAAATCACATCATAATCTCATAAATCAACCAAGAGCATAATCAAAGAAATTGATATAGAAACATACATCAAATCACCTCTACGGTTTAGATCACTCATGGTCACAATCATGATCCATCACAACAAAAGATCGACAAGGTTGCATCTGTCAAGATCACTTATAGAAGTGAAATGGGAGAGGTACTACAGTGTGCCACTTGCTTTGATAAAATGTGCATGGTAAGGCTTGGAGGATGACAAATTTCCATGAGATCTCAGAGAAAGTGTAGGATCAAATAGGGATAATGAGTACTCACCCACCCCTTTGTGATGCAATTTACACTTTCTATCAAACTCTTTCTTCAATCTATCAATTTATTTTTAGTGTGACTATTTAGGGTCTTTGTATGACGATGGGGAAGGAAAGGAACAACCCAAACAACCCACTTCCTCTCTACCCTTAGTTGATGTTTATGAGTGGTTGTCATTTTGACTTTTAGAGCCTAAATTGTCTCTAGATGTGGACTAGCTGATGTTATCAATCAGTATGCTAGTTTCTTCCCTATTATAAGGGACAAGGGAATTACAATATTGAGGAAAATGTTGATCTCTAGGTATGGTCACCTCTTGACTCATGTAAGGAAATTTAAGACATTGATGGTAGGTAAAGGGAATAGCCTGCATGTGATGAATCCATGTTCTTCCCAATAGGATGTCATAAGTTATTTTTAGGTCTAAGACTTGACAAGTGGTCTCTTTCACAACTTGTCCTACTCTGATTGGCAGAATAACCATGCCTTTGGAGGATCTTTCCTCATCTTCAAAAGCTTTGATGGTAATTTTATTTCTTGGGTCAACATCATCCTCTGTATACCCTAGGGCTTTTACTAAACTAAGTGTGCAAATATTGAGGCCTACTCCACCATAAACTAATTCTCTCTTAACTCTATTTCTATGGATAAAGACTTCAATATGCAAATGAGAGTTTTGTGGTTGGATGACGAACATGTCATCTTGGGCTAAAAAAGATGTACAGTGAGGGGAAACTAGGTTGTTGACCATGTTTTGAAATATACTCGCATCCAGGACATTTGGTACTAATGCTTTGCTGAGTATTTCTTTATGCTTCGAGGAAATTTTTAATAGTTAAAAAATGGATACATGGGATAGAGTCTTAAGTAATTGGTTGACTAGGTTGTACTTGGGTAAGGAGGAGCTTGCAGTTGCATGATCAGGATTTATCATAGGTCTTGGTAGGATAACTTTAGAGGCTTAGTCTAAGGTAACAACATTTGAGGATTGTTTTTTGATTTTATCTTTAACTATGATGATATTTATGGTGTCATCAAAGCCAAAAATCATGTTAATAGTATTGTTGTAATGATGCACATAATTAACCTTAGTGTTAGGGGGTGCATTTTGATTCGATTTGGAGGATTCACCCATTTCATGACTCATGAAGGGATTCTTGAAGGCCATATGGTCTTCATTATTGCTAAGGTTGTTTACTTTGATGACCCCATCATTGATTAATTTTTGGATTTCCCCCTAAAGGGCAAAACAATTGTTTGTTAAATGCCCCCTATTTTGATGGTAAGCACAAATGTGCTTGTCATTCCACCATTTTAGTTTGACTTGGGGTTCATAGGGTTTGACCTCAAGAAGTACAATGAAATCTTCAGCCAATAGGATTTGCAATGCACTCTCATAATGCACCCCGATAGCAGTATACACCTTAGCTATATTAGATGGTCGATATCTGTGGGGAGGAGGAGCTTGGTTGTAAGCAACGTGTTGATTGGTCATCAAGAGGGTTTTTGAATTGCATTGATAGAATGGGTGCCATTGTCTTGTTGGGGTGCATTTAGGTTGGTGTTGTTGACAATAGTTTGAGGGTCAAAGCACAAGCTTATGTCACCCTTTTGTGAAGGAAATGGCTAGCAAAAGTACAACTGTCCACCTTCAATGATATAAAAATGGTATTATTATTTAGAATTTAAAAATGAAGAAAACTAATGAAATGTGTATAAATTGATCAAGCTTCCGATATAATTTTTAACAATTATTTGGATTAAGAATTGATATATTTTCATAAGTTTCATAGCTAATTTTTTAATTGCAGAAAATTGCTAAAAATTAGGGTCTTGTTCCCACAACAAAACTATATGAAAATAAACTTATTTCCCTTGGGTTTCAGATTAAGTTATAGATAACATATCTATCTAGAACATTCCAAAATAAAAAATTTCTTTAGACTTATATTTTCACTTTTATTATCATTCAAAGTTTAGCTCACCTAAAATCGATAGTTATTATCTCCCACCACATTTTTCAAAAGAAATCTATTCTAACCAAAATTAAAAGTATACATTGTAAAAGAGGATTCTCTCCTCTAGGAAGTCATATAAGTTTTAAATTTTATTATTTTTTCTTTTTCAAAATTGACATCTTTTCGTGTGTTAAAATGCATGCTTGTAGAATTTTTAATTATAATATAATATATCTAATTAAAACACTATAAACTCTATATGAGAATATTCTTGACTTTGGACTCTATAAAATGGTGTTTATAACTTGTTAAATATATATCATAAAAAATTGTAAGAGTTATTGAAACATCATTTTTCTAGAATAATTATATTTCTTTAGTAATTGGATACAAACTATTATAAAACATTAGTTTAATAAACATTTCCAATTAGAAAATTGTGATACCATATATAACTTACCTAGAATGAATTTATCTAGATCATATGTTTGAACAAAATCAATTTTTGGATAGAAATACTCAAATTCAGTTGTTCTAATTAGTTGCCCTGAAAGGTGATGCAACCTTTTACTTTTACCCCTGATACGATTGGTTTAGATTGGATTAGGCTTGAGGTTTGATATGATACTTTTGTTTATCAGTGGCCTCGATTGGAGGGATTACGAGTTTGCATGGAGTTTTTTGAAAAGCCCTTACCATCTTTTGATTGTTTAATGATGTCATTATTTAGTAAGGTCTCTTCTACCTTCATGTCATTTCCTAAGGCAGTTTAAAAATCTTTGGGCCTATTGGTGTGATTTTTCATAGGATAGGAAATTTTCTGGTATTTGGGTAAAAATTTAGTTATGTCTTTGTTTTGTGGTGCCCTTGTTTTCAAATCTTTAAAAAAGGTATTTTCTTCAAATATTTTGGTGGGGTTTTTATCCTAAATATTTTATTTACGTTAGAATGCCTTTTGAAAACCCTTTGTGTACCTTTAATTGCGATATTCTGTTTGAAAGGATGCCAAGTTGAAGTGTTTTTCAATCATGGTTGATCTATCAGAGATCAAGGGTTAGCGCATCCCTGCATTATAGAGGTGTAGGTCTTTTAAATAATGCAGGGAGGCACGATGATGAAACGTAGCCACTGATGTTTTATGAGATCCAGTACTCTACAAAAGCTGCTGTATGTCAAATTTGTCAGTACTTTTGCACACGTTTTGTTTTTCCGCGATATCATTGGTGGATTCATTGGTAGAGCTATGAAGATTACTTACCAAGTCGTATCACCGTTGATCCTATGTTGATCAATGGTTGATGCATCCCCACAAAATAAAGATGCAAGTTTTTAAGTAATGCGGGGAAGCGGAGTGGTGCCATGTGTCCGTGATGATGTCAAACACTTTCTTGCTCAAAAGAAGATACGGTATCCACTGGCGTGAAGTGTTGTGAGATAGTATAAGCTAATATGGCAATTTCCTATTGGTCAGTACAGCTAGCTAATCATTAATATGAAATGGATTATTCTGATCGTCGATCTTGTCTTGATCGACAGTTGACACATCCCCGCATAATAAAGATGCAGGTTTTTAAGTAATGCGGGGAAGTGCAATGATGACACATAGCATTTTTGAAAAAAGACTGTAAGGTCATGTTATTTTTAAATCAGGACCGTGCGATCTGATAAAATCAACGGATGGGATTCAAATTTGAGTGCAAATTGTAGGCAACAGTTACTGAGAGTAAATTTGATCTAGACCTGGTGCTTTAATTCATAAAAAGAGCCCATGATTTCACCATTAATGAATCACCAAAGTACAGAAAGAAAAGGGCGTTCAAGATTTCAGAGCTAAGGCACAGAATTTCTCAGTTAATACTCCAATAAAATTGCAGAAGACATCATATAGTGCAGAAGTGCGATTTCTGGCGGGTAAGTGCTATGTGACTTTCTGAGTAAAATTTGAAGTATCTGCTGTTGTGAATTTTCCAAAATTTCATTAAAAATGCCGCACCGAAAAGAGTTTACTTGACAAAAAGATTATCTAAAACGTTCAGTGCATGATGATTTTCTCGAACAATTCCCTTTATCAGTGCATGAAATAAAAAAGGGAAGGGAGCTCATTGCAAAAAACCCTAGATTGGTTCTAGTAGAATGATTTTATGACAAAGGTAATTGGATAAGGGATGCCCAGGTTTCCATGGGAGGTTTGGAGTTGTTTAAGAAATGGTTTTCAGAGAGAAAATTGGACACTCCTATGAGCAATGTATGGAAATTTGACATTGGAAAATTAGTAGTCCCCAGTGTTTTCTTTGATAGTGATTTATTGATGGACCTAGCAAAGAGGTATGATCCTATCACAGGGTGGGTAAAAAATAATTTAGGGGTCAACCTTTTTAGGGTTTTCCAAGAATTTTTCAGTGAGATTTTCAACCTAAACCCTAAACATGTTGTGCATGAAATCATTGATCTAGATGATTTGCAAGCTAGATATGATGCACAACGAGTATACTTGAGAATAGGGCCACTACAGTAGCATGCTGCTAGGGTTGGAAATTTTTCTGTGATCACAGCCAGTACTCCAGAGCCATTGTTAAGAAGATATTTTAATCTAAGAGCTCAAGCACTATATTTTTCTCTTTGCAAGATCTTGGGGATAGATGAGTGTGATCAAATTTTAGGTTTTGTGGTCCTTATAATTGCTCAAACCCTTCAATTTGGAATGAGTACCATTCTGGATTTTGCTAATTTCTTAGCAAAAGAGATTAACAACGGGCTGGTTGGAATAGCAAAGGGGAAAGTAAACAAACCATTCTATTGGTATTCATTGATGATGCATGTATGTTTATACAAAGGATATACTTTCTTCTCCAAAGGTATGGAGTTAGAAACCACAAAGGATGGAGAAAGAAATCCAGTGCAATTATGGAGTGTGGATATGACTTTAGAGGCCATTGATGCTAGTTATGTAAGATTTGACAGGTATTTTGCATCAAAGCTTAGACTACTTTTAAGAGGAGATAGCCCTAGAATCCCACAAGTATTATTAGAATTGGTCAAACCCAAGGACCATGCTAAAGGGCTACTTGTCAGTGACAACTGGGGGGATATAATTCCCTACAATGTTTCAACAGTAATAAGAGTTTATGGTTTCTTAGGAAAACCTCATGTGTTACCTTTTCATGTACATTTGAAGATAGGGATAGCTGAGCTCTTATGGCAGATAGGTACTATAGATGAGAGGGAATTGGTTAAGAAGGGTACTTTCTTTTCAATGGTTACTGTAGTGCATGATTTTGTTTTTGTTAAAAAGGGGTGGAAGCATTTAAATTTGTTTTTGAATAAATATAACATGGCAGAATCTCACGCTAGATTCATTGACACTAAAGGATTCTATGATCTATTAAGAGAAAGGGTGAGAGCTTCCCATATGGTACATCGGGTTTACTATCCAGAGGATATAATCAAAAATATTTTCACATTGTAGGAGCAAGAATTAAGGAAAGAGAAATGGATAGTTTTTAGTTAAAACCTAGAGTTCATTAATGCTTTTGACCCCCAATATGACCTATTGAAAGATAAGAAATATTGGGGAGATAAAATACAAGCATTAATGAATAATTTTGCTATAATAATTCAGGCTATGAATGAAAAGAAAGATATATTTATTAAGGCATACCCAAACAAGGCAGCAAAAATACAAAGAAGAATAAGTGGTAGAAATGTAGTAACTCCTGGCCAATATACATTGTAGAAAAGGGCAGGTTATGTCATGGTTCAGAGCACGCAACAGGTACCCACTCATGAGAAGCCAAGGCCAAGAAGTCCATCTACGGCCAGCTCTCCAAAAAGACAAAAATTGGAGCAGGGGTCTTCTTCTTCTCAAAAAGAACAATACTCCCCAAGCCAATCTCCAATCCAAATAGATGATGAGGCATCTCTAAAGGAATAGCTTAGACAAATGGGAGGAGATGGGGATGTGATTGTCACTTCTATAGACCTGAATGTTGGAGAGCCACAAGAACCTCCTACACCTTCCTTGGACCTAACCATTGCTGATTACCAAGGTAAGGAAATTGACCCAATTGTTGCCCAGGCTTCTGAAAGATTTATTAATGATGAAAATTTTGTAAGATCTAGGGCTTTTGCTCAGTTTTTATGGATATTAAATATAAAGAATTTTGAGAAAGCCTGTGAGAAGATCAAGGCTGAGCAACCAAATAAATCTGACCCGGTTATCAAGGAACAGGTAAAATCAAAGTTTTTGAGTGATTTTGCCCGGTTCACTCCTGAATCTGGAAGAAAAATAGTTAGACAATCAGGAGTCCTCCTTTTGCCAAAATGGGATATAGCGAATGCTATTGTTTTTTGATTCAGTAAGGAAGTATAAGGATGTTCAACTGACAACTACTAAAGAAGTCTTACAGGCTCATAGAGGGATCAAATTTAGTGATGACCACCAAGCCCTTGTTTTGTGGTCCATAGATAAGAGAGAAAGTACCAGGATGCATGACTTTCCCACTGCATAACATACTGGTACATTGACAGTGTACAGGGCGGGTGAGGTAAGTAGTAAACAAGTAATGGGAATGGCTTCAGAAATGCTAAAATTGGGTGGTGTTGTATCTGGACAAGAAGAAGATAAGTTTTCCCAACTCAATGCTAGGTTTGAAGAAGTTTTGAAGGCATATGAGGAAAGCGGTATACGGATACAATCATTGGAAAACAAAATTTCTCAAATGGAGAGGATACTAGGGAAAAGAAAAGTGGGAAAATCTAGTGCACCTACAATTGAATACCCTTCACAGCCATTGGTTGGATCTGGATCAACCCCTATTATTGAAATACCTGACACCCCTGAAAGGCCCCAATTCTATACTACAATGGAATTTGAAGAAGAAAAAACAAAATTGCATGAGTTGGAGATAGAATTGAGAAATCAATATGAAGAAAAATTAAAGTAGGGTGTAATATATCTGAGGGATAAAATACAATGGTCAACTTTTTTTGATTAGTTGACAAGAATTGCAGCCCTCATGGACGAGTTGAATAGGGATAAGGATAAACTGACTCTTCTTGCATAGAAATGGAGGGAGAGAATTAATGATATTACAATCATATGTATATCTATAGTCCAAATGCCTTATCATCAAGTTGAGAAGATTTTTGATTTATTAAATAAGCTAGAGAATTTTGATGATGAAAGAGATTCTTTATAGAGAAGATTAACACTCTATTTTTTCCAATACATTGCTGAAAAATTCACCCTATTTCCTTGTGCTTTAGAATCTGTTGATACAATAAAAGAGAAAGAAAAGTGGAAAAGGGGAATGGATGAGTTATTAAATGAAAGAATAATTAACATCATAAGTGAAACTAGCCACTAGTTCTGTGCAAAGACAAATGAAGAGCTAGTAAAAATATAGTTATTTTATACTGCTATGAGGAAAGAATTTGATGTTTTAGAAGAAAATGCAAATTCTTTAATAATGATACAAAGAGAAACTCTAAACTTTGATTGGCCAGATGATGATGCTTTTAATAAATAGAAAAATTAGTTTCTAGAACAAATATCAGAAGATGATGAGGAGGAAAATGTAAAAGTAAAGGTCACCCCCGAAGTTAATAATGAGGACATGGAAAATCCCCAGGTTGAAGTAAATTTACAGGTAACTGAAGACGATACATCACTTTCAAACCTCATGGCTACTTACTCTAAGGATGAAGAATAATTGGAGAATCAGATCCTATCTTCTTGTTAAAACAAATGAGAAGTATAATAGAAAGGGACCCACCCAGGATGGTTTGATGTGTTAGCTTTTCTGTTATTTGTTTTTTGTCTTTTACTACAGACATTCATCAGTATCTTTTAGGGGACACATGTCACTCTCTTTAGCTCGAAGCTTGTTGCATCTCACGTTATTTAAGTGAGATTCCAAGGCTAAAGAATGGTCCAAATTCTATTTTTTCTAAGTATTGTGCTTAGTCTGGTTTTTGGTCCAAATTTTGAAAGCAAGTTTGTAATGTATTTTTCTGCAAACTCTCTAAGAGTACATGAATATTGAATGAGCTGTGTTTCTTTCTGAAGGCCATTTTGAGTCTACTGTAAAGGATATACCATTTTCAAAGGAAATGAATACAACTTATGAATTGTCCCCATATCAATTCTTTCTGAATTTTGTCTCCTTTTAAATACTTAGCTACCTTGATGTTGTATGAGTAAAAGGTTGTGCAATTGAATGCAATCTAGTTAGGTTATATATCCATTTATCATTGCTGTTAATTCAATGGATTAAATAAAGGCTTTGATGAATGTGATAAGATTCCATAAGTATTGAAAAAGATTTTTGAATGATAAGTTCTGATAAGAATTGCTGATAGAATTTGTTGTAAGGAAACAAATTAGATCTAAAAATTTGCTATAGACTCTGAACCCCAATGGATTAGGCACTGATCAAGTCATTTTAGATGAAGGAGAAATATCTTACAAATGGTTTTTCAAATGCATCATCAAATCAAATTTTACTTTTATTTCCTGTAGATCTTCAAAGTTGGCCAGCACTTGTCTGCATGGAATGTTTTAGCTTCATTTAGCCATTGTGGTTGAAAACATCTGCAGATCTATAGAAGACTTCTTGGCCATATTTGTTTATGGGATGTGTTTATCAAGTTAGTAAGAATTATGTATATGTTTGAGGATCTTGAAACGAGAATCAAAATGAAACTAAGAATAATCTTCATATAGTTGTTTCAGTTTTTAACCATCCCTGGGTACACCCACCCTAGTTTTGCAGAGCCAAAAGAGTAGAAAACCATTTGTGATTTTGTTGAAGTTGGGTCCAAATACCTTACATATGCCATTGTTAATAAGAATAGGCTGGTCTTTATATTGTGTATGTACTGTCATTTTGGTATTAAGCATTTTTTCGCTTAGTAGTTTTAGTACTTTTTAAAACACCAACAGAATGGGGACTCTGTTGGGGAATTGTCCAACACATCTCTGAAAAGTACTACAATTTTCTTTGGTCCTGTTGTGTACGTGTGTGTCATATGATCTATGTTTTTCTCGTGGTTATGAGGGAATCTTTTAGTGTCAAACCTTGAGAATTTGAAGAAGATAGAGCCCAAGTACCATTGCTACACACTGACGTACCCAGCCTATCCAAGTGTCTTATCTAACAAGCAAGAGTTGCAATTTTACTACATCAGTGATTGGTCTATCTATGCCATTTATTTTTGTTCCTACTTGTGTATTATTTTCTTTTGGTCAGCTAAAGTGTCATTATATTTTTTCCCAAAATAGGGTGGTGACTCAGTCAAGGTTTTGAAGCTAGTGCTTATTATAACAAAAGGTGAATATGGCTGACAAGAGAAAAAACACAAGAGCTTACATAAGAGCCAATCCTGATGTATCAATGTATACTAATTTACCCCAAGGTGGTAGGAAGAACCAAAATAAGAAAAAGATAGATCCAAATCCCAGTTGGAAATCTAGAGGTAATGCATCTATCAATTCCCATTATCAACCAGTAATAGGAAGAGAGTCTTCTTTGCTTAGCTCTGAATTCAAAACTACAAGACTCTTAGGAGGCATTTTTAGTACCCCATTACCAGATGAGAGACTTTTTCAAGACAAGGATGTGTCTACTATGGGAATAGCTTCATTAAGACCAGACCCTATAGTAGATATGAATTATAGGCTAGGATTTAGGAGTTCATCTGATAATCTTTTTAATCCCGGAGTAGCCCCATATGTAGAACCAAACCTTATAGATCTGGATGACCCTGCTGATTCCGAGGCAACTTTTGCAGATCCTAAAGAAGTGCACTCTGAGATAGAATTTTTGAAGAAATGGATTGCTAAAGAAGAAGCTAAACACATTCATCTTGAAAAAGAGAAGGAGCAAGCCACCTTAGATGCCATAATAGAAAGAGATGCTCTACTAAGAAGGATGATTGCTTTGAAAGAGAAAAATAAAAAATTAGAAGAGAATACTACAACTCTCCATAAGGATGTTTTTGGAGATGTTGATAATCTGAGAGCTAAAGTGCAAGAACAGGAGAAACGCCTAAATCAAAGGCAAGAACCAGTTATTGCTCAAGTTCAAGCCTATAAACCTGTTCAATTTGATCCTGTAGAGCCCATTGCAAAAGCTCCAGATAAAAGGAAAGGCAAGGCTATAGGAATCCAAATAAATGAGCCTCAAGCTATACCAAGAAAACCTATACAAACCTCCATGTTAAAGCTAGATCTAGATCTTGAGAAGGCTTGAAAAGAGAGGGAAGATCTTGCAAAAGAGCTAGAGAAGGTTGAGAATGAAGCTCAAGCTGCAGAAACTAGAAGGAAAATTCAATTCATAAAGTCTAATTCTGCATTGGCTTCATGGCCCAATTTGTCTATCCCACCTACAAATCCTGCACCAATTAGTACTCCCACAATTTCAACTCAGGGAATACCCCAATCTGCTCCTATCTCATCTTCCAATATTGGCACCCAAGTCCCATTTGTCCCACCACAACAGTCCCAAGCTGCTCCAATGAGTCAAGCTAATATAACTAGCACCTCAAATGTTCCTGGTTTCTAGAAGAAACCTATATACCTAGAAAAGTATAGACAGATATCATTGGCTGGTATTCTTGGTGCCCCCCATCCCATATCATTTGATTTAAGGGATAAAGTGGTTAAGTTTTCTAGAAATAATGTTGTTACTGGTGAAGAGCATTTGAGGATTTTCATTGACATGTTGAATGATTATGAAGTTGAAGACGAAGACATGGTAATGAAATTGTTTGTGCATTCACTAACAGAGGATGCAAGGGATTGGTTCAGGAGGTTTCCTGATGACAGTATTACTTCATGGAGTGATTTGGAGAAATTTTTCAAGGAGCAATACAAGGACAATACCAATGCAGGATTCATGTTGAACGAGTTCAATAATATCAAGAAGAATCCAAATGAGTCCACATTTGATTTCAATGTGAGATTCCAAAAAGGTATGTACAAACTTTTTCAATTCATGAGGTTAAATGAAGACATCTGTCTCACAACCTATTTCAATGCTTTTGATAGCAAAATGGCTTATCAATTGAGGGATAAACATCCTAAAACTTTGAGAGATGCCTATAGAGTTGCAGTAAATATAGAGAATAATAGAAAGACATCTGGAAAACTAGGTAGGAGGGATGATCCTAATATTTTTAATCCTAAGAACAATAATAAAAGGGAGGGTGACAAATCTCCTATAGGAAAGAACCCCGAGGAACCTACTATAGGCTAGGTTTTAGAAATGCTCAAGAAGATGAATCCCACTAGTTTTAATAAGCCAAATGTTGCTGAAAGACCCCCTGTGAATAACAACAATTTCAATAGGTAGCCTAGGATGCAGAATTACCCTTACACCACTCAGTGGAAAGATGGTAAACCAGTTCCCAACCAGACCCAAAATGTGAAGGATAAGGGTACTCCAGACCCCCTGCAAAGGAACACCATAAATATGAATGATGATGTACCATGGTGCATTATATGCCAATCACCTCATTCTGCTGATTATTATGCTATTGCTCAGTCATTTGTCCAAGCCCAAGGAGTGCAAGCTAAAGAAGAAAGAGAAGAGAAAAATCATGATGATATAAGCTGCAATATGGTGAGTATGTGTGATGATTTGATAGATTCTGATTCAGAAGAGCCTGAAAATGATGTTACTAGCCAGAGAATTGCTTACCAGCTGCATCATCAGCAAGTACTTTCAGATGATGAAGGGTATGATACAGATAAGGTATGCAGTACATTTTCCAATATAGGTCTCACAAGTTTAAGAATGCTCTCCAAGGAGGAAATTGACAGAATTATAGCCGAAATGATTTCACAAGTCCATAGTAATTATAATTTGAGAAATAGAGAATTAAATAATGATGCAGGAAGGCCATCTAGTGTATTCATCAAAGACATCACTCATAAGATGAATGATCAAGACAAGAAAGTTAGTGTAGATGTGCCTAAAATCAAGGAGAACAAGGGTAAGAAATGGGAACCAAAGAAGAAGGTTCAATTTCAGATAAGTGAAGCAACAAAACCAGTTGTGCAACCAAAGAAGTTAGAACTGGATGTTATCAAGAAAAATGTGGTGCCTACTACTCAAAAGGCTCTAATTCCAGGTACTATTGTAAAACCTACTGTGGTTGAACCTGTTGATATGATATCCATGTTAACTCAAATTATTGTAAAAGTGCCCTTGTCTGAACTTTTTAGAATTGAAGAGCATAAGAATAAGGCTTTGTCATGGTTGGGTGGAATAGCAAACAATAATATTATTGTAGATCAAACTATGTCCCAACAGACCCCATTAGTAATAGAGGACAGTGGTCTCATATCCTAGATTCCTCAAATGTTTCTAGATGATTCCTCAGTGGCATTCATAGAAGATATTGATCCTTTTTTCCTCAGTCTAATCATAAAGGGGAAGACCTTAAAAAATTACATGATAGACTCAGGAGCTTCCAACACTATAATGCCTTTCAAGGTAATGGAAGCCTTAGGATTGAAGGTAGATACCAAGCAAGGCAGATGCAGAGGGATGGATGCTAGAGAAGTCCTAGTCATAGGTACTATAAATGCCCTACCATTCAAACTGGCTGCATATCCTGAAGTAGAATTGACCATGTCTGTCCTTGTGGTAGATATACCTCCACACTACGGAATGTTACTCTCCAAAAAATGGAGTGCTGCCATGGGGGGAAGCCTACAATGTGATCTTACTTATGCCACCTTTCATATAGGGGACAAAGCTGTCAGGGTAAATAGGGAACCAAGGGTTAACCACATCTTAGGTGAAGAAATTGACAAAGATACCACTTGTTTCCTAGATACTGGGATTAATGCTTTCAGGGCTGAATTAATTATTCAGGAAGTTGAAAATTTACTTGCTATCATCGAAAATGAAGTTGAATGTTGCATGAATTCACCGAAATTATGGACAATGTTCTTTGATGGGGTTAGTTCTAAAGAGGGTGCAGGGGTAGGTGTAGTCTTTGTGTCCCCTGAAAATAACACTTTTAGGTATTCATTCACCTTGAAGTTTGCTTGCACGAATAATATTGCAGAATATGAAGCATTGTTGCTAGGACTCAAAGTTGCCATACATCATAAAATTAATAAATTATGTGCCATAGGGGATTCTGAACTAATTATCTCTTAGATCAAAGGAACCTACTCATCCAAAAATAGGAGATTGAAACAATATAGAAATGCAGTTTGGGATCAGATAGAATTCTTTGATGCATTTGGGATCTCATGGAGAGATAGGACCCAAAATAAGATGGCTGATCTGTTGGCAAATGTAGCCATCAAGCCAAAAGAAATATCATTTTCAGGAATCTCCCAGATTGAGGTGCAAAATAGGCCTTCCATACCTGACAACATTGAAAATTGGTAGGTTTTTGAAGATGACAAAGATATTACAAATTTTTTGTTAAATGAAGACACGTATCACGATTAGGAGATGGACTGTAGTGGATTGATTGAAACCATAAATCGGAAGGAAACCATTTTTGGTCAAGAAATAATGCAATTGAAAATGAATAAGATGCCGAAGGGGTTAGTAGTCTTGGAAAATATTTTTGATAGCTAAGACAAAGTAAAATCAGGAGTTAACGACCCCAAACCCTAGGAGTTAGAAGAAATAAACTTGGGTACTGATGAAGTTCCTAAAAGGGTTTATATTGGCCAACATCTACCTGTTGAAATCAGGAAAACATTGATTAACCTACTTAGAAAATACAGACATGTTTTTGCTTGGTCATATGATGACCTTAAGGCTTACAGGGAGGATCTTTTCTAGCATGTCATACCATTGAAGGAAAATGTAAGACCTTTTAGGAAAAAATAGAGACCAATCAATCCTACCCTTGCCCCAAAAATTCAAGAAGAACTGAAAAAATTGAGAGATGGTGGGATAATCAAACCAATCAGGCATTCCACTTGGGTTTCAAACTTGGTTCCTATCAGGAAGAAGAATGGAGATATTAGGCTTTGTGTTGATTTTAGAAATTTAAACATTGCATCTCTGAAAGACAATTATGGCTTACCTAATATGGAAGCCATGTTACAGCAAGTGACTAGCTCTGAATTGATGTCAATGATGGATGGTTTTTGAGGATATAATCAAGTTCTAGTAAAAGAAAGTGAATAGTTCAAGACAGCTTTCACAACCCCTTGGGGAGCATATGTGTATGTGAGGACGCCTTTTTGCTTGATTAATGCAAGAGCTACCTTTGAAAGAGCCATGGATGTAGCATTTCATGAGTATATTGACAAATTTATGTTTGTGTACTAGGATGATCTCACAACATATTCTAATAAGGCTGAAGATCACTGCAAACATTTAGAAAAAATCTTTATAAAAGCCCTGGAATATGGAATATCTTTAAACCCAAAGAAATGCACATTCGGGGTCACAGAAGGAAAATTATTAGGACACATAGTGTCTAAGGATGGGGTAAAAATAGATCCTGAAAGGGTAGTAGCTATTGACAAAGTCCCCAAACCAAAAAATGTGAAAGGAATTTAGTCCTTTTTTGGCCAAGTCAATTTTCTGAGGAGATTTGTTACCAATTTTTCTGAAATTAGTAGACCCATCTAAAAAATGCTCAAGAAAGGAGCCGTTATAGATTGGAATGGTGAACCTTCACAAGCATTCCAAGATATAAAAATTGCAATAAAGAATGCTCCAGTATTGAGGAGCCCAGATTATGCAAAGCCCATGCATATTTTCTCTTTTGCATCATTCCATACTGTAGCTGCAGTCTTATTACAGAAAAATCAAGAAGTATATGAGCAACCTATTGCCTTTTTCAGCAAGTCACTACAGCCTGCTGAACTGAAGTATGAAATAAATGAAAAGTAGGCATATGCTCTGGTAAATGCTGTAAAAGCTTTCAGAAGTTACTTGGTAGGTGCTACTGTTATCACTTTTGTACCTAGTTCTGCAGTCAAGGATATATTCTCTCAACGGGAAGTATCAAGCAGGAGATGTAGATGGATTAATAGAATCCAGGAATTTAATATTGATATACAAATTAAAAAATTAGTAAGAGGTCAAGCTTTGGCCAAACTCATGGCTGAAACTAATCTAGAGGCTAATCAGATAAATCTGGTAAATGATGATCTCAGAACTGACTTATGTGACATGGACCAATGTGAGTGGTACACCAATGTCATATATTATTTGCAACGTATGGAAGCTCCTCCCCATCTGCCTAACAATGAAAAGAGGAATACAAAATTGAAAGCCATCAGGTATGTAATTCTCCAAAATAACCTATGGTGGAGAAATTTTGAGGGAATTCTATTCAAGTGTGTTGATAAAGAAAAGGCAAAAGAGGTTTTGAAAGAAATGCATGCTGGAGTATGTGGGGGACACTACATGGCCAAAACTACTGCACATAAGATAATGAGAGCTAGATTCTAGTGGCCTTCTCTATTCAAGGATGTTCAAGTTATGGTTAGGAAATGTGATCCTTGTTAGAGGTTTGCTGGAAAGCTGAAATTCTCAGGAAATACTCCATTGAAGCCAGTTGAGATTCAAGCACCTTTTCAACAATGGAGTCTAGACTTCATAGGAGAGATTTTCCCCAAGTCTAGCACTGGCTATTCTTGGATTCTGGTTGCCACTGACTACTTTACAAAATGGGTAGAGGCTATCCCCACAAGAAACGCAACAAGTAAAGTGGTAAATAATTTCCTGTTGAATAATATTATTTCTAGATTTGGATGTCCACAGAGAATTGTCACAGATAATGCTATGTGCTTCAGATCTGAGGAGTTCATCAAGTTTTGTGAAAAATATGGAATGAAAAGGTCATCATTTGCTCCATATCATCCACAAGGGAATGGACAAGCTGAGTCCACAAATAAGAGCCTATTGAAGGTCATTAAGAGAACCTTGGAGTATAATAAAAAGGCATGGGATTCCAAGTTACAGTTGGCAATATGGGCTGATAGAGTAACTATAAAGAAAGCAATTGGTGTAGCTCCATTTGATTTAGTGTATGGGATTCAAGCCATAATGCCTCAGAATAACTTGATGGGACTATACAACTACATCCAGTTATATGATAAAGATACTATAGATGAAATGCAAGAAAGAATGGATGAATTGGTATGACTGACCGAAACTAGAAGAGAAGCATCTTTAAGGAACCAAAAGTTGAAATTGCAAGTCAAGACACTTTATGATAAAAGAACTGTAAGCAAAAAATTTGAAAGTGGAGATTTAGTCTTAATGTGGAATGCCAAAATTTAAGACAAAGGAAAACATGGCAAATTTGATCCTATTTGGTTAGGCCCATATGTCATTGAAAATACTTGAAGTGAAGATTCTTATATACTCAAAGATATATTTGACAGTATTCTTGAATTGCCAGTTCATAGACAGTTCTTGAAGAGGTATTTTTCTTGAAAAATACTTATTTTCTTCCATGAATAGTAGTTTTAGGGTTTCTTGTTGTTTTGTGCATTTTGCGCTTTCTGTAAATCCTTGTAAATATCCTTGTGCAGTCTGGTTCCTTGTTTTTGTGTGTTGCTTTGTGCTCTCTGAAGAAGTTGTCATCTTACCAAATATGTGGTCTACTCTCCCAGAGATTTTGAATTATTGTATAGACTCAGGTAGTCTATCATCCCCAGACAAAGCCACTGTTGGTGTGATCTTTCATAGGATAGGAATTTTTTTGGTATTTGGGTGAAAATTCAGTTATGTCTTTGTTTTGTGCTGCCCTCATTTTCAAATCTTTAAAAAAGGTATTTTCTTCAAATATTCTGGCAGGGTTTTTATCCTAAGTATTTTATTTATGTCAGAATGCCTTTTGAAAACCCTTTGTGTACCTTTAATTATGATATTTCGTTTGAAAGGATGCCAAGTTTAAGTGTTTTTCAATCACCGTTGATCTATCAGAGATCAATTGTCAGCGCATCCCTGCATTATAGAGTTGTAGGTTTCTTAAATAATGTGGGGAGGTGCGATGATGACACGTAGCCCCTGATGTTTTATGAGATCTAGTACGCTGTAAAAGCTCCTATATGTCAGATTTTTAAGTACTTTTGCACACGTTTTGTTTTTTTGTGATATCATTGGTGGATTCATTGGTAGAGCTATGAAGATTACTTACCAAGCTATTCCACCGTTGATCCTATCTTGATCGATGGTTGACGCATCCCCGCATAATAAAGATGTAGGTTTTTAAGTAATGCGGGGAAGGACAGTGGTGACACGTGTCCGTGATGATGTCAAACACTTGCTTGCTCAAAAGAAGATACGATATCTGCTGGCATGAAGTGTTGTCAGAAAGTATAAGCTAATATGGAAATTTCCTATTGGTAAGTATAGCTAGCTGGTTGTTAATACAAAATGGATTATTCCGATCGTCGATCTTGTCTTGATCAATGGTTGACGCATCCCCGCATAATAAAGATGCAAGTTTTTAAGTAATGCGAGGAAGCGCAATGATGACAAATAGCATTTTTCAAAAAAGACTGCAAGGCCTTGTTATTTTTAAATCAGGACCGTGGGATCTGATAAAATCTACGGATGGGATTCAAATTTGAGTGCAATTTGCAGGAAACAGTTACTGAGAGTAAATGTGATCCAGACCTGGTGCGTGTGATTTTAATTCATAAAGAGAGCCCCTGATTTCAGCATTAATGAATCACAAAAGTACAGAAAGAAAAGGGCGTTCAAGATTTCAGAGCTAAGGCACGAAATTTATCAGTTAATACTCCAATAAAATTGCAAAAGACATCATATAGTGCAGAAGTGCAATTTTTGGCAGGTAAGTGCTCTGTGACCTTTTGAGTAAAATTTGAAGTATCTACTGTTGTGAATTTTCCAAAGTTTCATTAAAAATGTTGCCCCGAAAAGAGCTTACTCAACAAAAATATTATCTAAAACGTTCAGTGCATGATGATTTTCTCGAACAATTCCCTTTATCAGTGCATGAAATAAAAAAGGGAAGCGAGCTCATTCCAAAAAACCCTAGATTGGTTGTGGTAGAAGGATTTTATGACAAAGCTAATTGGATAAGGGATGCCCAGGTTTCCATGGGAGGTTTGGAGTTGTTTAAGAAATGGTTTTCAGAGCGAAAATTGGACACTCCTATGAGCAATGTATGGGAATTTGACATTGGAAAATTAGTAGTCCCCAGTGTTTTCTTTGATAGTGATTTATTGATGAACTTGGCAAAGAGGTATGATCCTATCATAGGGTGGGTAAAAAACCTTTTAGGGGTCAACCTTTTTAGGGTTTTCCCTGAATTGTTCAGTGAGGTTTTCAACCTAAACCCTAACCACGTTGTGCATGAAATCATTGATCTAGATGATTTGCAAGCTAGATATGATGCACAACGAGTGTACTTGAGAACAGGGCCACTAATGGAGCATGCTGCTAGGGTAGCAAATTTGCCAGTGATCACAACTAGTACTCCAAAGCCATTGTTAAGAAGACATTTCAATCTAAGAGCTCAAGCACTATATTTTTCTCTTTGCAAGATCTTGGGGATAGATGAGGGTGATCAAATTCCAGGTTCTGTGGTCCTTATAATTGCTCAAACCCTTCAATTTGGAATGAGTACCATTCTGGATTTTGCCACTTTCCTAGCAAAAGAGATTCACAACGGGCTGGTTGGAATAGCAAAGGGGAAAGTAAACAAACCATTCTATTGGTATTCATTGATGATGCATGTATGTTTATACAAAGGATATACTTTCTTCTCCAAAGGTATGGAGTTAGAAACCACAAAGGATGGAGAAAGAAATCCAGTGCAATTATGGAGTGTGGATATGACTTCAGAGGCCACTGATGCTAGTTATGTAAGATTTGATAGGTATTTTGCATCAAATATCCACTAAGGAGTTACTTTCATTCAAAAATATGAGTTGTGGAAGGAATTTATAGTACTCTTAATTTTCTCTATCTAATATTTGTATTTTCTAATAGAGAAAGTGCTAACTATTCAAACATTGAATGAATATCTCCCATTCAATCCACAAGTTGACATAATTAATTAATTTAGTTAGTGTAATGCTCTAGTAGGTAGTAGTAACTTTGATTGTGTGGTTAGTTTGGGTTCCCAAAGGGAGTGCCACTACTACCAAAAATCCACCATGTTTATTCTTTAAAATTCATCCACATTGATATAACCCAAGGGCTATCCTTACTAGTATCTAAAAATTAATTTTGATCTAAAAAATAAAAGCTTTTTCTCAAAAATATTTCCCTTATGTTTCTTCCAAGTTAGTAATAAAATGATATAGACCAAAACCAAGATTATACTACTAAGAGTAAAAGAATACTTATAATAAATATGGAATTTCAAATTAGTTATTTTATTTAATTTCTAAATGCACCCAACAATGTAAGGGAGAGACATCCTATAAAGAGATGAATGGATAAATTTGGAGGATAAAGAGATCCAATAGGAGAAGAGTTGATTGAATAATAATGGAAACACATAGTGCACACCCCAAATATGAAATAAGAGATCAAAACATTACATACATAAGGACTATCCTTACACAAGTTATATATGGTCACTTATTCATCACACCAAAACAAGAATCTATTGACTAATGTAAAGCCTCTATTAAAAATATTATCTATTGATAATTCTTTTCTTGAGGGAGATAATAAAGAGGTATATCCCATGTTCTATAAATCTATTGGAAGGTTTTCCTCTATAATTAGATTAATGAAATTTTAAAGCAATTATGAATATTTAGGAAAAGACATGTATGATTCATACAAAAATTGAATATAGAGTAGTATAGGAAATGAAAATAATAGAATATTTCAAAATCAACTAAATAGAAAGGAAGAACAAATGAATACACTAAAATTAATTCCCATGAAATATTTGAGATAGTACGTTAAAATTTGCCAAGGTAGATTTATTTCTTCTAGACAATTTCATATTCACTTTTTCTCTTATTTAATTTATAATTTATTTTTTCTTAGTAGACAACTAAATTGGATGCTTAATTCTTATTGTAGAAAAATGAATATAGTTTATCCACAAACATCAATGGTTAATGAAAATTTGGTAAAAGATATTATATAGATTATACCTTTTACTCTCATATTAAAAATCCTTAAGGAATTAAATTCACATAGATTTTAAATCTATACATGAAAATAAAAGTTATTCCATAAAGTTTGAATATAAAAATTTCAAAAAAATTTAAAATATTTATATCTTATCATTTAACCATCACAAATAGAATCAACTTACATTTTTGTCATGAAGTTCCATAGATTTTTCTCTTCAACTTTGGTTCATGCAATAAAATTTATTAGGGGGATGGATCTCACCCCACACAATTTCCCTCTCCATTGGAGTTGCTACATGTGTGCCTAGATCTCAAACTGGTCCTTTTGGCTAAATCCCATAATTCCTAGGAATTGCATTTTGTGGTGAATCTTCATCTGACAAAACCATGTGATGTTCTTGATGATTGCACTTTTTTGGGCCCCCACTCTCTAGAGGGTCCCACGATGGCTATCGATAAGACTAAGATCCCAAAGTCAAATTGGCTAAAGGTTGTCATTGGATCCAAGATAGACGTGAAATATGATGAGGAACCCACCTTTTCCTCAAGGGTTATAGGACTACAAATCTCACTCCCAGACTCTGTGGTTCATTCAATTTCCTCGAGACTATACTTGTACCTCATTGGAAAGATTTTCTTGTTCCGAACTACGGTGGATATGGTGAGAAAATGGTGCTCTTCTAGGTGGAAACTCTTTGGATTGGTGACTATTTCCATGATGACAAGCTCCCTTTTCCTATTTAGTTTCACTATTGCAATGGGCTGTAAGTGAATTATTGCAGGTTCCTGGCACTTTGGTAAACACCTTCTGATGGTTGCAAATGGAAATTAGCTTTTAGTCCCAACCTAGACCTTTTTAGGTCTATGGTGATTTGGATAAGATTACCCAGACTCCCATTGGAGTTTTGGGATGAGGAAGTATTTAGGAGGATTGGAAATTATCTTGGACATTTCATCAAAGCGGATATAATGATTAGCTCCTAGACTAAACTAGGCTTTGGTAGGTTTTGTGTGAATGTAGGTATGAAAAAACCATTGCCGACCATGGTGTATCTAAAATCAAAATGGGGCACTAGGTTGCAATTGATCATTTGCAAGAATTTTGCACCTTTCCACCATTTGATTGTGGAATGTAAAAGGAGTGATAAATTTAAGGATAAAGTATCCTCACCTATGGTGGTGGCTCAAAGCTCAAACACTGTTGAAATGGAAAACTTGACTAAACCCAAAGGGATCATGGAACTAGTAAGACCAATGGACGCAAGTGTTGTGGATCTCTATGAACTAAAGGAAGCTCAAAGTAAGGAAGGGAGAAGGTGAGGATCCATGTGGGAAAGGGATTTGATGAGAAGAAAAAGGAGATTATCTATTATTAGCCTAAGGAAAAGTAAATGATGGAGCATGAGGAGAGGGAGATTGTGGAACTTCTTTCCATGCAGATGGCCTAACCTGGGGAAGGAAAACTAAACCTATTAAAGAAGGATAAGAGAAAAAATATTGCTCCCTACAACATAACACCAAGCAAGGGGAATGACTCACCACTCACAAATGGAACCTTGTTGGTCTCACTTCGGGGCATTGTTGAAATATATTCCCCTACCTCTATGGTTGCAAAACTTGACTACCTATGTAATAAATTTTAATGGATAGTCCCTAAGAGGAACCCTATAGGTGGAAATAATTTGGATGTTGGGTCAACAGTAAGGGTGGGGAGATCTCCGATCAAGAACCTCCATCAGAACAAAACATAAAAGGAAATAGCATAGGGGAAATAAAAAAATCCTCAAGGAAATCAAACCACACAAGCGATGAAGATAATATCCTAGAATGTGAGAGGTCTCAATACCCCTAGGAAGCAAAATGAAATTAAACAAAAGATCATTGAATTTAATACTGACATGATTCTTTTGCAGGAAGTTAAAATGAAAGAGCAGGTGTTCTGTAAAGATAAATTTTTTTACAATAGTGTAAATGGTGCTTGCATTGGCATTGCAACACTATGGAACCTAGATAAGGCTATATGTAGGGTGATCCTCCTTAATGCCTATTTTAATGTGATGGGATTCACCTATGAATCTAGTAACTAGATTTTTTAAAACCGGTATGCCCCCAACACCTGTAATGGTAGGTTGGTGGTTTGGGCCAAGGTAAAAATAGTGGCAGATTCAATGATGCAAGATAACATTTTTTGTATGGGAGATTTTAATAATCCTCTTTACCCTTTGGAGAAAATGGGAGGATTGGCGGATTTCACTTCGAGTATGCATGAGTTAGAGTGCCTCCTTAGGAGGAATTATTTGATTAATATCAACCTTCATGGTTCATCTTTCACATGGTCTAAAAACATAATGGGAAAAAATGCAATCTAGGTTAGGCTTGACTAGGCCCTCATCTCGACTGGTTGGGACATTCTCCAACATACCTTACTAAAGGTGGATTTGAGGACCATATCAGACCATTTTGTGTTGGTTTTCTCATGTATGTAGAATCAAAATAACAAATGAATGCCCTTTTGCTAGGAAATCATGTTTCCATAGATCTATTGGAAATATAAGAGGAGTAACTGAGAGGGGAGGGGTGAATCAGTTACTAGTAAAATAAGTCCCAGATCCCTTAGATGTTTGTATAAAACAACTCTGTGAAAACTTAGCTATGTTGATGCTTGGAAAACATATAGAAAAATGGTGTAACTTGGTAAACACTAAAATAGCTTGGTAAATGCATAACATGAAGATCTTTAAGATATTATGTATTATTAATATTACTTTAACATAGTTACAAACACATGAAAGAAATATCATGAACACACTTGACACCAAGATTTAATGTGGAAACCCAATTTGGGTAAAACCACCAATTGCAACTAGTTACTAATTTTCACTCTTCTGAATTGAGCCTTGTTAGGAGCCAAAATTGTTAAAGGTTACAAAACCCACTATTAGGTGTGACCTTGTTAGAGATTTAATCATCCTTTTAGGAGTAGCCTTGTTAGAGATCTATAGAAAATTCAATAGAAATTCTACCTTGTTAGAGGATTTACAAATAGTTGTTAAGCCAACTCTATTAGAGATTTATACCATTGCATATCTCATTCCTAATAGGAATAAATTTCTCATTACAGATCTCAATTCTAGGTTGTATACTTGATCCCTCTTGATTGAATGTATCTTTGCATTTCAATAAAGACATTCTACTTATGCTTCAAATTTTCTTCCTCTCAACATCATTGAATCTTCAATTTATATTCCACTATCACATACTTTCTAATCCTCAACTTGACCTTATATTTATACCTATCATAATGTCAAGATGACTTTAATATAACTTAGAATAATTAATATTCATCTTCTTGGTCGGATATAACCAATAGATAAATTAATTGGACTCAATATGCTAAAAAAAGAAAATCCTTTGTTAGCTAACTCTACTTCGTAGACACTAACTCAGAAATGATTTTCTTGTGTTAACCAAGTGAACTCAGTCAACACTACATATTCACCAAGTTTCTTTGGTAACTGATTGAGCTCAATTAACATCGGTTCCATCCAACATTTCCTTCATTAACTAAGTGAGCTTGGTTAACACTCAACTTTCAAAAACTGTCCTTTGACACCCAAGTGAACTTGGTAGATACTATCTTTTCAACTAGGAAAACACAAGATTGCTCAGGAGACATAGAAAAATGTCTTCCATGCCCAAGTGAGCTTGACATACACTAACTGGTATTGATAAGATATTTTGTGTAACATCAAAGAAAATACATAATTAATCAATTATATTCAATAATTTCCCTCTTTGGCATTGATGGAAACACATGTCATGATACAATGAAATTTTTAGAGTAAGAATAAAGTAAGGAATATATAGTTAGGACCATATCCTTCGTGTCATTTAGATTCTTATCCATGAGAACTCTCTCTATCGTTGTGAACTCCTTGTCCTCTTAGTTTTTCCTTATATTAGAAATCTTTTGACTTCAACATCTTGTTCTAATAGAAATCTCTATCTTTGATATCAAACTAAGTTTATTCTCCCTTATTGAGATCTCTTTCTCTTTTTCTTTATAAAATTTCTATGAGATAGTACATTAGACTTCTCCCTCTTTGACATCTCATGCTAAAGAAAATATTTTAGTGAACATCAATGTATGTTATGTATTCATTCATTTGTAATATGCCCTCTATCAATACTGCACCAACTGATTGATTTCCAACATGCTCTGGTTTATGCATCTCTAAACTTCATTTAGTGAGCTCTAGATAGGGGAATGACCCCTAGCTTACCTCTAAGATATAGAAATGTATCCTTTGGTAATGGCTTTATGAATATGTCCACAATTTGTTCCTTAGTATTCACATCTTCGAATTTTACTTCTTTATTTTGTACCAATTGTCTCAAAAATGATATTTTATAGCAATATGTTTTGTTTTGGTATGAATCACTAGATTCTTTGATATATTAATTGCACTAGTGTAATCACAATATATAACCACTAGATCCTTGATCTCTATCTTCATACCTATCAACAATTGTTTGAACCAAACAATATTAGAACAATTAACTATTGATGTCACATATTCTACCTCTATTGTGGACGAAGAACTATAATTTTGTTTCTTGCTTGTCGAAGACACTAGTCTCTTATCAAGAAAAAATGTTCTGCCATGGGTGGTCTTTTTGTCATCAATACTTCCCCCCCAATTAGTATTTGTGAATACTTTTAAGTCCATACTACCTCTTATTTTGTACCATAAACCATAGTCTTCACTATCTTTAAGATATCTCATGATTCTTTTGACTACCATCATGTGACTTTGTTTGGAATTTGCTAATAATCTTGCCACCATAACAACTATTAATGGAATATTAGGCCTTGTGTGCACTACATAATAAAATTTTCCAATCATTGATCTGTATGTGGTCTAATCTACCTCTTTAGATTCATCATTTTTGGAAAGCTTATGTGTAGTAGACATAGGGGTTCCAACTGGTCTTGAGTCTTCCATTCCAAATTTTTTTAGTATCTCCTTTATATATTTAGATTGAGTGATATAGATAACATCTTTCTTTCACTGGATCTACAATTCAACAAAGAATTTTATTTCTCCAAAAATAGACATCACAAATTCTTTACTCATTTCTTTTGAAAATGCCTTGCAAAAGTCATCATTTCCTATGAATAAAGTGTCATCCACAATATTTCCACCAATACAATCTTCTTATCCGGTCCTTCTTTGATATACAAACTATTGTTATCATTTGTTCTTTGAAAAGCAATCTATATCAAGTAGTTATGAAGTCTTTTATACCAAGCTCTAGGAGCTTGCTTAAGACCATATAATGCTTTGTGTAATTTATAGACCATATCCCTTTTGCTAGGATCTACAAAACCTTTAGGTTGTTCTATGTAGACTTCCTCATGAAGAATTGCATTCAAGAATGTAGATTTTATATCCATTTGATAAATTTTAAATCCTTTGTATGTTACATATGCTAGTAAAGTTCTAACACCTTCTAATCTTGTAATAGGAGAAAAAGTTTCACCATAATCAATACCTTCTTCTTGAGAATAAACTTTACATACTAACCTTGCTTTGTTTCTACAAACTTCTTCATCTTCATTTAGCTTATTTCTGAATATCCACTTTCTACCAATTACATTTTTATCCTTGGGTTTAGGAACAAGAGTCAAAGTTTTTTTCTTCTCTATCTATTCTATTTGTTCATTCATTGCTTCAATCCAACTTTCATTATCCAAAACATCTTATATATTTTTAGGTTTAAACTCAGCAAGTAAACGTGTACCTTTCAATTTGTTTCTTTTCATTGTTCCATCTAATTTGTCTCCGATGTTCTAGTTAGGTCTATGATTCCTTTTGGCATATCTTTCTAGAACAATTACTTTGGATTTGGAGTTTGTTTCACTAATTTATTCATGATTTTCTATGATAAGCTTGGGTCCCATTATCTGTGACTCAAGTCCATCAAACTTGATTTGCTCTAGTAATAGCTCAATAGCTTCTGACTGTGACTTAGGTCCTTCGGACTATGACTCAAGTTGCACTGATTGCAACTTGGTAGTGTTTTGAGATTTTGGGGACTCATGAGGTGAGGCCTCATTTCTTCCAAATAGATTTGGCAGTGTATCAAGTTCGTAGTAAACAAATCTTTTGTAATCCTTAGGTTCTTTGTTGCTTTCTTCTTTGCTCTTTTCTATGAACTCATCAATTCTCATATGGTAATTTCTATTGTTTTATAAGTAGACAAATTCTTGAAAACATTTGTATGCTTTACTTCTGCAAGAGTATCCTAAGAATATGACTTAATTACATTTGACATCAAATTTACCTTTTTTAGATTCTTTTAAGATATAGCATTTGTTGCCAAATACTTTCAAGTAACTTACATTAGGTTTGTATCCATACCATAGTTCATAAGGAGTTTGATTTGAGTCTTTCTTCAACTTACTATGTTCAAGGTATGCACTAAAATATTGATTGCTTCCTTCCAGTATTTGATTGCAACATTATTTTCTATCATCAAATTTTTTGCACAATCGATGATGGATATACTCCTTCTTTCACCTATACCATTCCGCTAAGGTGTTCCAAGGGCTGATACATATCTCTTAATTCCTTTTTCAATGTAGAATTCATTGAATTCACCACTTATATCTGATCTCAAACATTTTAGCTTCTTTCCAGTTTCTTTTTTTACTCTTGCCATATACCACTTGAATTTTTGAAAAGCTTCAAAATTTTCTTTTAGATAGATTACAACCATCATTCTATAATAGTCATCAATAAAAAGAATGCAAAACTTATCTCCATTGTAAATTTCTATTCCAGTAGGCCCACATAAGTCTCTATGAGAAAACTCTAAGACTTCTTCAGAATGATAGTTCTGTCTTGTGAAACTAATTTTTCCCATCTTACTAATTTGACAATTTTTGCATATACCCATATCAAGTTTTCTCAAGCTAGTAATATCTTTTACTTTTTTGTATTTTCTTATCTTAAGTAGGTTGTCAAAGTTCACATGAAATAATATTTTGTGCTAGAAATAGCTTTCTTCTACTTGAGCAATAAAACATAAATTTTTATTGAGATCTAGATAGAATAGATTACCTTTTTCTTGTTTGCCATATCTAACTAGATTTCCTTTTCCATCCAACAGTTTGGCCTTCCCAATCATAATTTATACCTAGAATCCAATGTTATTCAACTATGCCACACTTAGTAGATTATGGTTTAGTCCTTTAACCCAATAAGAATTGTCACATCTAAGTTCATTAGTTAATGAGATACATCCTTTTCCCTTTATGAAACAAGGTTCATTGTTTCCAAATCTCATGCTACCACCATCATAATGTTCCATGTGCTCAAACTTTGTTTTGTCTCTAGTCATATGATGTCAATAGCCACTATGAATAATCCATGTGTTATTTTTGCTAATATGAGAGCCAAGTGTCATTTTATCTCCTTCATCATTAGAATCATCTTTTACAACAACATATACAATTTCATTTCACTATTATTACAATCTTTAGCCATAAAACAAGATTTCTTACCTTTTTCCTTGTAGTCCTTGTAGTTTTTGAAGTCCTTCTTTCCTTTGTACTTATTACTTTTCTTGTCATCCTCATCTTCTCTATTTGGGCATCTTGTAACAATGTGACCAACTTATTCACAAGAGAAACATATTAGTGTTATCCTACCTTTGTACTTTCCTCTACCTTTGGAATATTTCTTTGCAAGTAGAGCTTCAACACCTTTAAGATCAATGTCTGAAATTTCTTCTTCTTCATCACTTTTAGATTGACTAGCCTTTGATTTCTTACCCCTTTTCTCGAGTGAAAGCTTGGTTTCAATTGTAGACTCAATAACTTTGGAACTAGGGACATAGTTACCATAGTTATCCAACTCAAAAATTGTCAACCTTCCAAAAAGAGCATCAAAAGTTATTTTTCTATTTGGATCACATCTCATTTCTTGAATAGTAGACACTCTAATCGCATAGAAAGGAAGAAGGGTTTTGATTAACTTGCCTACAACTATTTTTCCATCAATGTCTCCTCTAGATGCTTTGATTATGCTCACACTTGCTCTAATTCTCTCAAAATATTTTGCAATATTTTTATCTTCTCTCATCTTCATCTAATCAAATTTCCCTCTTAGACTTTTAGCTTTAGTCCATCTTACATTATAATCTCCTCCATAGATATCTTTTAGTTTGATCCACATATAATCAGTTGTAGTACAACTTTTGACTTCATCAAAATTACCATAATTAAGTGTAGAAGCAATGTCAATCATCATGGTGTTATGATTTTTGTTTGAACTAATAATGTACTAGTAGGAGTCTTACTCTCATTATCAAGATACTTATACCCTGAATCACTAATTGTTGTTAGATGTAACCTCATAAGTCTTTTTCATGCTGTAAAGTTGTCTTGGTTTAACTTGGGGATCTCTCTTTTGTAGGACATCTCGATCTTTAGCTTTAGTCTTTAAAATATTCTCTACTAGCATCAAATTCTTGATACCAATAGTTGGAAATATAAGAGGAGTAACTAAGAGGGGAGAGGTGAATCAGTTACTACTAAAATAAATCATAGATCCGTTAGATGTCAATAGAAAATAAGTCTATTGGTGCTCGATAAACACATTGAAATAGATTGATAAATGCATAACATGAAGATATTTAAGGCATTATCTATGATTAATATTACTTTAACTAAGTTTTCAACACATAAAAGAAATATCATTAACACACTTGACACCAATATTTAACATGGAAACCCAATTTGGGAAAAACCACCAATTGCAAGTAGTTACTAATTTTCACTCTTCTAAAGTGAGCCCTATTAGCAGCCAACCCTAGTAAAGGTTACAAAACACACTATTAGGTGTGACTTTGTTAGAGGATTTAATCACCACGTTAGGAGTGGCCTTGTTAGAGGTCTTTACACAATTCAATAGAAATGCCACCTTGTTGGAGGATTTACAAACAATTGTTAAGAAAACTCTATCAATAGATTTAAATCTCTACTGTAATGGTTACAGAGTAACAATCAGATGGCCTCATTCTTGATGCAACTAAATTGTTGATTACATATCTTAATTCTGGCTTTTATACTTGATCCTTCTTGATTGAATGTATGTTCTCATCTCAACAAGGATATTGTTCTTATCCTTTTAATTCACTTCCTCTTGGCATCATCAAATCATCAATTTATGTTCCACTATCACACACTTTCTAATCCTCAACTTGACATTATATTTATATCTTTCATATTGTCAAGTTGGCTTGAATATAACCTAGAATAATTAATATGTATCTTCTCAATTGACTGGAACCAACAAATAAATCAATTGAACTCAATATGTCAAAACAAGAAAATCCTTCATTAGAAAACCCTACTCAATAGATAGTAAATCAAAAATGAATTTCCTATGTTAACCAAGTAAACTCGATCAACACTACATATTCGCAAAGCTTCCTTAGTAACTAATTGAGCCTGGTTAACACTAGATCCATCCAAATTTTCCTTCATTAACTAAGTGAGCTTGGTCAACACTCAACCTTCACAAACATTCCTTTAATGTCTAAGTGAACTCAGTAGGTACTATCTTCTGAACTAGGAAAACTTTGGAATGCTCGACAGACATAAAAAACTATCTTCAATGCTTGAGTGAGCTCGGCATACACTAACTGGTAATGATATGACATTTTTTGTAACATAAAAGACAATACATAATTAATCAATTGTACTCAACAAGATTGATGTTCAGAAGAAAAAGGAGAAACACCATAAAACTTCTAGAGGACAATATTGGTCAGGAAATAACAAAGTTGGATGATATTGAGGACTGGGCCAACAACTATTTTCAAGAGATCTATAGCTCCCCTTTTAATCAAGTCAGCAACATAATATATGAAATTATTTTAAGGTTATTCCACCCTATGGCAAGTGACCAGATGAAGAAGGCCATGAATGGTAAGGTCAAGGAGGAGGAGGTGAGAAAGGAATTGTTTAGTATGGACCAATAAAAAGCTCCAAGACTTTATGGGTTCCCTTTGGCTCTTTTTAAGGAATTATAAGATATCATTATATATAACATGGTTCACACTACAAATGACTTCATTAGAACAAGCAAGTTGTTGAAGGAATTTAACTAGATATTCATAATATTAATACCTAATATGGATTAATTGAGACATCTTGAAGAATTTAGACCCACAATTCTTTGCAAAATGATCTATGAAGTCCTCACTAAGATTATGGTTAACTTTATCAAGCCCCTACTTGATAAGTTTATAGGCCCAGACCAGAATGGTTTTGTCCCAGGGTGATAGATTCTAGATGCGGTCATAAGAAAATATGATATAATTCATTCTATGGAGAGGAGAAATAATCCGGGTATGGACCTTAAATTGGATATATCCAAGGCTTACAATTAGGTCAGGAGGGAATTTATTTTTGATATTTTGACCAAGTTAAGATTCAATGAGAATTTTATCAAGATTATTAGGGTTTTCGTGAATATTATCACATTTTTCATTCTTGTTAATGGGGCCACATGAAGAGTTTTTTCTTCCTCTCAAGGTCTATGGCAAGGAGACCTTGTATCTCCTTACTTATTCATCATTGTGGCAAAGTTGCTAAGTAGAGATTTAGTGGCCTTGGCTAATTCTAGCAGAATAAAAGGCATTAAATATCTGTCCTTGTGCTTTCCATAGGCTATGCAATAACTTTTTGATGACAACTTCTTATTTGGGATATTTTTAGTCCATGATGCTAGAGAGTGGAAAGAAATTTTGAATCTATATGATAAAGTTTATGGATAAGCATAAACTATCAAAAAAGAAAAGTGTTATTCTTCAATGTAGATACGAGCATGAGAGGAAAAAGTGACTAGAATCCTGGAATTCCATGAGGCAAGTCTTCTAGATACCTATCTTTCCCTCTTGCTCACTATTAAAAAATTATCCACTCAATATTAGAATGGGCTGGTTGAACACTTTCAGAGAAACCTTGCAGGCTAGAAAAGAAAAATCCTGAGCATTGTGGGAAAACTCTAGCTTCTCCCAGCCTCTTTGTAGGGAATTCTAGTGTATTTCCTCAATATTTTTAAACTCCTAAGAGGATAGAGGAATATTATTGAAAAATTACAAAGAAATTTCTTGTGGTCTAGATCGAAAGAGAAGGCCAAAATGAGTTCACTAAGCTAGGAAAAAGTATGCCAACCCAAGGCCCTTAGGAGATTAAATATTAGAAGGATATGGCATACGAATAAGGCCCTATTGACTAAGGTTGATTGGAGATTATTGAAATATTTGGATAATTGGTATAATATTGTAAATACCATGTATCTTGGAGGTGACTCGATCTAGCATTTCCTTTGGACTCATGCTCTTCCAAGGGGTTCTAAAATTTGGAACAACGTGGTGCACACCTAGAAAAATATGAAGATGGGTACACACTGGGTGGTTGGGGATGGAAATAACATTGACTTCTAAGAAGATCACTACATACAAGATGACCCCCAGGTATTTTACATTAGGTTCCAACCTTTGAGAGAGACTTCTACAAGACATACTAGTACTCTGGTTTGAAGCTTTATCACCCATAATAGACAATAAAAAGGGTTTATAATCAAGAGAATGTTAGGTCGGGCTTACTCTAGAACTTCAAAAACTACTCTAGAGTTTCAAATCCATTCCACCCTAGTTGCTGACTCTTTTGTTTGGGAACTTACCTACCCAAGAGACTTCATGGTGAAATCTTCTTATCTTTGTTGTTTTGGGAGGGATGGAGGCAATGATGTGGCCCTAGGAGATTGGAGGATGGTCTAGAACCCATGGAACCTACAAAAGATAAAAAAAATTTGGTGGACGACCATACACATGAAAATTATCATCGTTAATAATCTTCTAAATAGAGGGTGTTAGTGAGATAACTATTGTGTGCTATGCTATAGAGAAGTAAAATCCATCCCACACCTCTTGTTTCACTACCCTTTTGCATCAAAACTCTAGAGAGGGGTCCTTGCATTATGGGAGGTCTAATGGTGTGTTGATGAGAACTTACATCAATTTGTTCACTAGGATAGGCCCTCTAATAACCTATATATGAAAACCTTATGGAGAATAATTCCCCCACATGTCTCATGGCCAATTTGGATGGAGAGAAAGTTAAAAGAATCTTTATGGACAAAGCCACTTCAAGTTTGGTAGTGGTCCTATAGGTTACAATACTCTTAAAGGAATCCTCTTAAATGGTGCCAGTGACTGCATTGAACTAGTGAAGATTAACAATTTTGTCAAAAAAAGTGAGTTGACATGTGTTTGCCTACAAGAAGGAGGATTGCTTCCATTCATGGAAGGCATGGAAAAGAATAATGAGCATATAACTAGGATGGCATTTGAAATATAAAGGATCTTGTTGCTAGAGTCAGAGAGTTATACCTAGAGGGAAAGAATTGGTGTAAGTAGGCCAAGGTGTCTGATGAAATGAGTCAGAGGAAATTCATTAGACCTAATGAGGATTTGGTTCACATGCATAGTGGGTTTTCTAGAGAGAATCTTTTGAAGCCCTAGGATATGATTTTCTACACTATTATGAGGTCTATTACACTTGAAGATTAGTTCTAGGTACTGTATTTTTACCACTTCACCATTCTAAACCATTTCACGAACCATGATCTGAGCTCCTTTCCATACCTTATTCTATATTCCATGGAAGATTGTATTTTTTAGGCCATAAAAAAGATAGAACAAGGAAAACTCTTTTATATCCTCCATCAAGATTTCATAAACAAACTTTATAAACACCATGTTGCATTAAACCTACCACTTCTTATCAACCCACTAGCTATTGATACTCCCTAAGTCTCCATGGATGCTGGCCCTTGCGCAAGCTATAAAATAACCAAAAAAACCCTTGATTTTGAGGTGAACAGAAGTCTCATTGAGTCTAATATGGACATGAGAAAGAGCAAGAAAACTTCTAGGAGAACTAGTAAATGACGTCAAAAGGAAAAATTCAAAAGCCCCCCTCAAACAAGACATTAGTTCTAAGTCCATTGAGAGTGGGAAAAATTCCACCAAAAGGAAGAAGCAACATTTAGATATTGGGAAGAAGGTATTACACAACCCACCTAGCCCCTCACATATCTTAGACACCCTGGAATTAGTCCCATCCCTAAATAGAAGCAGGGGGTGAGGAGGATATTACATCCCGCATGAAGGTTACTCTCAAAGGTGGGGGGAAGAAAGGAAGGCATACACATGGATAGATACAAAGCAAGGCTCGATTGGAAAGGCTAGAGAATTCAATGAAGGAGCTTGTGAATAACTGTATTGGCATTTGCCCAAAATTCAACACCTTTGTGGATTTCACCACAAAGGTCATGCACTCTAATGCCAACACTCTCTATTTTGTGTAGGTAAACAAGGACAAGAAAGATATGGCCAAAGAGAGAAAAACTACTTACTCCATGTATGGTTTTCTGGCAGAGGATTAGCTGAAGATGTTTCTTAATAAACCCATCAATGAGGAGGGGATGGATTTGAATTGGAAGGGTCCTGAGGAAAAGAAGGGCAGGGAATGAGGAGAGAAAGCGTACAACTAGCCCTTGGTTCTTTTTTTTTTTTGGTTTTTATGATTTCAATCATATTGAACTTGGTGCCCTGTGGGGCTTTTATTTTGTATATAATCATGAACTGGAATAGTAGAAACAATAGTTTCCTTGTTGCTGGCATAATTTTTTCTTTTGTGTGCTTGTTAGGAATAGGACTGTTGATAAGGGTTACTCTGTTTTGGAGCTAGTCTTTATTTGTTTTTTGAAGTATAAAACTAATATCAATTAGATAAGTGGGAGGTTACTTCTGCCTATTCCTTAATGTTATTGTACTTTGATTTCAGCCTTGATTTCTTTTAGATGTTATCTAATAATTGTCAAAAACCATCACAAACATGTCAAATTTAATGACTAAGAATTTTATCGATTGACATTTTTCTCATATGCAAGTATAATATATAAGAGATTTTTTAACTTATCTTCTATTTTTCCTTACCACTAGTAGAATTATCATCCACAAACAATAATGAAAATATTGGCAAATCTTCATGAATGTAGTCCAATCATACAATTGGTGAACATATTGGTAAATCTTCATAAATACAGTCCAATCATACAATCGGCAAAATAAAATTATGTATTGACATTGGCTAACAACACAACTATACATTATACAAGGAAACATTCAAAGTGACAATCAAACATAATTTTGTTGATACTTCAACACAAAATTTTAACACACAAGATATGAAAGTGGTAAGCTAAATTAATACTCTTACTCAAGAATAAGTTTAACAAAAGCAAATAATAGTCAATTTGTATTCCTCTTCTAAATTTAATATGCTACACTTGAATATCAAGTTTTACATTAGAATTTTTCAATAAAAATATAAATGATATATTTATTGTCCATTCAAATTTTGAAAACTAATAAAAACATATAACTCATGTATAGGACTTTGTTTTCATTATTAGGTTGCTTCACGTCGTAAGCAAGTAGACACTATATTGAGACTCTACTCCATAAAGTATCAAAGGGCATGTACTAGTATTATTGATCATATTTAAAATATTTGCTCGAAAGATTTCAGATAATTAAAAAGTATTTAATTGTAAAATTAATAAAAATTGGAAAGAAAGACTAGAAACTAATATTAGATTACGCCGAACAATCGAAGCTACCTAGAATCCAAAATTCCCTACCACACAAAATGCCATTGGGAAATTATGGTGCAGTCCTTCGCTTTGCATATCCACTCGCTATTTCTCGTTTTCCCCGTGCGCTTTTGTTTTCATCTTTATCAGTGGCCCGCCGACTATGACCAATGTTGCACGCACAACAACTCTTCTTTCATCCACGCCGAACACATTGATGATGGTGGTGGAAGAAAACCTGAGTTGATTTTGGACTATTTGTTGTGTGAATACAACGAAGCCTCTTGGAAATGTATTTAAGTTAAACGTAAATGAAATATCCCGCTAACAATATCGCTTTTGGACAGATATTTATTTATATTCAGGTATCGATTCTGTGAAAAGGATCTGAACTAAATACACAGTATTTTTCAGATTGATAATCCACTTCTTAATTTTGATGATGGCTTCTTGGATCTCTAAATGGGTCTTAATCTGACATTACATGTTGCCTATCTTAACACGACTGTAATCATTGCATTGCCCACCAGTACGAATGATGTAAATAACTAAAATCAGTATCAAATTCAAATTTGGAGGAATCAAATTGGGTTTGTCTGGATGGGTCCGTAGTTATTCTTTTTAATCTTTTTATCTTATTTTCGATGATGGATCATTAGGCAATGGATCACGAAATTTACATTTCGTATGTAGATATCTACCTTGTCCTGGTGACGAATGAAGAAATTTGATCAGCATCATAGATAAAATCACACAATCAAAAACCAAAGATCTCATATTAAGAACGTTTTTGTTTTTTATCGTATCTAAAACCGAAATTATATAATGTTCTGCACACGAAATTAATCACAACAGAGCCGTGGATAAATAGGTATGCTGAAAAACTAACTTGTTTTCCGGAATCGATTGAGAGATTGACATTCAAATTGAATAGGATTTAGGCATGCTATGAAATCATCGTTAAAGACGTTTCATCTGTCATATCAGCTGTTAATTATTATGCTGAATTTTAAACTACCAAATAATTCCATTCTCAGAGATGTGGACAGACAGTTCAATTTTTTCTAACCTCTTTAAAGATGTTTAACTGGCTGGGAATCGCTAACCCCCATAAATAACAGAAATCATTGTATTGGGTAAATCTATGTAGTCCAAATATATTTGATAACATAAATTAGTTGTATTGGGTAAATATGGATATGATATAAAAAATATATGTAATGTTTATCAGTATAGATTTATATAAATAGTTAAAAAAGAACGACAAAATAATCAAAATTTATCTTGTTAATTACTCTTTTTCATATTTACACTTTTATTTATTTAGAAGCAATTACAATAAATTCATTCTTCCATTACTTTTTGTGGTCTTTCAATTTTTATTTTTTATTAAAAGCTTTAGTTAATTATTGAATTTATTTTCTTACATTTAGATTCTAAATGTGATCATATGAACTCTATTTTATCTTTATTTTTCTATTAATTTTATCTAACTTTCTACCTACTTTATAAGTTTTCTTTGCTATGTTCCACTATAAATGAAATTATAAGATTGTTTCTAAATAATTTCAAATTAAAATTCAGTTATATTCTAGTTTAAGAATTACTAATAATGAACTTCCCTTATATGCTAGAGAGGAAAAATAGGTTTAGTTTAATTGAATAAAAATTGTTGGAATAGTCCATGTTTCTATATTAAAAAGTAAAAAAATATAAATCATATTAAAATATTTTAAAAACACACACTCATGGATTATTCAATGCTCGCTCCTAAATATTCATTTTTCAATTAATCACATTGAGTTTGAACTTAATCTTTATGTTTCTATCATATTTCTTTTTAAATATTCACTATAAGGAAGAATAAAGGTTATTAATAAATCATAGAACCTTTGTCTCTGGCTCTTTTCATTCTCATGGCAAAAACTTTTAGTAGCTATTCACAAACAACATACACTTGGGGCTTGGGAAAGTGCTAAAATTAGTGGTATGGAAATTTTGGTAACACACTTTTTTTTTAGGATGACACTTTACTTTATCGAGAGTCTATGTTAATGAAGCCATGCGGATTAAGCAGACCTTGGATCTCTATACTTCAGCTTCAGGGAAAAAGGATAATACATGCAAATCAAAAATTTATTTTTTCAATGCCAATCAATCCATTTCAAATAGATTATTAAAATTTTGGGCTTTTCAATAGACACTTTATGATTAGTATATCTTGGTATACCTCTTTTCATAGGGCCTAATAAAATTAGTTACTAGTAGCCCATTATTGAATGAATTAAATCTAGAGTTGTGGCCAGGAAGGCTTAATGACTTTCTCTTGCAGGAATAATTCTTCTTGCAAAATCAATATTGTTAGCTATTCCAAATCATTATTTAATAGTACTCAAAGAACATCCAACAATGATTCAAACAATTCAGAAGTTGCTTAGGGATTTCTTCTAGATTGGGAATATGAACGGTGCAAAGAAAATACTGCCTATTTCTTTGAAAGAAATGGCATAGTTAGAGTCATTGGGTGGTGGAGGGGTTCATGACTTGGTAAACCATAACAAAGATTTTGTTTGGGGGGAAGAGGGGGGGAGCTAGCATGGCACATGTATTCTAAGTCACATACTAAATGGTGTCAAATTATGCAACAAAAATATCTTGACAACAATTTCCTATTAAGAGTGTTATCTATTTTGGATCTTGTCAAAAGTTCAACCATTTGGGATTTTATGATGTCTTCAAGAGATTTTGTGGTCAAATATGTTTCATTGGAAGTGAAAAATGGTGTGAAGGCTAAGTTCTAGAGAGACATATGGAATGGAGCACCTCCACTCATTAAGTCTAATTTAAGCCAAGATTTGGTCACACATTTAGAAATATTGTGGGGTGATTATCTTGTGGATTTAGTCTCAGCTATATATTTATTTTCTAGGAAAGTGATATGCAAAGATCTAAGTAAATGACCTTTAATAGATCAAGATAAGAAAAGATATTTAGAAATACATTCAGGGAAAACAATATACTTGTCGGATAAGGAAAATAGGTTACTTTGGGTTCCTGGTAAAAATAGTAAGTATTCAACTAAGGAGGCCTATAGATTTTTACAACAACAAGAGTTCCCAAATGTTCCTAGCCAGGCATATTCCTTTTGCTGGAATCATGTCACTCTCCTTTATGTGAGATGTTTTGCTTTGATAGCTTTAAAGAAAAGGGTGTTAACAAGTGACATGTTAAACAAGTTTCATATCACCCAACCTTTTAATTGTTGATTGTGTAACCAAGATTGATTTTTTGGCTCACTTATTTTTGAATTGTTCATTTGCACAAAAATGTTGGCTTTTTGTCCTTAGAAAATGACAATATTCAACTCTGCCGCCCAAGAAATTATGGGATCTTTTTTCGTCATGGCTAGAGTTATATTTCTCTTCCCTCTTCTTTAGTTTATGGAAATGTATTGTAGAGCTTATGGTATGAGAAATTTGGTGGGAATGTAACAAGAGAATATTCTAATACAACCCTTCAGAAATTCACATTGTTCTTAAAAATCTAGAAAGATCTTTTTCTACGGTAGTTAATGCTAGTCATGCAAAGGTCCAATGTAATCTAGCAATATCTAGTTGGGATAGTATATTCATTCAAGAATGGGAAGGCATATATATCCCTATCGGTTGGTCTCATAGCTCTTTAAATCAAGGTGTCGAAGACAAAGTTGAAGTTCACTGGCATCCACCTAGCAAAGGTTTTATAAAATTAGATTTTGATGGATGCTTGTATGGTAGTCTTGGTATGTCTAAAATTGAGTTATGCATTACACACAATAAGGGTGATGTATTAACAGTTAATTCTTCTCCATTGCAACAAGGCACTTATAATATGGCTAAAGCACGAGCATTGTTTGAAGGATTCATTCTTGCTAGAAAATGTAGATTTCATCACATACAAGTGGAAGGTGACTTAAAGATTATTATTAAAGCATGTATTAAGCAGGAATCACATAATTGGAGATTAACATATATAGTACAACAAATTTGGCTATTATTAGATACCTTCCAAGAAATATGTATATCACATAGTCTTTATGAAGGGAACATGGTGGCAGATTACATGGCTAACCAAGGGTGTGATGGTCTAAACATTGTAATAGATAATCCAATAGGCATTTTTTAGCATGACAATGATCTACAAAATTAACTGCAATTCACAAACAATATACAACATATGTAAAGAGTTATGTTTTAGCATACGTAATGATTAGTGTAGTTTGAGCCATCTTTGGAATTTTTGGGGGTGACTTAAGATGGCAACTATATTAACATTTTCTAGTAATCATGTTTAATGTTGGTGGACATCCTTCTTATGTATTCTTTTTGATGTTCAAATATTTTCTCAAAATTCCAAATGTGAAAACAAGGAAGGAGACTTCTACTCCAATTAATAATCAGTTGGTGCCATGCATGGTGGAGGTCCTTGATTTGAACTATGTTCCATTTGATGTTGGTGGTTGGCCCCAATCTTCTACACAACATGTTAACATGGCCATAGGGGGTGAGCTTGATACACATGGATGGGCTGTAGTTGTCTTTATAGATGATCATGTACATAGTTGGGTCGTCAAGACATCTTCTTGGTCCCATCATTGTTAGCCAGATTTTGGACTGTAGGGTTTTCATGTAATGGAGGAGTAAGAGTTATTGAATTGTAAAAATTTGTATAGGTATACTCAAAAGTAACATATTACTTCATGTTTTCGTATATATCATCTTGTACAAAATATTAATATTGGGTTTTCTTTCTAATTCTTTCCCAATTGAGTTTTTGAACCATTCTAAATTATATAATAATATATATAGTGGCACATCCAATTTTTCTTAAAAAATAATAAAAATAACTAGTGGGCTAAGGGCTAAAGGGCCCTACACTTACCCCTACCCCTACCCCTACTCATAGAACCTTTATTTAGATGTGCAATCTCATGATAAAAAAAAATATTATAAAAAGATTCTAGTGCCCATAAAACCCAAGATTATTAGTGCAAATTCATGTTCATATATCAAATAGAGAAGAAATCAGTGGAATATATTAAATATTATAATTTAAAAAATCAACAATACCCCACTATCATTGATTATTCTAAACATTACTTAGTATTCAACTTCACAAGGAATATTTACTTGACACATTTTAGGTTTCTTATAATACTAAATCTCCATCACACTCATTGATTAGATTTATTTGTTTTGGATTTCTTTTAATTAAATTAAGAAAAGCCAAAATTTTAGATTGGAGGAAAACTAATTTTAGGAGTAGAAACTTATATTATAAATATAATAGTGTAGATAAAAAAGAATGGGTCAACAACAAACTGTTAAAGGGACACAAGATATATGTTAACTAAAAGAGAAAAAAAAATCGAAACACATTTCCAAAATACTAGAAAAGATTAATTTAATGTTTATTTTTATGATTGAGATTTTCCTTAATAGTCCTAACCTTGTTTAAAATTCTATCTAGAATAGTCATGCCCTTTTCATTGCATCTTAGTCTAGTAGTTGGCCTCAAAATAGTTCTGATATTGCTATCAGGATTTAACTGTGTGATTTTTGAGTCAAACTCATTGACCCGTGTTTCATGAGTAGTGATTCAGCATGAATCCATCTCTCATGAGAATAAATGGAACACTTAGCACTCATTGGATCTAGGTGATGCTCATAGGGGTGAAGCACCGGGACTTTATGGGAGGTCACCCATCCCAGTACTACTCCATCCTGAGCGCGCTTAACTACAGAGTTTTCTCCGTTGTTAAACCCAAAGCTTGCAACCCCATTTGAAAAACCTTCACCAAGTGTTGTGCCTTATGAACCATTCATTAGACATCCCCTTAAGCTCATCAATTGATAAGTAGGACATAATTTCCACAGCAAGTCAAATTGTGATATTGCTGTCAAGATTTAACTGTCTGATTTTTGAGTCAAACTCATTGACCCATGTTTCATGAGTAGTGATTCAACATGAATCCATCTCTCATGAGAATAAATGGAACACTTAGCACTCATTGGATCTAGGTGATGCTCACAAGGGTGAAGCACAAAGACTTCCTGGGAGGTTACCCATCCCAGTACTACTCCAGCCTAAGCACGCTTAACTACAGAGTTTCCTCCATTATTAAACCCAAAGCTTTTAACCCTATTTGCAAACCCTTCACCAAGTTTTGTGCCTTATGAACCATTCATTAGAAAGCCCCTTAAGCTCATCAATTGATAAGTAGGAGATAATTTCCACGGCAAGTCAAATTGTGATATTGCTATCAGGATTTAACTGTGTGATTTTTGAGTCAAACTCATTGACCCGTGTTTCATGAGTAGTGATTCAACATGAATCCATCTCTCATGAGAATAAATGGAACACTTAGCACTCATTGGATCTAGGTGATGCTCACAGGGGTGAAGCACTGGGACTTCTCGAGAGGTCACCCATCTCAGTACTACTCTAGCCTGAGCGTGCTTAACTATAGAGTTTCCTCCATTGTTAAACCAATTATCTCCTACTTATCAATTGATGAGCTTAAGGGGCTTTCTAATGAATGTTTCATAAGGCACAAAACTTGGTGAAGGTTTTTCAAATGGGGTTGCAAGCTTTGGGTTTAAAAATGGAGGAAACTCTATAGTTAAGCACGCTCAGGCTGGAGTAGTACTAGGATAGGTGACCTCCTGGGAAGTCTCGGTGCTTCACCCCTATGAGAATCACCTAGATCCAATGAGTTCTAAGTTTTCCATTTATTCTCATGGGAGATGGATTCATGTTGAATCACTACTCATGAAACACGGGTCAATGAGTTTAACTCAAAAATCACACAGTTAAATCCTTATAGTAATATCACAATTTGACTTGCTGTGGAAATTATCTCCTACTTATCAATTGATGAGGTTAAGGGGATTTCTAATGAATGGTTCATAAGGCACAACACTAGGTGAAGGTTTTGCAAATGGGGTTGCAAGCTTTGGGTTTAACAATGGAGGAAACTCTGTAGTTAAGCGCGCTCAGGTTGGAGTAGTACTGGGATGGGTGACCTCCCGGTGGTTCACCCCTGTGAGCATCACCTAGATCCAATGAGTGCTAAGTGTTCCATTTATCCTCATGAGATATGGATTCATGTTGAATCACTACTCATGAAACACGGGTTAGTGAATTTGACTCAAAAATCACACAGTTAAATCCTGATAGCAATATCACAATTTGACTTTCTGTGGAAATTATCTCCTACTCAAAATAGATCTTTTGTTCATCTTTCAAGAATTAGTAGGTGCATCCCCAATGGATGTTGAAATCTTTCATTGACCAATTCTTACACATTGATGTTTACTTAAGGTGAATAAATATCTCATTAATATAAAGCTTTAAGAGAGTTTAATTGTTTGTTAATCTTTACTAGACATTATGTCAAGTTATCCATGGTTTTTTTACTAAAAATACCAACTACCCTTATTTTTTTCTTAGATATTATTCAATGTATATGCAAGTCATCTTATGCGTTTCTCTTTATCTTCCTTAAAATAACTAAAATATTATGAAAGGGTTTGACTACTTTTAATATTGTTATTTAGCTTCGAGCTAGTTGGCAAGGGTATATCATAATATCCTTCTCATTAAATAAAATAAATTACTAACTTTGTTCAGGGTCCCAATAGTTTTTGTATATCTTAGGGTCATCTTTAATTTTTTGTAGGTGTACGTGTTTGTCATCCCATGTGTCAACACGTTGTTTCTCCCTTGGGAATTTTCCTTCGATGAGGTATATATGTTCATCAAATTAGTTGTCGTAGGTATGTGATTTTGATTATTTCTTTTCCCTAATAATTCATGTTCAAATTCTATATTGTTTCCATTTTGAAACTAGAAGACCTTCCCTACTTGAATCATGTGGTTTTGGTGGGCTTCAACCCTAACACTATTCTTTTCCATCTGGAAAATCTAAGCATAATCTTTGTTGGTAACTAAATTCTATTGAAGAAATCCTATTTGGCATTATTCCATTGTCATTTTCATTGTTTGAATTGGTTTATAAATATTTCAAGAAGGCTTGGAAATACTCTGTGACAATTACAGACTATTGTTGGCACATTATAGACTACTATAGTTTGACCACTAGACTACTGTAGGAACATCCAAGACTATAATAGGTACATCACAAGAATATCATAAGAAAATCCTAGACTAACAAAGGAACATCACCAAACTATGATAGGTGCATCCGAGATGATTGTACATTCATCCCACTAGACTACCGTAGGTACATCCCAAACTATCATAGGCACTTTCCTCAAACTACCATAGGTACATCCCATAATACTATAGGGAAACCCTAGACTACTATCAAGACATCTTAGATTATTATAGTGACATCTTTGATTACTACTCTTGTCATATGACCATCTCCATACACCTCAAATTGCTTGTAGGAAAAAATTCTAGCTTAGACATGCAAGGAACATTACAGTGGTATTAAAGCTAGTGATTCTACTAGCCAGTGGAAATGAATGTAATTTTATACCTAAAGGAGAAGGTGAGATCACATTTTTGTATAATGGAGGATCCATAAGATCTTACGACATAACTTATGAACCTTTAACAAAGCTCAATAGAAAGAAAATGCATATCAACAAAATTGAAAAGCTTATGTAGGAAATATTACAAATGAGAGAACAAAATTGGCATAGCGATGACTCTGTTATGGGAAGGAAAAAAATTAGCCCTCTATCTTTTGACCTTTAATACCTATCTTTCTTCGAAGGATGGAAGCACCACACAAAGAAAAAAAGCCCACTTTTTAAGAAATGCTAGAACAAATTTGAAAAAATTGGAGGAACATGAATATGGAATGTGATATATCCTACAAAGACTATGTTGATCTAAGAATGAGAAATTTAGAAGGGGGAAATCATGGTTGTTTTAAAGCAGACCATAGGGGTGTTTTTCTAGTCGGCTCCTTAGGATTTTTGTCTAGTCGGCTAATAAAGAGGTTTTAAAAAAAATAAAATTTGTATATAAATATGAGTTTCATTTTTTACAATTTGCATTTATGTGAAATCAAGTTATTGGCATTTGAATTGGGTAGAAAGAAATATTTGACAAACTTCAACCTATTTTCAAATTTTGGAGGAAGAATTTATGACATGGGCAATAAAGATAAAAGAGCAAGTAAATATGCACGAAGAAGAACTAAGGAACAAGAAGATGAAAATCGTCAAAAAATGCTAGCAAGATACTATCTTAGATCAGATACACATGCACAATCTTTTTTCCAATGTATTTAATTAGTTTATTTAGTTAGGATTAGGGTTTAAATCCAATTAGGAATATCATATTTATCTTAAATTAGCATTAATAGATTAACTTAATATTAAGAGTTTATTTGAAATTATGTTCATATTTAGGCCATTAGGGTTTATCCAATTATGTCCATATTAGTCCTTAGGGTGAATATTACATTATGAATAAATTTAAATTATGAGTTTATTTAGCATGGGAACTACCTTTTCTATTCAATTATGTTAATAATTTATAGTCCATTAAGGTTTATTAGATTATGATTAAAATTAAATAAATGAATTTATTTAGGATGTAGTCAACCAGGACAACCTATTGACATTGGAGAAGGTTAATCCCAAGTTCAAACAGGTACATGTGCATCTCTTGCAAGTATATAATATAGATCCTTCTAGAATTCTAGGTCTCTATCAAACTTTATATCTTTAATTTTTAAATTTAGTGAGCGATATTTCCCCTTATAAACTTACTTGATTTTATTTGTTATATCGTGCACGTGCAATTCTAGTAGATGATGAAAATGTTGGACATGAGGAAATTGAAGATGAAGCAATGGATATTGAAGAAGGACCATCTGAAGGTTAGATAATTTAATCAAGTACATAATATTTCACTCTTGAGTTAAACACATGTATATATGTATACATATATGTCCCCTAAATCTAGATTGTATCTTAAGACTTTGTTTCATTTTTTCTTGTGTAGCCCGAGATCAAACAACAAATGAGAATGTTAATTTAACTCAAAGATTGAAGAGAAAAATTAATCATAGAAACATAGATCATTTAATTGAAATGGATGTGGAAAAATTGAGAGAATATGCTAATCAACCTACACATACTACGAAGAGGAAATTGAATAAAAAGTCTAAAGACATAATTGCACAATTTGAGAATCTATCAACAGTGGAGAAAACTCAACTATTATCAATTTCACTTCTCGAAGATGAATTAAAAGAGCCACTGAGACTATTGGGTATAGATACAAGTATAAAAAAGATGAGGACTTCTATACTAGAAAAAGATATTGTTGAAAGTGTTAAGGAAGGGTTACATTCCATTGGGAAAAAAACTAGATCTGCAGATAAATCCATTGCACGAAGAGTGATACTAACATCTATTTTAAATAAGAAAACATCCCAAAATAGACAGATCTCTTCATTATCATCTCATTTTGGGTATAGTCGGGAGACAGTACTAGATTATCTAAAAAGGAGAAACAATTTGAATGATAATACATTAGAAGGCAATTGGGCACTAATGTGTAGAGCTCCTCGATCTGACATGATTGGGGAAACAGTTAAGAACTTAGTTATTCAATTTTGGATTGATAATACTCATCCTTCACCAAATAGAAGAGATATCATCAAGCAGAGGATTGGGCCTAAGGAATATATTCAACACGCAAAACATTGGTTGGATGTCACTCAACATGAATTGTATCTCTCATTTTGTAATTTAAATCCTAACATAAAGATTGGACAAAAAATGTTTGAAAGATTGAAGCCCTATTTTGTGAAGATAAATAAATCTTTTGAAACATGTTGTTGTCAATATCATGTTGAATTTGATCTATACTATGAAGGGTTTCGAAAGATGATAGAAGAAAGTGGTGAAACTTCTCAAAATACTTTTCCTAAACGATCGAGTCAATTCATAACATCAATCTTATGTGACAAACCAAATGATTGTTTCCGTGAAATAGATTGCATAAGAGGAACTTGTGAAACATGTGGTAACTTGACTAAATTTCCTTTGAGAGAAGAAGATACTAATATGACAAGGATGGTAAAATGTAAGAGATATAAGTACATAAAGTCAGAAACAAAAGATGGAAAAGAATCAACAAGGATAGAATATGTAGAGGATGAAATATCGGCTGGAGAATTTATGTCAAATTTTCGTAAATTGATTCAACCATATATACGCCATGCATTTTTTGCTAAGTGGCAAGCAGAACAATTTCAAACACTAAGAGAAACTTTCCCACTTGGAACAATTCTATCTGTTGTTGACTTTGCAGAGAATTACTCTTTCGTATCTCAAAAACAACTTCAAGCAGAATACTACTATACAGAACAGGTTACTATTATGGTTCAAGTGTCTTATCGACATGCACAAATTGATCTGGATGGTGTGGAAAGTACAAATCAAGCACGAGTCATTAAACAAGAGTATCACTTTTATATTAGTGATGACAAAGAACATGACACACATTTTGTGGAACATTGTTTTAAGACATTTTTTAAATATTTGAAAAACAAAAACATTAAAATAGAAAAACATTTGGTATGGTCAAATGGATGTGCAGCACAATTTAAATCAGCTAGACCATTTTATGCATTATGTAGATATCATCGATACCTTAATATACCACACATTTGGAGTTTTTTTGAGAGTGGACATGGAAAGGGTGAGCATGATGGTGCAGGAGCTTGTATCAAATATGCTTTAAGAAAGTATCAAATGGACTATAAAGGATATCACATTAATAATGCTCATGATGTGGTTGAGTGGTGCAAAACACATTTTTCGGTGCCAACAAATATAGATAACACATCATTAGAAGCGGATCGATTCATACCATTTAGAGTGTTTTGGGAGGTATCAGGTATATATAAATTAATTTGTTCATATTTTTAAATTGAATATTAAATTTATATTTAATATGTTACCTTAGATGATCTCTAACTAAATTATGGACCTTGTGTACACATTCAGGTGTTGATAGAAGATCAATGCATGCATACAAGAGGGTAGAGAAGACACGATCTTTGCATTCAGTCATGAGTACAAATAGTAATGTGTGGTCATTGTATACAAGAGAATACTCATTTTTTTGTCCTAATTGTATTGATGAAGACTATGGTGGTTGCATTAATCAAGAACGTGGATATGTGGGTGAATGGACTTTGGTGCCACTAGATGTTATTAATACGAATGAGTTTGAGGATGAAAACTATGATGATATTCCATTGATTTCTAGTGATTATAACCATATTTCAGGATTGATCAGAGTTGGTATGTATGAACTATATATATATACCTGGATCATGTACATGTATACATTTTTCATAATTTTGGTTAATTTTTATTATATATATGTACTTATGTAAATGACGTGTATCCAGAATTTTGACATATATAAGTTTGCGTAGGAAATGTTTTTGCAGTCATAGCAGAATCATAAAATGTAGAAGGTGCTAGCTATTATTTATTACATTGCACCATGGAAAGAGAGAAGCTAACAAAGACTGAAATAAGTGATGAAATTGTTCTTCCCACAGGTTAGTATATAGTTGAATTATGTATATATGTATGTCAAGTATCTATATTTTTAATGAATTCAAATTCTTTGACTTAAATTCAAGATTGATGTATTTTTTAAATGTGTACATGTGCAGGTTTTGTTGTTGCACAAGGAACATATTTGAAGAAAATAAAAGTACTTAAAAGTGGGATTCATTTCACCGATTATCAACCTAACAATAAGGTATATCAATATAGTAACCATGTTATTGCCACTGGTCTAACTCTTCATCTAGTCAAAGGACCTGGAATACGTAAGTGGAGGCTCCATATTGATGATCATGAGAAAATATTAAATGTTATCCAAGAACGAGTTGATCCACTTGATATGAGATAGAAACAACTCCTAATTTGAAATGTAACTCAAGAACAATTTGAAATTTGGTTGAACAATCATTTGATCAATTTGAAATTTCGTGGAATAACTAATTTTCTAAATTGAACTTTTACTCTTCCATTTTGAATTTTCTAAAGTAACTAATTATAGAAATTATGAACTTATATGTACATGTGTGTACACTAATTACTTGACATGTGCACCTTGAGGGAAAGAAATTTGAACGCCACTTGTCTTAAGAGGATGAAATTAGGAGTTTGTAAAATTAATTATATTGAACTTTCTATTTCATTTAACTTGTCAATTTTTGGACACATGTAGGCTTTCAATTTAACTTATTAGGACATGTGCTTTCAATTTCAGGACATGTGAGCTTTCAATTTAACTAATTACCTGACATGTGAGCTTTCAATTTTAGGACATGTGAGCTTTCAAGTTCAAATTGTGATTTGTTTAACTAAATTTTGAACATGTACATGTTTTAAGTTGGACTTGAATTAGAACATTGGGCTTAAGGGGATAAAATCCTAGGATACATGTATGCACTTGAATTAAAATTTCACTATGATTAAAATTTGAAATGTAACTCAAGAACAATTTGAAATTTGGTTCAAACTATTTCAAATTGTGTTGAACAATTTGAAATTTGGTGTCCAATAACTAATTTTCTAAATTGAACATTTACTCTTTCATTTTTAACTCAATGCAAGAATTCATTTGACTTTCTATTATATTGAACTTTCTATTTCATTTAACTTGTCAATTTTAGAACACATGTACACTTTCAATTTAACTAATTAGGACATGTGCTTTCAATTTTAGGACACATGAGCTTTCGATTTAACTAATTACTTGACATTTGAGCTTTCAAGTTCAAATTGCAATTTGTTTAAACTAAAATTTGAACATGTACATGTTTTAAGTTGGACTTGAATTTTACAACATTGGGCTTAAGGGGATAAAATTCTAGGATATGTGTACAAATAAAAGGGATGAGTTCTATAGATTTACTCAAGTTAGGAATTATGTACAACTAATTACCTGATACTTTAACATTTAATACATGTTCAATATATTACCAAACATTTAAATTACATGAACTATATATATATATATATATATCTAAATTTAATCAATATATTAAACATGCATGTACATATCTAAATAAATTACTTACATATCTTAGATAGAAACAATTTATAATATACTAGATCTAGATCTAGTATGTACATTAGATTCCACAACATAATGCAACATGTATCAATCATCTCAAGAACAAATAACAAAAACATGTATCTATCTAGAGATCTATCAGAAGATAATATCAAATATAAATATAGCGTGCACACATGTAGACATGTAAATCCAGGTACATCTATATCAAATCAAATATAAATATAACATGCACATCATGTGTGTATATAAAGTGTCTATCTAACATATATATGAATGTCTCTCTGGATGAAAGTCTACAACAAATTATCTAGATAAAAAAAACTATAGATCATCACGTCCACGACTATCATTGCCACGCCTCCTCACAATGCGCTCTGAAGACTGACTAGTATCAAGGTGCTCACTAGGATGTGCTGACCCCTATATATAAATTCAAGAGAAAGTGATATCAATACATACATACATTTAATCAAGAGAAAGTGATATTGAAATACATGTACAAGTATTTAATCAAAACATAAATAAACATTACCTGTCCACTACTGACATCATCCAATGAGTCTCGATGACATACACGATCTGGCATCAAAGCTGGAGTAAAAATAGGCACGTCCCCCTACATTGTACACGTGCACGAGCAACACATCAAATTAAAATTTCTCTACATGATTACATTTGAATCTACGTACATGATATACATGTACATGTGCACACATGCACATGTCTAAATTAAATTAGTTTGAAATGATTGAAATTTTAACATGAACTTGAAATTTTTTTTACCTGTGTAGATGGTGGCATCTGATAATACTCGGACTGTCTAGCATCGATCGTGTCCACTAATGCATCCAGATTTCGTTGCGTGACATCAAGCTCAATCTCTGCATCTATGTGGGCCCCATGGCTGGTGACTGGCACATGTCCTAATAATGACGAGCCAAGTGGACTATGTACATGAGATGGCATAGAAGTAGAATCATCACATGTCAACAAGTCCATCCACCCTATGGTCGACAAGCTCAAATCAACATCATCAAGGCCCACATCTGAACTCTGAGCCTGCACTGTAACATTGGCTGAAGGGTCTGTGGTATGTATATGTCTCTGTGGAGCAAAAGAGTGGTCAGTAGATGGATCATCATGTGCACTACCACCATGACCACTACCTGATCGATGAGAGGAATATGGCTGAGGATGTGTCCTAGTACTACCATGGACACGACCTCGAACATCTGATATGGGTATGCCAAGATGCTCTGATACAAATCTATATGTATCTAATAAATCCTCAGCCAAACCAATCATAGTATCTCGTGCCAACACTCCAGTGAGACCCTCTAAGCTAGCCACTGAAGGGATGCCTGCTGCACTGTACAAGTCTCCTAAAGATGAAGCATAGGATGATGATCTAGAACGCCGATGAGACATCAAATACTAACCAACCTCATCACTCAAAATAGATCTGATAGTTGTTGCAATCTCTCCAACTCCCTGAAGGACCCCACGTAACTGAGTGGTACGCATGGCCTCATCAGCTGATAGACCTAACACAGGGGAAATAGTAGGTTCCCTCTCTTCGACAATCGATCTATGTGCCAGTGGGGGACAACCTGGTTGCCTATCAGCCAATCTACCACGCCCTTGTCCTAAATGTCCTGGTAAATCTATGTAGTTCACCGCCCTGTGTAAGCGAACCTATGCATAAAGCTGTCGGGCAAAATAGAGTGGAATTTGGTCGTTATTTGGATAACGACCATGGGCAGCAAGGAAGCGTGGGTATATCAATGCAACCACCTATGGATCTGTACACTTAAGGGGAGAATACCCCTTCACATACTTTTGTGAAAGATAATGAGGGAAACATTCCCTCTTCAGGACATCTTTGGGCACCAAGCCTTGCACCTCCTGGAGTGAAAGACCAGAGGAGACCTCTCGTCTCTTACTGTCAAGGACAGCCTATATAGTATGTGCAGAATATGGGGCAGTGCCATGAATCTCATCTCGAATAAATTTTAGGCTGCGTAAGATAGTCTGGCATGTACCACTATAAACACTGGAGCATGTGCCACTAGTCAGGGATTCCTGGAGTCTATGAATCTCCTGGTTAGTGTGATTATAGAGCTCCTGAGGTGGGATAGGTAGCTGATCACAGGGGGCATGATGCTACTCAGGGGGGACAGGCTGCTGCTCAGGGCCTGGGATAGGCTGCTCGGGCTCGAGTATAGGCTATTGCTCGGGCCCGGGTATAGGCTGCTCGAGGGGGACAGGCTACTCGGGGGGGATAGAAGGTTGTTGATCAGCCATGTCAATGTATGTAGGTGCGTGTATAATGTGTAAACCTGAAAATTAAAATTAAAATGTATGACATTTAATAAACTTGAAATTCATATTAACATATATGTATGTACAATTTGACAAAATTAAAAAAATTGTATCTAAATTGTTTTAATAAAATTAAACATGCACGTACATGTCTATATATATATAAAAGTCGTAAAACTTAAATGAACATATACCTTAAAAGAAAACTAAATTTTAAAACACATATGTTGTTATATATATAATGTTTGTAACTCAGGGACCTTTTAAGAACTACATGTCTGCAAGTTATATATCTATCTAAGCTAGATTGAATGTTCAAAGGTTTTAGACATATGTGTGCACATAAACTTGTCAGATGTAATTTAGGTCCATGAAGTTTAAATATGTGCATATATATGTATATATAGATATAAGTGTATATACATGTACATGATATGTATATTTGCACATATAGATCAATCATGCACATGTGTATATATACATGCATACGTGTGCATATATATACACGTGCACATGTGATATGTGCAAATATATATATATATATCATGACACATATGCATATATAGATCTATTTGTGTACATATATATAACATTGATGTATCATTTTGAGACCTTGATATCAATGTTTAATTAGTTTTAGGATTAGGGTTCAATTTGGTTTGTACTATTTGATTAGGTTTACATGCTTAGGTTTCAATAAGGACAAGAGTTAATAAATTGAATTAACATTTCAATTCAATCTTAGGGTAACGGTTCAATTTTGTTAATGGTTGGGGAACAGATTTAAAGTTAAATTCAAGGTTTCTACTATTAACTTGGGATATATAATTACATGTTTATGATCATGGTTTAATTCAATTTGGTTTATAAGTATAATATTAATTAGTTAAGGGCTAGGGTTACCTTTCAATCTAGTTTGATATATTCAATTTGGTTTAAGGTCAAGACCCAAGGGTTAGTTTATTTTAGTGTTAAATATTAAGATATAATGCTAAATTATGATATCACTCATTTTTTGATATTTTGATATGATGGACATGTCATAAATAACATTTCTATATGATTCTTTTGATATGATATGCATGGATTATATATATAATCTTATGATTTAGCCCATAAATTATCATTTATAATATAAGGGTTTAGAAATTAAATTTTAAGATCTTGAGGTTAGGGTTAGGGTTTGGATAATTAAATTTTAGTTTTAAGTTTAGGGTTAGAGTTAGAATTATGGTTAGGGCTATGATTTAGGATTGAGACCACGATTAAAGGGTTAGGATCATGTGGTCGGAGGTCCCAAGTACCTGAGTAGAAATTATAGTCTAGATCAATTAGGGTTAGTAAAGTAGGCAAGTTAGCATTTAGGATTTAGGGTTATAGTTATGATTCTAGGGTTAGGGTACATTGGGTTTACATTTCTATTAGTACTATTTATAGGGTTAGGATATGGGTTGACATTGGTATTAGTATTATTTTTAGGGTTATGGTTTGTACATCAGGGTTTAAATTTATGGATCTAGGATTATGATTAGGGCTTATAATTTAGGATAAGGGTTGGGGCTTATCATCTAGTATAAGGGAACTTGCCATTATAATTTATGATTAGGGTTAGAATAATGGTTTAGTACTTAAATTAGTTTATATCTAGCTAGCTTTTAAAATTAGAGTTTAGCATTTAAATTTAACAAATTTTAGGATCTTAGTGTACATACATCTTGATTCTAGGGTTTAGTATATTTTAGGGTCATGGTTTAACATTTATTCAATTATAGCTTATAGGTTTGTACATGATCATTGCTAGAAGTATGGTTAGAGGGTTAGGGTATGGGTTTACATCATGTTGAACTAGAAGTATGATTCTGAGGGTTAGGATTTGTATTAGCAATAAAAATTTTGATTATGGTTTTAACACATAGTTTAAATAAATTTATATAATTAAAGTTAGGATCAAGTATTAATATGATTTACTATTTAATGTTGGGGTTTATCATTTAGACCTCTATGGTTCAAATTGAGATTTAGAAAAGTTTTATGGTTTCAAGTGTGCATCTAAGATTAGGGGTTATAATTTATGATTAATGGGTTTTGCAGTTAGGATTATGACCAGGTTTAGTATAATTTAGGGCTACTGTTTAGCATTAAGGAACTTAAGAATTAAAATTTAAGTTAAATTTATATTTAATCTTTACATGAACATTAGATTATATGATGTACATTTTTTTATGTAACTTGTATATTATTTAATCAAGTTATGTTCTTATAATTAACTTTTATTAATTAAAGGTTGTAACATGTATTCTTTAGGTCATACACATTCTAAGTTATATACATTCAAGTATGTATGTATATGTATGTTATATTCTTACCTAGATGCAAATTAATCTCTGACATTCTTATATATGTATTTAATTTAGGATCTGGACCCAAGTTAAGACATGTGATTGAATTATAATATAGTTAATTATATACTTAGATTATTTTTAAATTCAATTTACAAACTGACATTATAGTTAATTCTAAATGAGGCCCATCCAAGGGATCCAAAGAACTAATCAAAAGTTTTACTAAGCAAACAATAACATACATACAATAATTTACAATTATAAAAAACATAAGAGATTGCAAATTCCTTAATGAGCACATTTACATTTCATTTTTAAATAATTATAAGTACTAAAAGTAAAATAAATAGCACATCCACATGAAATAATATTAACTAGACTTTAGTTCAATCCATTTAAATAATTTATATACATTTGTTCCGAATGCCACTTGGCAAATTAATTCGGAATGCACAATCATCCACTATACATGTCACAGGGTATGAAAGGCTGAAAGAATATACATTTATAAAATAGTTTACATCATCCATTTTCGATCCATGAAACAAAGTACAATACAATTTAAGTAAAATTATTTTAAATAGTATTAGAAGTTTTTTGTTTGGATCCCTTGGCGAGTTGTTATGTGATTAAGTACTTACTTATATATGTTTAGGGTTTTATTGTACATAACTATATGGTTAGGTCATGATTATAGTTTAAATAATGAATTTAGGTCGAGGTTATATGGTTTTAGGTCAAGGTTATATGGTTCTAGGTCAAGGTTATATGGTTCTAAGTCAAAATTATATTTATTTGTAAAATTACATGTAACTTAAACAATAAATTTACATCTAATCTAATCATTCAACATTGTAATAAATACATAAATTAAATACATTTCAAAACATCTAAAATAATAAATTTTTAAATAAACTTTAAATTAAAAGACAATATTATATACTTAGATCTAATATAGATGAAAATTATCTTTAAAAAAATCTTATTTGTGCATTTAGAGATTCATAATAACATTAGAGGCTTAAGCATGAATAGTAAAATAAAATATACAAAAAAACATATATAAAAAACAATAAAATATACAAAAAAATATATAAATTTTAACTAAAAAAATAGAAAAAAGGAAAAAACAAATGTTTCATACCTTTTTCAGATGGTCGATAAAGCGGATGCCAGTCTCTCTCCAACTTTCAATCGAAATAATGAGGAGAGAATCTGACTGCGCCGCTATTTATGCTAGCGGGTTTCATAGTTTCGATCAAAACTTAAGTAAAGTTTCGATCGAAACTTTAAAACCACGGGGAAATCCATGTTCCAAGTTTCGATCGAAACTATTCGGCACGGTTAGTTTCGATCGAAAGTTACTTTCTATTGAAAGTAATTAGTTTCGATCAAAACTTTGAAAAAGAGCTTCTATCAAAACTATACGGGTAATTTTTTGGACCCGCGCTTGTTTGGAGGAATTTCTTCCTCTGAAAAAAGTGTAACCCACTATTGTGGGTTCACCCTTTAATGATGGTCCTATGAGAAAGATTAGAAAGGTAAATTTATCTCCATTTGATGTCTCTAAATCCATCATCACACAAGCATGGGTTTTAAAGGGAGACACCTATTTTCAACTTAACATGATTCTTGAGGAGCAAGAAATCAATTTTATATGACTGCATCTTGAAGGGGTGCTTTGAGATTAGTGGCACCATGGATTGGTCACTCTTAGTCACAACTAAGTTACCTTACCTCTTATGTCGAATTCACTAAGATCTACTCATCAAGCATTTTGATGGGAAAGATCCTAAACTAAACTTTAGAGATCTAGCACAACTAAGGAAAATATGTACAATATAAAATTACATCACAAAGTTCCAAAGGCTATTAATACTAGTCTAAGACATCTCTTAGAGATGTCAAATTGTGTTATTCTTGGATGGGCTAGGAGAACCCTTGAGAGGCTAGATCAAATGGTTCAACTCATGCACACTAAATGAAGTTATTGAGAAGGTATGTGTATCATTTATGAATCTTCCTCCAAAACCAATAGAGATATTCCAAAACCTCCCTCACAAGAGTACCAAGAGAACGAGATAACTTAGAAAAAAAAATTCACTGGATGAAGACTCACGGAAAGAAATTTGAAAAATAATCTTTGTTCCAGGTTGAACAAGCCATGGGAACTAGGTAAAATTTGTCTTGGGAAGGAGAATATTCATTACATTGAGGTGTTTATTGATGATGATCAAGAGAAAATATGTCAAATAATTCATGAAGAAAATAACTAGATAGAGAGAATAAATGGACTGGTGCATAAGGGGGTTCCATTTGTACCCTTACTACAATGGAGTGCAGTAGTACCTCTAGGGTTCATGGTAAACTTCATGGAAAAAGAGTTACAATAATGATTGGTAATGGCACTAGACTCAATTTTATCAATACATCATTAATCACCAGAAAGAGATTGCACACAGTAGAGCATGGAGGATTCAAGGTTAAGGTTGCTAGAGGAACCTTGTTACCCTACACTCACATGTTCCCACAACTCACCATTTCTATAGAAAATTATACTTTGACAAATGATTTCTTTGTCATAGATATGGTTGACACTGATATCATATTGAGCATGTAGTGGATGGAGACACTTGGTAAATATAACCAAAGCTTCAAGATGGTGGTTTTTAATTTAAGACACATGGTGAGGAGGTGTTTTTAATAGGATTTCCAAATAAATGGTCAAGGGAAGTAACAATCAAGAAGATGGAGACTATTTCTAAACATGATATGATTCTAACATTTAACATCAATGCCTTAGTGGCAAGTAAAAACATTACAATCAACACTTTACCCCATTCCACAAATGACTGGTGGGCCCATCTGTTGGTTGAGTACTCGAATCTAATACTTTTCCATATCACTTAATGGATGGATATATAAATGATAAAAGATACAAAGTAATTGATAATGTCATTTACTATGGTGATGAGATCTACTTGGTGCCTCAAACTAAAGATGTTGATTACAGAAGGTTTCCAAGAATCTTATTTACAATTTCTTGAGAACAATTGATTTTTTGGGATGAGAGGATTTTAATATCCATGTCATTATTTAAAATAAGTCAATAACTTTATTTGGCATCCCAATTGATTTTTGTACATGTCAGGCCCATCTTTAATATTTTGTAGGTGTAGGTGTTTTCTATGTCATGTATCAACACATTTTTTTCTTTGGGGTATTTTCCCTTGACAAGCTATATATTTTGGTTGGATTAGTTGTTGGAGCTATGTGATTTGGAATATTTATTTGTTCTACAAATTAGTGTTGGAGTTATATATTATCATCATTTTGAAAGTGGAAGAACTTCCATACTTGTCTCCTGTAGTTTTAAGGAGGGATTCAACCCTCACCCTATTTTGTGTTCATTTACATGGTCTAGATCTAGCAAATCTGAGTGTCATTTTTTTTGGAAACTAAAATCTTGAAGGAATCGTATCTACTATTATTCCATTGTTATTTTTATTATTTGAATTGGTTTTCAAATATCTAAAGAAGGCATGGGCATACTCATTGACAATTATAGACTACAATAGGAACATTTCATACTACCATAGGTTCACTGCTAGAATACCATATGAACACTCCAAACTAATGCATGAACACTATAGAATACTATAGGCACATCCTAGACTACCATAAGTACATCCCATAAGATAATCAGTAATACATCCAAGACTAATATAGAAACATTTCTCAAACTATTGTAAGTACATCCCAGACTACTATAGGAACATCCATGACTATTTTAGGGATATCTAAAACTACCATAGAGACATCTGTAACTACCATTTTTTTCCTATGACCATCTACATACACCTCACGTTTCTTGTTGGTAGAAATTCTAGCCAATATATCCAAGGAACATTAAATATATACTTTAAATAGTTATTTTCTTGCAAGATCTATGAAAAATGAAAATTTTAGCTATCCATCATATTATAAATAATCCTACAAGTGTATGTGCTTTTAAGAAAATAGAATCTCTAATAGGAAACTCAATATGTAAACCCATGTCACTTAATTGTTCATACCTCATGGGGGTCAAATACAAAAAGTAAGGGAAAATTTAAATAATTATTTGGAATTTTTTTAGTGATAAAATTTACATTTATCCTCAATAGAGAGGGAATTCATATAAGCCAAAGTCCTAATATTTTCATTATCTTTTTTATTTATGGTAGTTGGTGTTGATGGAATTCAAAAATATTTTATTATTGGGCACATACTCTAACCTCATGTCTTTATAATTGACCACCCTTTGATGGGAACGTGTACTGGTAGAGTGTTATTTCCTATGTTTAAATGAGAAATCATATCACTATCTAACTCAAATTACTCTTTATGTATGGATCCATCATCACTATAATAAACTATAGTTCCCTTCGAAACTTAATACCAGATTTAGGCAAAGGGTTCCTCTCAATATGATTTTTTCTAACATATTATATGATAAGAAGTATAATCCGTTCATGATAAGAGAAAGATAATTGATCACGAACTCTATGGTTATTGTTCATGAAAATGAGGAGGTTGTAAGGACATGAGATGCATTTATTGTGATAGAAGTGATAGAAAATAAAAAAATAAAAACTAAAAATATATCTCGTGATTAATTTTATAATGTTCACCAATAGTTTGTTGGTGGAATCCCTATCATGTACCCCCATTTTATTTATTTATTACATTTCCTCCTTTGGTAGGCATGAAAATGTATCCAAAGCTTCTTTCACAATCTTGTTATCATGTAGTAGAATTTCCCTTTTTCTAACAAAGTATTAGAGACCTTCCCAATCAAATCCTCATTTATCTCCAATTGCATCCAAGAAAAATTTGAATCCCCTTCATACCATTCTTTAAATAATATCTCTATATCACTCAAATGTTTTCCATGTACAAATTCAGGACACCAACATAAAACATTGACAAAATTACCTCTTTTTTTGACACTTAGTGTAAACCAATGGTTCCAACCCATTTTGATTTCCCCCAATTTCCTATACATTAAGATCAATTTCACCACTTTTATAAATGGAGCACAAGAAACAAAACCCCTAGTTTAGAATAACCAAATAGGCCAATTCATCATTAATGAGGCCCTAGTTTGGATACTTACTTGTAAGTAAATTTCTATAAATACCAAGATGTGGTAGAGAGAAATATGCCACAACCTCATTATGAATTTACATCTTAAATTTTATTCAGATGTATTCATTGCTATCAAAAAATACCATGTGAATAAGAATATCTCCCAAGGCCAAACTATCCACCAATTTTTTAGGTTTTCATCATCGTACTTTCCCAAAGTGCCACAAGAAGTGGTTTTTCCCATAGGATAGATACAATTATCTTTAATTTTTATTTTCATTTCTTTTTCATTTTTTTGGAAGATAGGGCCTGGAATGTGTGATGTAAAATGGAGGAATGGAGGCCTCTTTCTCTTTGGATAGTACTCCTTTGAGACTTACACTATAACGAACCACACATCTTAAAATTATACTAAAAAATGTTGTTAAGGTGATGAAAACATGATGATATAGAGGATAAAGGTAGATGGTAGATAACTATTTATGCCTATGATGACATATAGGGACATATTTATATAAAGAAGGCGGTGGAAAATAGATGTCATATTCAAAGTTCTATGTACTCAAAAATAGAAATATTGAAAAGATCAACTTTTTCGCAGAGGTTAAGGGATGGTGAGATAATGAAAGGACAATAACTTGGGAAACTTGATATTTTAATGGAGGAAATAGTATATATATTGGAACACAACTATTAAAAATCAATGATGGACGTGATGATGCATCTAAAATAATACATTTTGGGACTTAGCCCTCCAAAATAGATTTGGATAATGGCAGATGTTTAGATGGAGTAGTGGTAGCCTTTATAAGCTCTAATATAAAATTTGATTCTATTTTTCACATGTTCTTCTTGTAAAACAAACTTGCTAGTCTACATAGCCTTTGATTTTGTTTTATTTGTGATGTCTTGAACAAATTTCTATAATGAGTGATTAACTAACCTAGATATAATTTAACTCTTGTATTTTTTTTGTGGGCCTTTATGTAATTTTCAATATTTATTTTTGTTTTTAAAGTATATAGATAGTAGCCAAGAGAGACATGGGGCTGGCCCTAGAGACAAAAGGGCTAAAAGATCAATCGGAGGTTACCTCCCTATCATCTAACCAATACCAATTTTATACTTCAAAAAATTAACATAATCCATAACAGCCCTAACATCTTCAATCCTATTGTGATCAAGTAAATAAATAGGAAAAATATTTGAATAGTAAAACACCATACTACTGCTATTAGTCTAGCAATTAAACTTATACAAATAAAAAAATTCCATATAGGGCGTAAAGTTTAGATTACACAATATCATGAAAGCGAAAAGAAAAATAAATAACTAGGCTAGTTGCCCTCCTTATTTGGTTCCTCAGCATCATTTGCCTTAGGTCCATCCCTATCCATAGTCACCCCCTCATCCTTGACTAGTTTTTCCAAGAGGGCCTTGACACAATCCTCTGCAAGGAAGCCGTATATGGAGTAGGAAGTCTCACTCTCCTTTCCTAGGTCCTTCACATCCTTGTTCACCTAAAGAAAGTAAAGGGTGGTATCCATGGAATGAATCACTTTAGTGGAGAAATCACCCAAGGTTTCAAAACTTTGGCAAATGCTAGTATGATTATCTCTCACATCCTTCATTAACTATTTAATCCTATCAATCTAAATCTTGCAATAACTCTAGTAATGGCTATGCTTTCCTCCCCCCCCCCACAATCACTTTAGGAGTGTCCTTCATGGGGGAAGTAATTTCCTCACCACCACTTCTAGCTCAGAAGGGTTATCCTCCAAGGTATCAAAAATAAGGGAGAGGCTATACGGGTTGGAGCTAGACTTCTTGCCAATATCTTGGTGGGGTCTCTTATTATTAGGGGGTTTAATATCACTTAGTGGACTTTGAGTTGAAGACCTATTTGGGAGGGGACTTAAACTTCTCCATTTTTAGGTGTTTACTAGTTCTATGAGCACTATGTTTTCTTTCCCTAGTATATGTGTGGGAGTCTATGAGACAAATTTTGACCTTAGGATTGGGGGTTTCCTTGATTTTTTTATGGCTAGGCCCAAGGCTAGGGTCAAGAGAGACTTGGGGGTTAGTAGTAGCTAGAGGGATAACTAGGAGTAGAAAATTTTGTACAAGGTGATATGTATACAACTTATTCATTAAACCCTGGTGGATGAGGTAAAAGAGTTTTCCCTTTGCCTTTCTCCTAGCCTTGAAAATACTATCTTCCAATGAATTCAATAAAAGGGAAAAAAACAGATTTTCTCTAGATTTCTAAAATGGTTGAGGATGGGGAAATGGTAAAGGTAAGTACTAAAACTAATCCTTCAGAATTAGTATCTCATAATAGCATAGGGGATGATGTCCAATGGCTTAGGGAGGTGTTCCTTAGAAAGCCCACCTCCCATACGAACCAGTTCTTCATTAAACTAGAATTTCCACAAGCTAGTTTCATCATTCATGTGAGATTGTTTGCAACAGTTCTTTCCACCTATGGGAAACCCACTAACCCTAGAAATAAGGTCCTAATTGATTTCAAAACTCATCCCATTGATTTCCACCCTTTTGTCATTCCACGAATTGGAGTACTGCATAGAGATGTTTTCCTCATGCTTTATCATCCCTTCCATAAAGGGTAACAAGTATCCCTCCTACAAATAAATAGTCAGTGCTTCACTCTTGCAAATGTATTCCTTCACTCTCACAAGTTCAATATGATCACTGGTACCCATGCCACAACCCAACTCAACTACTAACTATTTAGATTTGTCCACCAACTCCTTTGAATTTTATAACATCATCGAGTTGCAAGTAAGACAATTTTTGGAAGTTAAATAAAATACACTCAAGATGAAAATGTAGAGGCAGTAGGAAGCCATCATAAGGCCATAATCACACGATGCCGGTTGTAAATGTAGTGGGGTATGACCAAGGTGTCATTATATTCTTTTACAGTCAATTTTTTGTGTCTAAGAAAATCCATTACCTTCATCCTTTTGTGGAAATAAATAATATTTATGGAAAGAAGATCATAAAAGCATATCCACATCTAATCTTTCCAAATGTAAACTTTAGGAGACTTTTTTCTTTTCCACCCATGTGAAAACTTGAAGATGTACCACTTAGTGTGATGATTCATATGACAATGTTAGAAGTATGTTCACATTCCATCAATAGTTTAGTTGGTGACAAAATTAGGCTAATATCCTCTTATTTAGTTAGCCTTGTGACACTGTGTCGGAATGTAGCCAACTCATCCACCATGTCATTACCTTCATGGTAAATATAATCCATCTCAATTTATTGGTATTCCTCCATCATCTTACAAATTTCCTTAATTATCACATTAATCACTTAACAAATCCAACTATCCCCCTTAGAAGCTTTGATAATTAGCATCAAACACCCCTCAACCATCATCTTGTTAATTCCATGTTTCCTCACAAGTCTCAATCTCCATAGAAGAACCAATGTTTTAGCTTTATTATTTGAGCCAACCCCATAGTATCCAGAATAAGCCATAACCATTTTCCTTGTAGAATTACATAAAACACCCCCAATAGTGAAACTTCCCATCAAGGCTAAGCCAACAAAATTATGCTTAAGTCATGTCTCATGGGTGGATTCCACACCATATTCTTCCTAGCCCAGGCTTTTGAGTTATCAAACTAAGCCACCATATGGACCACTTCCTAGATAAAACCCTATCAAGTTTACCCAGGAGGTTTGGTGGGGAGGTTTTCTAATGCCAGATACCACTACATTCCTTTAGGAGTCTAATAACCTATTGCACCACCCCAAAACTGGTAGCAACTTTATCCATAAATATTCTATTATTACGATCCTTCCAGATTTCCCGTAAAAAAAAAGGAGGAATTATTAACCGTATGTTTTTAGGTATGGGTGGGAAGATGGGCCATTCTACTAAAAAATTGTTGCAGACCTTCATTGGCACACTACTGGATTTCCCATATGACAAGTACCTCCCTCCACACCTCCGAGGGTAAAGGGTAGTGAATAAGAAGGTGTGGTATGGATTTTGCATCCTAAGGACAAAGGATACAATAGTTGGCAAGCAGATATCTTCTCCTTTATCCAATCTCCCTTGGCCACCTTTTCCCCTTCAAGGAAAAATAGGTAAGCCAACTTCACCATCAAGTCCCTTGAGGGAGTAAGCTTCCAAACCATGGAGTCCTAAATTAGAAAAAGGGGGATCCTATGATTTTTTTAGTAGGTTTAGAAATTCTAGAGAAGGACCCACCCCCATAGGAGCCTGGTGTTGGATTATAGTCCATTGGTGATCCAAGGAAATATAGTTTTGGGTCATGGATCAATGGCAGGAATTTAGTGTGCTTGAGTGGGTAATCCTGGAGCCACTGGACTTCCTAGAAAGAAATGGTGTAACCAATCTTATTAATCCAATGACACCACATCCTCAAAATTTTCCATGTGTGCACTGAATGATTTCCAAATTTTAGAGCTCTAGGGGAGAGCCTAAGTCCGTAGGGCATGATGAAATGATTCTCCTCCGAGTTAATTGTCCCTTACAATGTTGGACCAATTTCCCACCAAATTCATCAACCTCCATCCAACCTTTGGTTAGAAGGGCTTTATTCATATGTCCAATCCTTCTTATATTTAATCCTCTGAGGTCCTTAGTATGACATACTTTTTCCCAACTAACCAAACACATCCTAGTTCATTCTTCAATGTTGGACCACAAGAAGTTCTGTTGTATTATTTTTAGGCTATCTTTGAATTTTCCAGGGAGTTTTAAAATAGATAGGATGTAAATTGAGATGCCTTATAGGGAGGAAGAGAGAAGTTAGAGTTTCTTGGTGCTACTCAAAATCTTACATTTCCATCCTGCAAGTTTTCTTTGGAAGCATTCAACAAGACCATTGCAAAGCTAATTTGAAACTTCTTTAATCATGAGCAGGAGCCCAAGATAAGTGTCCAGAAGAAACACCTCCAAGCATTCCATAATTTTAGAAACCTTACCTCTCAGACTAAAAATAGCATTGAAGAAATACACTTTTGTTTTCTAGTAATTTATGCATTGTCAAGAGACCTCCACATACTAATTTAGGACAACTTTCCACTCCTTGGCTTCATGGTAATTTCAAGAAATATACTTTTCTTTTCTAATTATTTATGCATTGTCCAAAGACCTTTACATACTAATTTAGGACAACTTTCCACTCCTTGGCTTCATGGATGGAGGAGATACAAAATAAGAAGGTTTCATCTGCAAATTGCTGAATAGTTTCAAGAGGACATAAGGATGAGGGTCTAACACATCTTAACCCATCAAAATTGTTCATGGAAACCAAATTTCTACCAAGGACCTTAGCAATAATAATGAAGAGATATGGGGATAGGGAGTCACCTTGGTGCAGCCCTTGGGATGAAGAAACAAAAACCTCTAGGGGTCCCATTAGCAAGCATGAAAAGGGTGACAGTATTAACAATATTTTTGACAATTTTGATAACATTTTCATTAAATCCATGTTTAGAGAGAATAGAAATTAGGAATTCCCTCCTAAGCTTATCAATGGATTAGGAAATATCCAATTTAAGAGCCATACTTATGTTCTTGCTCCTATCCATAGCATGGATAACCTCATGAGTCATTATGACCATATCTAGAACCTGCTTCCCATGGATGGAACCATTCTGGTGTAGGGACCAATGCAATTATCAATGAGGGCCTTGGTTCGGTTAATCATAATCTTGGAAAGGATTTTATAAATCATATTACATAGACTAATAGGTTGAAAGTCCTCCATATGACTAGGGTTATCAGTCTTAGGGACATGAAAAATGAATATACGGTTGAGTTCCTTTAGTAAATTTCTCATTCTTACGAAATCTCTAGCACCATGGATCAAATCATACTTGACAATATCCCACAATTCTTGAAAAAAGGTCGGGGGAAAACCATCAAGACTAGTGTCTTTATACTGATTCATGCTAAAAATAATTTTTTTAACATCCTCCTCCTTGACCTTAGTAGTCATGTTCTCATTCATTTGGTTATTTAGAAATGGGTAAAAAGATCTCAAAATATCATTTTTCATGTTACTATTGACTTGCACAAAAAAGGGGGTTATAGAGCTCCTTGAAATAGAGATAGAAATTACCTTTTGTCTCCTCCATATCATTAATCTCCTAACCACTATTGTCCACCAACATGTTTATGGTATTACATTTTTTTCTTCTTGACGCCAATCTATGGAAAAAGGTCATATTTTGGTCACCCTCCTCCATGTGCTAAACTCTTAATCCTCATTTCCAAAAATCTTACTCTCAATTTAGGAGTGCCTTCCATAAGTTCTAACACTACCTATCATCCTCCTATTGTTAAACATTATTATTGCTAAAAAAAAATTTGTGTTGGAGGGATTCTAACTTCTTCTCAATAGATTTCTTTTCTTTGGAGATGTTCCCAAATGAAGAATTGCTCCATCCTTGCATTTCTTTTTAGATTCATTCAAGTTTTTTGGTAATATGGAACATGGTAGCTCTCTCAACTGGGTCCTTCCACCACTGCACAATACAATCTCTAAACTTCATGTGTGAGTGCCACACAATTTCATACCTAAAAGACCTCTGTCTAGTAGGTTGATTCTCCAAGCAAAAGAACACCAGCATAGAGTAATATAAAATGGTCCTTAGCTCCACCTTTAAGGAAGAATGTTGAAGAATGTCCCAACTAGAATAGATTAGAGCCCTATCAAGTTTAACCTAAATCAAATATTTCCCGAATCTATAATTTGGCCAAGTGAACAGAACACCTTGAAGATCAATATCAATCAAGTCATTCCTTCCAAGAAAGCCCTCCAATTCTTACATACTATCAATAAAGTCTTCCAAACCCCCTAGTTTCCCCAATGGATATAGAGGGATATTAAAATCCCCCATGTACATAATTATTTCTTGTCTCATAATCTCATCCACTTTAGTAGCCTCATCCTAGAAAGCTAGTCTACCATTCAAGGATTGGGGGCACATAAATTGAAAAGATTCCAAAAAACTTAATGGGAGGTGAAACTCATGACCACAAAATTGGGATTAATATAGGTGAGCATTTCCACCAACTTGTATGGGTTCTGCATTATGGAAATCCCACTAGAGGCACCATTAGCGTCACTATAAGGAAATTTAGCTCCCGACCAAATGTAAATATCAACTCTAGAGGAAACCCGCTCAATCATTTTAACTTCCTGCAAAAGAATCAAGTTAGACTTAACATCTATGATCTTTTATTTTATTTTATACTATTTCCTTGGACTATTCAGCCATCTCACATTCTAAGATATGAGTTTTATCTTCTATGATATTAAGTTTCCTTCAGGGTTTTCTATTTGTCATATGCTATATCCTTCTTTGTTTCCTTTTGATAGATGTTCTTGGTTGGATGTCTCCCAATCCTCATGGATGACCATACATCCCCCTTATATCCTCCTCTAGGCTTCTATTTTGGGACTATCCAATCAGTATCATTATTCTGAAGTTCAAGATTTGGTATCTTGGATATGGGGAAATGTATTTCAACAATACCTAGAATTGAAAACACTAGGGTGCCATCAACGAGTGGTACTCCATTCCCTAAGAAGAGGGGTGAACAACATAGAGTAGTACCACTATTAGCTTCCATCACTTTAATCATCCATCCTTCCCTAGGTTGAAATAGTTGTACAGAAAGCCTATAAAAAATCTTCCCCTTTTCATGGTCAACAATATCATCTATAACAATTTGGACTTCTCCACCCTTTCCAATGACGTCCACCTTCAAAGGGATTCTTACCTGACTCAATATTTTTACTAAGGGTTTCAACCAGGTCCTGAGAGGTCTCCTCACAAGTTTCCTTCAGGTTGATTGGTTCCTTATTCACTGGGCTGTCAATCTTTTTACCCATCTCAATAGTTTTGAAGTTTTCAACCACCACCACTCCTAGTGAGGATGCCACTAATACAGATGTCAATGAGTAGGTTATGAATATTTTGGACATTACCGAATAACACTAGTTCCAGATCTGGACATCGAGGTCCCTCATTACTTTTTTAATAATGCCTTTCTCTTGTTCTTGAGATACAATGATTGGATTATATTTCTTTTTAAATTATGTATGCACGTTTTAATTATATTAGACATTTTGATCTTTGCATGTAGGTAATTATATTTCTAATTTTAATTATTGATAAGCACATTTCTTCAAAAAAAATTTTGGGCCATGGATGGATAAGAATAATACAATGGGTTCATATAGAATGGTGATTCATTTTTTTTCAAGTATGTGTGCCAATTTGTTGATCTTGATAGATGATAGTATATTTGTATGGTGAGATAACCACAATAGAAATGGTTAGTGGAATAATATAACGAACCAATAAGGATGGATAGGATGAAGAATTTGACTTTGGAATATATGGATAAAGAATAGAATTGGAGGATAGAGAAGATAGATTCTTATGATCAAATGTAGGTATAATTGGTGAACCCACAATAGTGGGTTACACTTTTTTAGAGGAAGAAATTTCTCTAAAAATGCTCAAGACAAATTTTTGGCCCAAAAACATTCAATACAAACTACTCACATAGTTGCGATAGAAACTATAAATTTTTTAATCAAAACTAAGTAAACACAAAAAAGCTGGCCTAAATAGTTTTCATAGAGAATAAATAGTTTATATAGAAACTATCTAATTTCTATCAAAACTAACTTAAAATAGTTTTCATTGAAACTATGTAAAAACTTATGATCAAAATTTAGTTTCTATCAAAACTAGCAAAGTAGATAACTTTTACAAGGTCTATAATATTTTTAGTTGTTTTCATCACTTCTAGGCTTAATTTCTAGGTTCGAATGGGGCACTAAAGAGATGTCATTTTGTATGACTCAAGTACTCAAAATGAGCTTTCTAATGACTATGGATTTCATACATTTAAAAAAATTTAGCTATATATATTTTTACATTAATTGATTAGAGGTTCGTTATTAAAAATCAACCTCTATATTGGAGGCTCATAGAAATATAGTAACCAAGAGAATATTTTTTTTGAAAAATAACTATTGTCTCTGTATTTTGAGTGCCCTTTTGATAAAAAAAAAGAAATTTTGAAATCATTTAAAAATATAATAAGTTACATGTGTCAAAAGTCATGTATGTCAAAATTAATGTTAGGTTAACTTTAAACTCTAATAACATATGAAATTATAAGGATAAAGATGTCAAAAAATATCCATTTTTTTGGCATGGATGTTAAAAAACTAAACATGAAAGAGTCACATTCATATCTATTCTAGATAAAAAGTGATATTTGTCAAAAACAATGTCAATCTTTAAAATCAGGTTTTTATAACATGCCAATTTTCATGGGAGAAAAATTATTTGAATCAAAAATAATAATTTTTTATTTTTTAAATATATATTTAGAATCTATACAAAATATACTAAAATACTCTGTTACTTTATCTTCAAATGCCTAACTGTTAAATGATAATTTGCATCCAAAAGTGAATTTTTTCTTGAAAATTCATAGTTCAGTGCTAGTTTAGCAAAAAATGTGTAACCCATTATTTTAGGTCAGTTTGTTGACAAGTTTTAAAAGGAGAAACAACATATTTATGTTATTTATATTGGGGAATTCATGATCTTGAAGATTTATCTATACATCTATGGTTATATCAATAGCCTTGATAGGAGAATCTGGAGCTTGAGCACATTTAGTATCATGAGAGGGATTAGGAGGAATGATAGGTTTCTAAGATAGATATTGGGGATCATGATAAGGATATAATGAGATAAATTGAACTTTTCATCATATAATATTATTGTGTGGTTTAGAAAGCATATGTTTTTTCTTGAATTAAAATTGTATCATTGGAAATAATGGAAGGGATATCATGATGCTACTTAGGATGTGCATATAATATGCAACAAGAATGGATAATTTATTATTGAGATGGATATTTTATAATCCATAGAAATATAATTCATGGAGGAAGGCTTCCCCTTTACTTTGGCCTTATCCATCAATTGAGACACGAAGGAGAATATCCAAAAAGGAAATAAAACTCGATGTGCCACCTAGAATGGTTAAGCGTAAGGAAGAGATGAGAGTGAAAATTATTTGTATGAATTTATGTGAAAATAAAAAATTAATAATCATATTCACAATCATGTTCTACTTTACAAGAATTCACTTTCTATTAAAATTTCTCTCCAATTATGCAATACTTTCACCTATGTCAAGAAAACTCTCCAAATCCCTCCTCTATGATGTCTTAGGGTTTCAAGCCAATTGAGTGCCCTCCACGCTCAACTTAGTGAAAGGTACAATAACCACAACCATGTCACAATGAAGAAAATACTCTAAATTTTTAATTTCTCATATTTCCTAAACTAAACAAACTTTTGAGATAATCCTAGGTGGAAACTCACCATATCCTGCACATAGTTGTCTATTTTCCCATCACAGAGAATCTTCCAAACCTTCAATTTTTTTGTAGTATCAAATTTGTTTACTTGGATTAGGTGTAACTATTCCCACTATTTCCTCTCCTAGGTAATGTAAATAAATAATAAATTCCTACAATACTCCATGTACTAGAGTCAAAGGAACTAGAATGAAACCCTCAAACTCGACTTTTTTTTTCTACCAAAGATTAAGTAGAAAAGAGGTGATATCATCAAATAATATAAAGGAAAAATCCCAAAACATGGGTTCTAGGGAAATTACTTATCATTATAACACTTAATGACAAAGATAATCTAATCATTATTTCCCAAAGTGGAAATATCCTACTCGATCACCAAATAATCTACGACGTCAATAAAAAATTACATGTCTTATATTTTTAATTTTTTTATGGAATGACCTTATGATACCAGCCTATTAGCAACATGATTACATATCTCAAGATATGATGCCAAGAAAAGTGTTCCCCTATGGAAAGGTTTCTTTTCACCTTCGTGATTAACTATTCAATCTTCTACCCTAGTTTTTCATTATTATTATGAATGTTAACAACATTGTTTACATTCCATTAAATGAGAATGTTATAGAAATATATATCTTCAAATATCATTATATCATGGTATGAAACCAACACCTAGATTATGTAAATCATTTGGATCCCTAGATTTATCATATATCCAATTAACTCATTGATTTTTATGTCTTTAATTAGGACATTGCTACACATCTAACACATGTTTCTAATAGAATACCCATTAAAGCTAAGTTTAACCCATGTACAGTCACAAGGAACATTTAACAACATTTATCCTACCAATAGTAGGAAAATTATAACAATGTATACTATCCACAAGATCCTAGTTTCTAACAATACCCCAATCAACATGTACTACAAGGAAATGAATGGTTAGAGTGGTGAATGTTTAACAAGTTGTCCTTTATATTTTTTACCATCAAATAGTATAACATAGTGATCTCATTAGACATTCCTTTGAATACCCAATTGTTTATCTCTTTCCAAAAGGTCCAACTGGCATAAAGAAATGAATTATACCATAATTTTTTCATGAAATAGTGGGAGGAGGAGGAGGTTTATGATTTTGAGAGAAATCTAGGAGCTTCAACCTATATCAAATACCTTTTGAATATGATCATAGTAATTTTTAGAGATTCTGAGAAATGGGAAAGTAAATCAAGAAGAGATCAATTCCTCCTAACATATATAGAGTGGACAAGGATACACAATCTAAATACCCTTCTTCTTTATATTATCAAGCATAAGAATTTTTCATGACAAATAATCTACCAGAAGAATCTCACCTTAGGTAAAACCTTGAGCAACCACATTATTGACCAATTGAGCATTTGTGGCAAACAAGGAGATAATAGATTTAACCCTAATTTAACTAAATTTCATTTTGAAGAATGCTTGTTCTAAACTAGATTTTCTTATTGATCCAATATGTAGAATATGAAGGAGTTAAGAATTTGCATAAGATGACCTACAATATCTATCTTTTTATTATCAAACTAATTAATGTAAATTTTCTATCTAGGAGGAGAAGTTGAGAGGTCCCAATAATCTCTATCCTTTTCCCCCAAATACTCCACAAGGATGAATTGAAGAGTAGTTAAAATAAGATAAAATTTGAGTGGAGGCTAGTTGATCTAGGGCTCCTTTTATAAGTCCACTATAAAAGAATTTCCCACATCCTAGATAAAACCTTGAAGTAACATCAAAATAGTCTTATTAAGGTATTTTTAGACATTGGAGTCCATTGGAAAGTCAGAGTCTAATAGATAATGACTAGCTCTATTATTCAATTTTTTATCTCTCACAATACTTGCATAGTGAGATTCCAACTTTATTATATTTAACATATTTTTGAGAATAGGGACAAGTTTAATAGGTGCAAGCCCTAGACATTAGACCTCTTTTTCTTTAGAAGACACAATACTCTAGTTAACCAAAAGAAGAAATTATTTGTCTTCCACTTTAGGCCAAACTAACCTTGTCTAGATAGAATCAAGTTTTTTAGTCCAATAAATTGGCATATAAACTAGCTACAAAACATAGATGCAAGAGATTTGAATAACCACAAAGAGTATCTAGATTATACTAGGATTACTCAATAGAGTTGTTTCCTAGATTACTGGACTTTAACTCTTTCCAATAACTCTATCCACAAAGAGTTATGGAACCATTCCATAGAAAGAGGAATCCCAATATATGTGGAGGGAAATTCAAATAGAGAACACTCCAAAGTCAGGGCTATATTTTTATAGAGAAATATTGATGTATTAATAATGAGCAAGGTAGTCTTTTGCATCTTGATTTTTTTCCCTAAAAGCATTAGCTTTGATGGCCTCCACACTAACAAGATAGTCATCTAAAAATTGTTTGTGTGAAATGATAGTGAGTGTTTATGAGGATGTAAACTATTTTAGAGAAATAGTATGAATACTTATGCTAAGATTTCTACCAAGCACATCATCTAAACTAGTGAAGAGGTAAGTTGATAATTGGTCCCCTTAGCAAAAACCACCTACTATTGAAAGATAACCTTTGAAGGAGCCATTAACAAGAAAATAGAACTTTGAGTTTGAGGCAATATTACATTAACCCCAAAATATTTACGTGGAAGCCAATTTTTTGGAGCACAATAGAAACAAAGAAAGCTCCAAATTAACCATCTAGTAAGCCTTAGAGATATCTTTTGTGGTCTCACAACACACACCGCATTTTGAGTCACAAAATGGGGATCCCCTTTTTTTTAAATCCTCTTAGAGTACAAAATCAAGTGCCTTGGTCAATTAGGATCCTTCTCTAGGTCTAGGGTAGTCACTAGTCCCAGGTTAGATAGGATTGAACAACTGCACAACTCTACTCATCCGCAAGTTTAAAGGTCTACTTCCACCTTTAGAAGCTAAAAAACCAAATTTGGAGATGTGCACATGTGTATAGTTGGACATGTGCACCTCCAATAGGTGCACTATTAACCTAAACCAAAATCCCATAGAAGACTTGCTAAAACATAGAGTAAGTGCACTTAGTGCACAACAACAAATGTAGATGTATGCTAAGTGTGCAACTACACATTTTTGTGTTAACAAGCATCCAATACTTAAACTAAGGTGCACATGCACATCTTTCATATATATGTAGGTGCACTAGGTGCACATGGACATCTTTCATATATATGTAGGTGCACTAGGTGCACATGTGGACATTTCTGGCACCTGGGGGCATTTTTCTCTATTTTTTCTCTTTCATTCTCAGTTTTTTATTAGTCTAAGTCATATGTTATGGTCAGTGTAGGTTTATAGCATCAATGGTACTAACATTCCTCCCTTTTTTGTAGAAATAATGGCACCATCCTCATCTTGAATGGCAGAAAGATAGCATCAAATGCAATCACTTTAAAGTATCAAGGAACATCAAAGAAATCTTAGTTCCAAGAAAAACTTCTAAGATCAGAAATATTAAATTAGGGCACATCAACTAGAACATATTTTTGACCTTTAGTAATAATTCCAAAGAGAGTTCATCCCTAGTGTCAACACTAATCAGGAGTGGTTTGGTGAACATTTCCTTTCATCGAACATTGGTTCAATCATCCAAACTAATCATGACTTTGGCTCATGACTATGTACTAGAGGAGAAGGTGGTAAAATGTCTGACCAGAGAGATAGTTTTGGATGATTTAAGACCTCAAAGAATTGAAAGGGTCTTCCATCTTCTACAAGTAGATTAGTACCTTCAGATCACTTATGATACTGTAGATAGATGGTATAGGGACAAGGAAAAAAAGGCCAAAGAGTTAGTATAGGGGAAGTACCTAGTCAATGGAAAACCTTTGGGAAGAAGAATTGGAAAGGTCAACATGATCAAAGGTTACATGATTGATGACATTGGCTACTCAATAGTTCTCCTAAGTAGAGCCATTAATCTTCTTGCAACAATTCATCTAGAGACATGGATGGTACCTTTTATGAAACCATCAGAACATGAAAGGCGCTTATTGATTGGGCTACAATACTAAGTGATAATTTTGATGAGAAGCTAATTTTAGTAAAGAATGAACCCTAGTTCTACATGACCTCCTATATGGTATATCTTTTGGTGACAAGAATTATAGATTATATAGGAATATACAAAAAGGAAACCATGCAAGAATAAAATGTCTGGCCTTATGTAGTTTATATGCACTAGGTAAAGAAGAAAATCCCTCTACAAAATATGGTATATAGGGTGGTTAATGATGGGTTCTATATTTTCCATCATAAGGTTAATTTAGGGAGACTATTCTAATTGAATATAAGTGGAAGGTGCAACATGGATAACACAAGTTGGTGCATATTATATCTAGTTCAACACAGTCACAAATATCTTGGTAGATGACACCCTTTTCTACTAACACAATCTCCCATGATATCCATCGAATAAACCTATATTTTTTATGATAAAAAGGTTGCTATCCTTTACATATTATAGGGTTGGAAAGAAGCATAAGAAGACTTGCATGCAACCAATCAACACTATGGCCTTTGAGGTAAAGAAGAAGCAAGATATTGCCACATTTGATATAGAATGGGATCAATATCCTCTTGAAGACTAACAATCACCTCACATGTATAATGATAATATCCAAGTAGTACACCATTTGGTGGGGAAGAAGAACATGCCCAAAGAGGTACTAGAGGATCATTATATGAGTTTAATAGATGATTATGATATCCATATTAGGGGCTATCATAGGATAAGTCTATAGCTTGTTGAGAAGGTGGTCAACATGGAGATATCTCTCAAAGCATGGGACACGTATTTCCCTAAAGTACTAGATCCCTTATACAACAAGGATAAGATCTACAAAAGGCCCATAATGAATATAGAGATGATTAGGGAAGAGAAAAATGATATCAATAGCTGGGCTAGACATGTGGTTGAACTGACAAGAGAAAGGATCAGGAAGCCTTTCCTTATGGATCCAGTTCCTCAAGCACCAACTCTTCTAGCTACAACTCAACCTAAAAGAAATAAAGGAGAAAAGTTACTGTATCGACCTGCCCTTCCAAATCAATAGTGAGGTTGGAAATTATACACTAACATGAGTGTGAGGTTAATTACTTTAAGAAACAAAAGGGAAAAGGGAAGAAGAGAATGAGAACCCCTTGGGTAAGGGAGGAGGAAGAGGCTCATGTAGAGCTGACTACTCAAGAAGAAGAAGCCCAATCTGAGCAAGAACAAGCTCAACCTAAGAAAGAAAAACCTCACCCAACACAATAAGGACTTCTAGTACCTTAATCCCCCATAGAATAATCCTCCCAATAGGTAGGCAAAAGAGCTAGAATAGAGACAATGGTGGTGGGTGTAAAGAGGAGACTAAATAAAAGAAGCACTCAATCACCACAAGTGTTAGAAACTATCCCCAACATGGAAGATGAGGAGGAAGGGGAATAAATTGTATTTTTCTCTTTATATAATAGAACTTTCTCATTTACTATTATGGAAGAAAAGAGGTGAATAAGTTTGACCAAAATTCTTCTTTTTGCACCATGGGAGCCTATCTAGGTCGAGACATCTAAAGAAGAAAAGAAAAAGTGGATCGAAGAAATGGAAGGGGAAGGACAAAATGTTTTTGAGATCTCCAATTTTGATTTCATGATGGTGGGGACTAAGATGGTATGTGAGATGATACATGATACTCCATGAAATGAGCTATTAGGAGAAGATTGGAATTAACTACCTCCATTATCACAAGACCATCTTGGTATTTCCTCCTCCACTAGAATAGGATATGTCATCAATAATAGATCAGGAACTAGTGCCCTTTCCTCCTCTAATAGTTGAAACTAAGATTCAAACTTTAGAGAGAGGAAAATATGTCCAATTACATAATGATGAAGTATTTGATGAACAACTGATTATGGAAGAAAGGAACTATCCTCTTCCTAATACAAAGGCTAGGTCCTTGGCCCAAAATAACATATAATATCACTCTAAAGTTATACCTCAACATGAGAAGACTATAGAGAGGAGAGATAAGGGAAAGGAACTTGCATCATATCCTACCTCTTTAGCTTAGTATATGTCACTAATGGGGAGAATGAGCTATCATGGTTCAAGAAAGAAGTCTTATTTAGGAAGAAGATACAAATGGTGTTGACAAAACATGAAGGAATGACAAAATTGAAAAAAGCAATCAAGAACCCTAATCCATCCAAGGTTGATGTAAAATCATTAGCCTTCATAATGAAAAATCAAAATCATGACCTTCTAGCACATATTCCAATTCTACCCTCTCACATAGATATAGAGGAATTGACTTTTAAGGACTACCAAATAAAGAAGGTGGTATTAGGAAAGCCTGTCGTAGACACAACAAAGATTTTAATCAATATAGGTCTCAAACAAGTGTTCACACCTTTGGACAAAGGCAAATCTTAGTTTTTGATGCTAAGGGAATAAAATAAGTTGTTGAGAGGGTATTTGAATGAGGTAGTAGGTCTATGGACTTAGATAATCTAGAGATTGTTCTAGAGGCACATTAGAAGGAAAGGAGAAAGCACAACCTTTGGATTTGTTTTTGCATGCTTTTCAAAAATGGCATCATAGTTTTAAGGAAAGAGCACTACAAAAAATACAATGTAATTTTAACCTCCACACAACATCAAAACTAATTTTGACAATTTGGTTAGTAATATAAACCAAGATTTAGGGCTGATGGATGACGTGCATACCTAGGCCAATGATTTTTAACTATAGCAATCTATAAAAGGGAAATGATACCGGATGCTAATGGAGATTTATTTAGCAAATGAGTTAGGTAGGCTTGATTATTGGATAGACAAGATATCTTTAGGAAATAAAGTTATGGAGGGGCTATATAAAGATATTCAATAGATAAAGAATAAAGCTCAAGGGTAATTTTTAGGAGCAAACAAATACTAGAATGTTGCTAGCCTTAAGAGTTTTAAAGATAAATCAAGAACAAAAATATCCTCAATACATGCAATAGTTCAAAAATTTAGAGCTTTATTTGAATCATCTTCATTGGAAGATTACATTAGGAAACCATTCAAAATAGAAGAAGCATTGTTGGAACTAGATTCTAAGTTGGAGGATTTTGGTGATACAAGGATAGAAGTAAGTAACTATTGGGAGATACTTCAAAATAAGTATGAGTCACTAGATTTGTTGGAGGCAAAGGAAATAGTGAAGATAATTAAGAAATTAAAAAGAAAACATCTAGATGTCATTTTGGTATAAAAGGGAAGAAAACCTAGATGCTCGAAATCAAGTTTTTACACTTAGAAGAATTGTTGGATTTTTGGGTCCTATCACCAAGGTGCACTTTTTGAAGGTGAGCTTAATCAAGGTGCACTTTTGCAATACGTGCCAAATCCAAAGATGCACTAACAATTTTGAAGAAGAAGCAATGTGCCTACAGTTAACTACTAGTTGCTATTTTAGAGCATTCCATGCATCTGAAACACATTTTGATGATAGTTCAACTCCTATAGACACCTAGAGAAGGCCGAGATTCCATTTTTAGAGCTCTTAGTGACTGCCAAATCATCTCATGGCTTCTATCATCCTATCCTCTTCTTATTCTATTGTTTTAAGCCATGTAAAGGCTTATACAACCATAAACTGATAAAAAGAAGGGTAGAGACCTACTTAGCACCATTTGGAGAGTCAATATGTATGTAAATAGTTTTATTTTATTAATTTTTAGCATAAGATACATTAGAAGAGATCTTACTCATAACACAAGGTGGGGAGAGGATTTATTTGAAATGCATGGATGTAACATGTATTGAAGGATGATATTTTGATGTAGTAATATATGCTTTCGGCACTCTTTAGTGTAGTAAGCCTTGTCAAAGTGTATTATTTGTTGTGAATGCATGTTCATCAATGGTAGTGAAGCTAATGGTAATATTGCATTGTTATAATTGTGTGATCTTCTAATTCTCGTATTTTCCTTATATTAATGAATTTCACTATGTGAAAAACTAGAGAATGGATAATAGTTCTTCTTACATAGGATTTTGTCTTGTGTGAGTACACTTTTTATGGCCTTGCAATTTGATGAAACTTGAAACACCTTTTAGGTTTTATTAAAGTTCCCATTGATGATTACATTGATAGAGTTGAGGAAGCATTGCTCATAATTTTATTGGTTTCCTATCAAATCCTTTTGATAATTTAATTCACAAAAGTGTTGTTACTTTGGCTTATATCCTTTAGGGATTTCCCTTTTAGTAATTTTCTTTAAATATCTTGTTACTCTATATTCGTTATATGTTTTTAAAAACACTTGGTTAAAATAGGAATTCATATAGCTAGATTGGTTATAAATTTCATTCATCATAAAATATAAAATATAAAATAATATATTTTTTATGGTTATGTTTCAGCAAAGTTGTGCAAATCAGTTGGTAGCAATATAGGCCTCCTTGTGAACATTTAAATTTATCTTAAGTGAGTTACCCAAAAGGTTGAGAAATAGTCATCTAGAACCTTCAAGTTATTCATTGATGAACTGTTCAAGAAAGTGATTCGAAAGGATTTCTACAGTTAAGCATCATGTAAAATGACCCCTGAATAATATCTAGCTTGAGAATTATGTCTCGTTTCCTACTCTTATCCATTGAGTGAAGAACCCCATACATTATGAGAATATCATGAGTGATATTCCTTCCTAGGATGAAACCTTTCTAGTGAAAGTGAAGCAATCTACTTTGGTAAGACTTGAGCTATTCACCACAAACTTTGGAAGCATTTTGTATTTCACACTACATACACTTATATATGTCTAGAATTTGCAATCTTAGTTTGGCCAAACTTTTTATTAATTAAAGTAATGAAGATATTGTTTATTTATCTTAAGATATCCCCAGAAGAGGAGAGTTATCTCATAGCCCAATAAACATCCTTCCTAACAATATCCTAGTACTAACAGAAGAACAATGAAGGAGACCTATCAGGACTAGAAAACTTGTAGAGATAGGGAAAAAGGTAATACATTTTACTCCTATGGTAAGAACCCTTTTCATCTCCTCGAGATCCTTAAAGAAAATATTGCATGGAATTCAATCCAATAAAGAGTCTACCAAAGCTTCCATATTAGGGATCTTCTCAAATGAGGGCTTCAGTAAGGAAGAGAAGTATCCTACTGCTTCTTTTTTCCACACATTCATGTTTAATTAATCTTCTCCTAGTTATTTTATGAGCTCTTTGTTAGAAGTTTTTTTCTTGTATTCAATGCCAATTGATGAAAAAAATTGTACTTTTATCTCCCATTTTGGTCTATTGGATTCTAGATCATTGTTTCAAGAATGTCTCCTCCTTTTTTATAATATTATGATGTTTAGGTTAGAACAAAGTTTTCTTTCTTATCTCCATTGGTCTCACAACCAAATAGTTCAACATCTAGGTCATATGTTTCTAGCTCGGACATAGCCTAACATTTTTGAACAAAAACATTGTCAAAATAAAATTTATTACAATACTATATGTTAGTCCTAATTTTTTTTAATTTCCTAACAAACCTTAACATATTTCTTCATTCGGTGCTTCCTTTGTTAGTAGTTTCTTTGGGCTGCATGGTCCATGCTCCTACTATCTATGAATGTGTCTCTCTTTCTCTATTGAGGGCTTGTGTTGATATCTTATTTTAGGATAGGGATTCATCTCATGGCTTGATTGCTCCCAATATTTTTAATTTGAGATAAATTTTTGTAGGTTTTGAGGATATGACTATGTTTGGCTTCTCTATTTTCTTTTTGTAGGAGGAATTTCATGTGGTGCCTGAATGTCTACATTTTCTCAGGCTCTATATTATGAATGGTGGGGGTTCTCATTTTTCTATATGGCTTATCAAATGAATTTTTTTTGTGCCCTACCACCCTGTGTTCTTTCTTGGCACCTTTTGGGGGTTTTTGGGAACATGCCCTTTTCCTTAAATGACAGTTGTATCTTTTGAAATCTTGTTTGGTGGATCTTTACAGTGGGAGATGTGTCCCCTATTTTTAGTTCATATAGAAATTAATAGGCATCACTTTCTTGGACTATTCTAATTCTCATATTTTTTGTAGTCTTGTATTTGTAAAAATGGGGGTTTGTCCAAGGGATTTAACTTAGTTGGTTGAAGTATTGAGTTCACATTATGGACACCCTCATTCAAATCCTAAGAGGGGCATGCTTAAGAAATTATACATTGTGACTCTTGGTCATCCAATTGTTGTTTGTAGTGTGATTGCTTGGAAGGAGCTTAAATAAGTTGTAATTGTAGATCTTAAGGAGCACCAGGTTTGTAAATGATCTTAATATTATAAAAGGGAGTTTTAAATTGATCAACCCCTATAGGTTTTTGCCTCCATTTCTTGTTGGTTGAGATTGCATGAAGGTGGATGCTGAATTTTTTTACCTTATCAAATCTCTTAATGTTAGTCATGTCACTTTCAATTGTTGCTTTATCTCCTTTGCTTAGATGGGTGGTGTTATTTCCTCTACTACTATCTTTGGTCTAGCTAGTACTAACATTTTTAAGGGCTCCAACTTTGGCTTTGATTTTTGTTAATGATGGCTCTGGATTGGGTGCCTCTCCCACCCTTGTTCTTTAGGGCTGATGTGGTTCATAGTTATGACTGCTCTAGTCTGACTTCTAAGGAGGTGAAATCTACCACTATTGAGGTTAGTTTTGAAAAGGTTGTTGTTATGTGGGATAGTTGTATTTGGCCATTTTGTTCTCTTTTGATCTCAATACTGAGCTTGCGGCTCCACTTATTAAAGTAGGGGGTTTTTGGTGGAAAGAGGTGGGTGATTGTTGGGTTGGATTTTATCATCACAATAGTACTTATAATGCTATTTGGATCTATCCTTCAACTTTTATGAGGGAGTATCTCTTCCCTACTACTCTTATTGAGGTGATATTTTAGCATATTAAGGAGGAGGGCATTTGTGCTAGTATGGTTGAGGAACTCCTTGAGAGGTTTAGAGATTGGTACAAAGGTGATGATTTGGTAAAATGGAGAGGGGAGAGGGGGAGGGGGGAGTGGGTTACCCCATAGTGTTGCAAGAGCTTATTTTCTTTTTAAGTTGAGATATTTTCACCCTTCCATGATGTAGGGGTTTCATTTTACCCTACCTTTTCTAGTGTTCTTTGGCTAGAGGTTTTTTTTTTGTAGATTCTCTGATGTTGTCACTTTAGTTAAAGTGGAATTTATTATGGAAATTTTAAAATGGAAGGGAAAAAGATTCAATGCTTCTAGCATTGTAATTTGTGGCATCTCCCTAGTTTTTGAAGTTTCCCCTTAGCCAAGGTTGTTTTTATTTTATTTCATTTTCTCTTAGGAGGATATAAATTTTTAAGGGCCCCTTCAAGTAGCTAGTGGTTTTGATATTGAACATGGATGGTGAGTGAGTTTCGTGGCTCCATTTTTTAGTGAGTTATTTTTTAGCTATTAGGGATTCAATAACTAGCTTGTTCTATTAGGCTAGTCACTCATCTTTGATTCCATTATATGTCTTCATTATCTCAAATGTGAAGGATACTTTTCTGTTAGATCACTAGGCTCCCAAACTCAACTAAATGGTACAATGGTCATTGTAAGGCTTATTGGTATTTCCACCTAATTATTCACTTATATGTTTTCTATTGAATAGAGCCATTACAATTAAGAATGATGAATCAACACCTAGGGGATGTAATGTATCTTCCTAAATTGAGTTGTGTTAAATTTAATGACATAAAATATATATATTTGACAATTTATTGAGTTGACAGGCTTCACTCCTTGGGAAATCTTGGCCGGTTCGTTCAAATTTTTTGATAATCTTATGTTAGAAAGTCTTGTCTTACACATTTTCCCAAAAAAATTGTGCCTTCTTGCATGGAGTCTATGGATTAGGTGTTCATAGTTGACAATCAGCCATATGTCCTAAATCAAAAGCTAGATCCTCCAGCAGTAGCATGGGTGGAGATTGATTTAGCTCACATACTTCTTAATATACATTCCCTTGAGAAGGATGTAGTGAGCAAAGAGGCCACCAATGTGTTCTTTGGCCTTCACCACTCCATAAATCATAATTGTGAACAATAGGAAGTAAGTGACCATCCTTTGTTAAGAGTGAGAAACAAAACTAGATATAGAATTGATTATTTAAAAAAATGTGAGGTACCTAGTTGCACATAACTCAAATATACACCATAGAGAAAGATGAGAGTCAAATTGGCTACATATTTCATAGAAGCTATTGATTGTGTGAGAGACACTAATCTAAGCTTATCATCTACACTACCTTGCATTTATTTAATTCTCAAGCAATATTAAGAGAGGAAAAATATACTTCTAAATGCTACATAATGTAAAATTGTTTCATGCATCTTTATCCTAAAAAGGTGAAATTATTATGAAGTAAATTGTTTTGTTCTTTAAAGTATGATTCTATCCTTACCCAAAAGGGTTTTCAAGAGTGAAGATGAGTGTTTAGCTAAGAAAATAATCCTTTTCATAAGGGAAAAGATAAAATATTTATAAGAAATAGAGAAAGGTTAAAAAATTTCATATATTTTATTTGTTAGGAAAAAATATTTTGAAGGGAAAATGTGTGTGTGTGTCTCTCTCTCTCTCTCTCTCTCTCTCTCTCTCTCTCTCTCTCTCTCTCTCTCTCTCTCTCTCTCTCTCTCTCTCTCTCTCTCTCTCTCTATATATATATATATATATATATATATATAATCTATATTGTAAAATTTTAAATATTTAATTATTGTATTTATAAGATTATAATGTTAAGTGAAAAACTTAAATGTTAATTCAAATATGTATATTATACATTTTCATGATTTAATCCTATAACATTTAGATAAGTATCATAGGAGGAAATAAACTAAATAAATATTTGTAATAGTTAACTTCGGTGTATTTTTGAAGAATGTTAAATCTAAAATAAGAGTTCTTGTATTGAGTGATGATTTGAAAATTAAAATTAATAGAATATTTTTCAAGAATCATCTGATGGGAATTAGATTATCAACAAAATTCATTACATTAGATGGATTATGAATAAATATTGGGGTGATACAATCTCTGAGCTTTGCTAAGATTGAGATCTTAGCTTGTATTAAACTCTCCTTCATCATCAAATGGATGATCATGATGGTGTTGACCCTCTACAAACAAGGAGAATAATAACAAACAAGCCCTAAAAAAAATGAATAACAATAACAAAGCTCTACATATCATATCTAAAGGCACAAAAAGCTTCAACACCCAAGGCATGATTATTGCACACATTTGGAGCATACAACACACCACATATTAAACATTCCATAACTTACAATAAACCCCAATTTGAATTTAAAACATTCTCTTATCATATAGACAGCTCAACATTGCTACAAAGAGGGCATGCCATATGTCACAATGAGTTGGGATTGGTGACAGTGGGATAGTTCGTATTAATTAAAGCCTTGCTAGAGATCACTATGAATGCCAATGAGATGAAGTGCAAGATTTTCCACACCTAGGATTTCATAGTAAGTCTACTAAAAGTGAGGCACCTATCCCAAGAAGTGCATTGATAGTCTACAGATGTTCAATTACTAATCATGACATTAGTTAGCATAGTGTAATGTAGGTCTAATCCAACAGATAAAAAAGATGTGAAAGGGACTTTAGATGTTGATGCCATTAATTTCAAGATCCTTTGGTTGCTATTAGATGATAAATAAGCAAAGTAGTCTAAGGAATCATTAGCCAAAAAATCAAAAACTATGAGGGAGTCACAACCAATTAATTTATTATTCATCATTTTCTTGTATAAAGCATTAATAAATGACACAATATTTCTAAGTATGAGTCTTCCATTTCTCTTTTCCAAATAACCTCTAGGCCTCGTTTGGTTATGGGAAGATTGGGCATGGAATAGGGTTTTCAGCACCAAAACCAAGTTATGGAGGAAAACAATGGCATTTGGTTCATCTAACATATAACCTGGTTTTGGGTTTCGTCTGCCAATTTCACTCAAAAATTGGAAGAAACTTCTTCTAGGAAATAGGTGGAAGTTGAAATGAAAACTAGGTTTTGGGTTTTTATGAATGCGTTTGAATAAATCATCGGGTTCGCCGAATTTGCCTTAGGTTTTTGGAAGAAGAAATTGAGTTTTTTGGAAGATGACCATTTTGTTGTTTTCATGCTCTATTGTGTGAAGGAGAGGGTTTTTGGTTTGCTATATTTTTTGGGTTGTGGCCATGGCGTTTGTTGGGCTATGGCCATTTCCTGAGTTTGTAGGTTTTCTATGGCCATGGCATTTTCTGGGTTTGTTGGGTTTCTTGTGGCCATGGTGTGTGGCCGTGGCATTTTTTGTGATCTCTCTATGGCCATGGCTAGGGTTTCTCCTCTTTGAACAATAGCTGCAGCTTTAAACAGTTCTCTTCTCACACCCACTTTTGCATACTGGATTTTTTTAGGTTTTTTTTGTTCATTCAAACGTAACTGCGTGTTACAGGTCTACTTAGAAAACTAGTTAAAATATATGTGTTAGTTTAAAGAATAATTTTGACAACTGAGTGTCAATACACTTAACCATTTTTCAACTAAACAAGTGCCGAGTGTTAACAAGTGCTGAGTAATAGTAGGTGTCGAGTGTTAACAAGTGCTGAGTAACAGTAGGTGCCGAGTGATACAGTTTTGTTTAGGTGCCGAGCTATCTAGGAAACAACATGTGCCGAGCATCAACAATGCTTCAGGAGCCGAGTAACTCAGGATATCAGCATAAGAGTTTTTGATTGCACAAACTATGATGTAAACTATTTTTGTAGCCAACATAAGATAAATCTCGAAAGATATAGAGATAAGAATGAATCTTTAACATTTCCTATTCAATTTACATGCAGCCAATTTGAAAAGTTGGAAAGGCATGCAACCAATCAGCAAAAGACAAGTATTGAGCGGGAAATTGAGATTCAATGTGGATCATAGATCCATCTCTAACCCTAAGTCTTCGAAGTCTTTTTAAGGAAGATAAAAGGTTCATTGAAAAGATGATGAGAGGAGCAGAGCAGAATTAAAAAGGAAAAACAAAATGATATTTGGCGAGAGGAGACTTAGAAAGTAAAGAGCAACAATTCATTAATCAGTTGATCAGAACAAAGCAAGGTAGACAAATAGAAATCAGATCTCAGAGGATCAAAATCAAAGAAAGGGCCAGAACAAGTTCCTGCATTTAGTAATCAAGGATTGCAAACAATCAGGTTTATAATACCTAATACTCTCTTACCATTGTATTAGAAAGAAAATCCTATGTAGATAGGTTGGCTTAACAGCTATTTTTAGATCCTTATCAAAAGGTGATTAAATCCTTTAACAGGGTGACACTTCATGTTAAGTGTTTGAAATCCTTTAACTAGGTCACTATTGACACAGTGTAAAGCCTTTAACAGGGCAGACCATCAGAAGTGGTTGAACAATATTGGTGCAGTAATTTTTGTGGGTATCATCCCCACCCCAGTTTTACCTTCTTATTCCTAGAGGGTTTCTGGGTTACCAAATTCTAGTGTTATGTGTTGTTGATACATGTGTTTAGTTTCATGTTTACTTGATGTATTTACATGTATGTAATTTACTTCCACCTAAAAGTTTTATTGGCTAAAGTGAGATATTTATTGTTCAGCCCCCCCCCCCCCCCCCTCTCATAAGTAATCTTTCCATATTTGAATATTCCAACAATTGGTATCAGACCTAATCCAGGTTCTCACAAGGAAAAGCCTAACAGCTTGGAGGAAAAGGTCTAAAGATGGAAGCTTTCAAACTTGGAAAGATTGATATCACCAACATATTTTCCAATGGAGACACTAAAGAGTTTGATGCAGCAATAGTAGAACTGATGGAGAAAAACAAAGCTCAAACAGAGGAGATAAGATCTCTCAAGATGGAACATGAATCACAGGCCATAATGATTTTTGAAATTATTGAACAAAAGAAAAGAGCTGTTGATGATAAGGTCATGATGGAAAATGACAAAAGAAATCTTGCAAACAGACTTGAAGAAAAATGTACTAAATTGACAAGGATCTCAAACATGCAGATGGATACATTTGCCCAAATGATGAACCTTCATCATGAACTCAATGTGAAAGATATTGAGATCTCTACTTTGAAGATGAAAAATGAACTGAAAAGAGAAAAAGAGGTGGCAGAGAATCTCAACAAGTCAAGTGAAGCAATCAAATATTTTGAGCAATTACTGAAATCCCCAAGATCAACCCATGATACAACAGGACTTGGATACAACAACACTCAAGTTGGAGAATCATCAAAGAGTACAAAACAAAGAAGTGATAAAGGTAAAGATGTTAAATCTACATGTCATTTATGTGGAAAGAAAGGACATACATCTAATGTATGTAGAAGCAAGAATGCCCATCAGCATGATAAACCTAAAAGTATAAACCATTGTCATAGATGCAAGAAGCAAGGTCATCAAGCATATGAATGCAGAATCAAAACTACTAAGATATCAAGATTTGAGGGTCACTATAATAATTGCAAAAAATATGGACATAGAGCTTTTGAATATAGATCAAAGCCTATGTGGACATTAAATCAACCAGCAAAGACATCAAACCATGAATTTTTGGATTACAACACCAGGTACAGTTGTCACTATTGACAAGAATATGGACATACACCCTAGAATTGCAGAAGAATGCATTTCAAGGGAAACTATAAAAGATGGTTGAGTCAAACTACATGTTTCAGTTCCTTAAAAATTGGTCATGTCAGCAGGAATTGCCCAATAAGGTCAAAGGCTTCAAGTTCTGAGTTCAGCAATGGAAAGGCAAAGGTAGATGTTGGACATATCAGAAGTGAAATGAATAAGACATGGAAGAAGAAAGATGAGTATAGCACATCAAGTGCAAAGATCACTTTACCTAATAGGTCAAGTGATCACACTTCATCAAATTAAGCAAGAATAAGTGTGTGGAACTGATAAACCAAGTTACATCATACATCAACTCCAAGACATAGAAGAACTGCAAAGAAGAAATCAGCATAAGCAAAGATGCTAAGTCAAAATTGAGAGTTTTGCAAGATCTGTCAAAGTTGTCTTTAGGTGCCGAGTTGCTAATAGTGATCGAGTTGATAGATGATGATAAGCTGTGAAATATCAATAGGAGTCGAGCAAAGTGAAACACAATGGGTGTTGAGTCATGTTGAAACCCTTTAGGTGCTGAGTAGACAGTTGTCAGTGCACTAAGCATTAATTACTCTATTTTGAAGGGTACATAAATTTAATTTTTGATCATTTTCCAACCATTCAAATGAGAAGCAAAGCCGAGAAGAGCGGAGAAGATCAAGGTCAGCTCAGAAGCCATTTGTGAAGATTTCAACAACGATTCAAGACAAGTTTCATCGATTTGAGGTATTTTACTTAAGTGTCGAGCTATGTAGAATTTATAAACTTGTTTAAATCATAAACCCAAGTCTGGAAAACAATTGCTTCTGGGTCAGGAACCACTAAGGGTAGAGAGAGTCATGAAATACAGCTGGTCAGCAATGAAGTTAAACAACCTGAATTCAAGCCCATTCCAGAAGTAGCATACAAGAATGATCCTGCAGGTGCATTATCAGTTATTCTTGATAAAGTTGTTATGGTCCAAGATGTTCACAGATGTTATAACTGAAAAATTGGAGCCATAGGAGATTTAGAGATCTATAATGCATATGAAAAACTATGTGAGAACAAAAGATTGAAAGATGAGTTCTCAATAATAGAAAGAAAAGGATTAACCAAAACCCTAGAATTTCCCATCATTTTCAAAACTGAATGGGTACAGATAGTTTTGAGCAGAATACATGATGGAGCCTTTTGGTTAGAGTCAGGGCCAGTAAAATTCACCAAGAAAACTGTTCATAGGGTTACCAGTATTCCAACCCTAGATCGGCCAAAGACCCTACGAAGTGACAAAATGGAAGTAATAGAGAAAAACATAGGTGCTAAATGGAATAATAGAGGAATGACTATTGACACAATCACAGATTTCCTACTAGATTTTACTGTGAGAATCATTTCAGACAAATTCTATCAATCAAGCAGGTTATATAGTGTACCTTGTATAGCAGTTTACATTGCATACAAGATAATTAAAAAGGATCACACTTATGATCTAGCAGAGCTCATGTTTCAACAGATTAATCAGAATCTGGGAGCTATAAGGAAGAGTAAGGGAGCTCAATGCAAATTTGGATTAGTTTTGGTGTGCATATTTTTCTATCTGATGAAAGAATTCCCTTTTGTGGGTAAGGTAAGATGGAGTCTAGACAAAAAAATTGTTGAACAAATCAATGGATACATTGAACAAATGGGTGAAAATTTTGATCCCAAATGACTAGTTACTTTGAGGACTTCAAAAAGTCCATGAAACAAAGAATGAGGATTCCAGTCTCACTGACTGCAAAATATGAAAAGGACATTTGTTTTCTTGTAGATATAGATTATTTCTATATACAAGCAGTTATACCTAGAGTAAGATGGCTTAGGCCACTAGGTTATGAGTTCTTGATATTGATCAAGCTTTTGCAGCGATAATAGCCCTCCTTGCAAAAGAAGTTGATAAAAATGTAAAATCTTTTGGAACCTATGATGTTGTTAAATCAAGGGTGATAACAAATTTGAAGACTGCTTCTGCAGTAAAGAAGAAAGAAAAAGTGGTGAGACAAATCAAGAGAAAATTTGGTGTTGAAGAAGAAGGAACAGCAGAAGAGGAAGGAGAAGACATTGAAGAAGAGGGAGATAAACCTCAAGGTCTGACTCAAGGGTTAGGAGAAGATAAAGAGGAAAGTGTTGAGGAAGAAGAAGCCAAGGAAGCACAAGTTAAAAGAAAAGCCACAACTCCTCTTGCTACTCAATCCAAGGGAAAGAAAGTAGTTGCTCATGCACCAAAGAGACCTACCACAAGGGCTGTAGCACAAAAAGCCCAAGAGGAGGCAAAAGGAAAGAAGAAAGACTCAAAGAAGACTGCTACCTAGTCTAAGAAAAGAAAATTTATTGCCCAGCCTAAAATAGATGAGGAGAAGATAGAGTCAGAGGACAATAGTCAATTTCAAGTAGTAAGACACAAACCTCAGACTGTTGTTGATAAATTATGTTCAAAAATTAGGAATGATGATTTGAAAGGTTTAAAGAACTTGAATTTTTCTAAGCTCACCAAAGAAGAGAAAAACAAATTAGAGGAATTTGTGTATGCTATGATGGCTGAATATAAGCACACACCTCTAGAATTAGATGAATCAATGCCTAAAGAATTGTAGAAAATTGTAGAGGATAAATGGCATTTTTGATTACGAACGGAAAGGGAGATAAGGGAGTCAAAATTAGCTAGATTGTTGCTTGATTTGTCTAGAGATCAAGTAACAAATGCAATAAAAAGGCATAATAATAGATTCACTCCCAAGCATAGAGCATTCAACATATTACAGAATAAAATCGAAGAGGTAGTTACAAAATCCACAAGATTGTGGAAAATAGTTTACAAGAACATAGAAGATGTGTATAATGAAGAATTTAAGGCAGAGGCAAGTGCCAAGATGAGAGAAAAGAAGATGTCAGGAACCAAGGAAAAAGAGAAGGAACAAGTGGGGAAGAAAAGTGAAGAAGAAAAGGAAGAAAAGGCACATACAAAGGAGAAAGAGGAAGAGAAAGATATAGCTGGGCCACAAGATCAAAGTATGCAAAACACACAAGTATCTCTTCCTAGTCCTCCTCATGCCACCATCACACCTGAAGATATTATAAAAATAAAAGATGTTATAGACACTTCAAATCCAAACATCAATCCATTAACTACAGAGGATTTAGAAATCCTTGACCAATCATCACTAGTAGCAAAATTAAGTTCAAATCCTGTATTGGTCAGTGTTGATGAATTACAGAATCCAAAAGTTAAAACAAAGATAGTCAAGGTAAAAGCACAAGTGCCACCCTCGACCATACAAACTACTTGTATTCTATTTCTTCCACCACCACCTCCACCAAGTGTAGTCACTTATACACTTCAAATGTTGAGTATAGCAGCAGGGGAAATAAAAGAAACATCTGAACAATCAACAAGTTCAACCCCACCTAGCAATCATAAAAGGGATACTCAAGCTGAAGAAAAAGATGAGACAAAGAAGAAGGAGAAGTCTGTAATACAAACACTAGTTGCATTACCGAAATCTAGTACTCCAACACAAACTCTTCAGCAGCCGAGCATAGATGGGTTACAGCTACAAATCAGGACACTAGGCTCGAGCTCATCAAAGGCAATCAGGAAACTTCACTATGGAGTTCCTGAGCTTGATGAAGAAATAAAGATCCCATATTATGAATCTAGCACTCTCACTGAAGAGAAGATCAATGAAATTCAGAGTGCATTGGACAGAAGAAGGAGATAAGAAGCACTAACAAAAGAACACAAGCATAAACTTACCTTGAATGAAATCAAAGACATATTCATAGAAGCTTTCTGCTTATAGTTCCCAGATGAGTCAAGACCAATTATAGAGCAACTATCTGATATAGTTGACCAGGTGACTAGTGAAGACTAGGAAACAAATGCAAAATTGATCGAATGGTCAGAAAGGAAGTTCCAAGGCAAGGTAAATAATAAAATATCCGGTGATATAGCACTATCACAAGTAGAACTGGCAAAGAAAATTAAAACAATTAAAACTATACTAGGAAACATCTTTTCCCTGTACAACAAGTTGTGTGATTTTTCCACATTCACACAAGACACTAGCCAGGAAATACTGAGCTTGGAGAATAATATGAAGATTTCTAGCATGCAACTCCCCACAAATCTAGCTCAGAGTGAGAAGAATTTTGCCCAATCGCTTCACACACAAAGAGAGTTAGTTGTCTTAGCAGTAGAGGAGGCAACCACAAAAGATAAATTGATGCAAATTCAATCCTCAATAACTCCTCATTTGGAACTACTTCACAAGGAGTAGATAAATGCAGAGAAAGTCCTTAAGAAAGACCTCAATCTTTCTTCACCTGATGGACTTGTACACCTAGCAGCAGAGATTGCCATCCAGCATAAGTCATTGGATGTCGCACTAGCAAATTGGGATGCAGCTCTGAAGGTACTCCTTGAAGTAAATAGTACATTTTTGGCCAAGTATGGCATTTCCTTGTAAGACCCTTGACATAAGTGTCAAAAAGGGGGAGAATAAGTATGGGGGACTGATAAGAAGATATTAAGTATGGGGGGGTTAAGTACAGGAATGAAATGATAAGTATGATAAAAGGGGGAGATAGAAAATTTTGATTAGTCAGAATGTAGAAATAGGACAGAAATCACTGAGTGTACATACATGATCAACTAACAAGGAGAAATAAGGATCTTAGTTAAGTGTTTTTGCCACTCATGTCAAAGAGGGAGATTGTTAGTTTAAAGAATAATTTTGGCAATTGAGTGTCAATACACTTAACCATTTTTTCACTAAGCAAGTGCCGAGTGTTAACAAGTGTCGAGTAACAGTAGGTGCCAAGTGATACAGTTTTGTTTAGGTGCCGAGCTATCCAGGAAACAGCATGTGCTGAGCATCAGCAATGCTTTAGGAGCTGAGTAACTCAGGATATCAGCATAAGAGTTTGTGATTGCACAAACTATGATTTAAACTAATTTTGTAGCCGACATAAGATAAATCTCAAAAGATATAGAGATAAGAACAAATCTTTTACATTTCCTATGCAATTTACATGCAACCAATTTGAAAACTTGGAAAGGCATGCAACCAATCAGTAAAAGACAAGTATTGAGTGGGAAATTGAGATTCAATGTGGATCGTAGATCCATATCTAACCCTAAGTCTTCAAAGTCTCTTTAAGGAAGACGACGGGTTCATTGAAAAGATGATGAGAGGAGCAGAGCAGAATTAAAAAGGAAAAATAGAATGATATTTGGCGAGAGGAGACTTAGAAAGTAAAGAGCAGCAATTCATTAATCAATTGATCAGAACAAAGCAAGGTAGACAAATAGAAATCAAATCTCAGAGGATCAAAATTAGAGAAAGAGCCAGAACAAGTTCCTACATTCAGTAATCAAGGTTTGCAAACAATCAAGTTTATAATACCTAATACTCTATTACCATTGTATTAGAAAGAAAATCCTATGTAGATAGGTTGGCTTAATAGCTATTTTTAGATCCTTATCAAAAGGTGATTAAATCCTTTAACAGGGTGACACTTCATGTTAAGTGTTTGAAATCATTTAACCAGGTCACTATTGACATAGTGTAAAGCCTTTAACAGGGCAGGCCATCAGAAGTGGTTGAACAATATTGCTGCAGTAATTTCTGTGGGTATCATCCCTACCCCAGTTTTACCTTCTTATTCCTGGAGGGTTTCTGGGTTACCAAATTCCAGTGTTATGTGTTTTTGATACATGTGTTTAGTTTCATGTTTACTTGATGTATTTACATGTACGCAATTTGCTTCCACCTAAAAGTTTTATTGGCTAAAGTGTGATACTTATGATTCACCACCCGCCCCCCCCTTTCATAAGTACTCTTTCCATATTTGAATATTCCAACAATATGCTTAGGAATGAGTCCCAGTATGTTTAACTCTGATTACTTGTATATATCATAGTTAAAGTTTTAATTTTTTGTACTCACCAATGAAATTTACAAGTATATCAATAGCTTTTATCTATACATAGCTGACCTATACATAGTTTATCATGGTTCTATTTCTATCTACTATCTTCTTATCAATTTAGTGAATATATGTGGTAACTGTTTGTTTCAAATCTATTTTTAAAATAGTCAATATGTGCTCACTAATAAATTCGAGTACAGTGTTGAGAGAGATCAGTACTAGTGAAATGAACAATTAAACTTTGTAATAGTTTCTGGTTGTTTGTTTCAAATCTTTTTAGCAAAATAGTCAATATGTGCTCACTAATAAATTCCACTATAGTGTTGTGAGAGATCAATACCAGTAAAATGAACAACCAAACTTTGTAACAATTTCTTGCTAGTAATGAGTTCTAGTATGCTATTGTGAGAGATGAATGCAATATCATTAAATAGAGCTAAGTCATAAACTTGTGCTCACTAATAAATTCTAGTATAGTGCTATGAGAGATCAATACCAATGAAATGAATAGCAAAACTTTCTAACTATTTCTTGCCAGTAATGAGTTCTAGTATACTGTTGTGGGAGATGAATGCAATACCATTAAATAGAGTCAAGTCATAAATTATGTATGGATCAACTATGTATAGATCAATGGCAATCATGGCTTTTATCTATACATAATCAATATGTGCTTAATAATGAATTCCAATATGTACTCATGTGATTACCTGTATATATCATAGTGCCAATCAAGTAAAACATGGAAATCATGGCTTTTATCTATACATATTTGACCTATACATAGTTTATCATGGTTCAAATCTGTTTAGCAAAATAGTCCAATATATGCTGTAACAGTTTGGTTAGAATTTGTTTGACAAAATAGTCAATATATGCTCACTAATGACTTCTAGTATAGTGTTGTGAGAGATCAATACCAGTGAAATGAACAACTAAACTTTGTAACAGTTTCTTGCTAGTAATGAGTTCTAGTATACTACTGTGAGAGATGAATGCAATACCATTAAATAGAGCCAAGTCATATACTATGTATGGATCAACTATGCATAGATCAATGGAAATCATGTATTTTATCTATACATAATCAATATGTGTTCAATATGTTCTCAACAATGAATTCTAGTATGTGATCATGTGATTACATGTATATATTATAGTGCCAATCATAATAGCAAAACATGGCAATCATGCTTTTATCTATACATAGTTTATCATGGTTCAAATCTATTTAGCAAAACAGTCCAATGAGTTCCACTATAGTGTTTTGAGAGATCAATGCAATACCTTTAATCAAAGTGAATCATGCTAATGAAATGAACAACTAAACTATGGATATATCAAGTATGTATTGATCCATGCAAAATCATTCAAATTACTTATGAGGTCATAAACTATGTAAATATAAAAGCCATGATTTCAAACTATGTATAGATCAATGCAGAAAGAAACTCTATTCCCATTGCCAACAATGCTACTTTTCATCTTCTAAAAGATGAGCCTCAGTTTCAGTGGACCCAATGGTTTATTAAAACACATTCATAAAAGCCCAAATTTAGGTTATAGTTTGTACATGCGTATGTGTACATACATACATGTGTCTATACATTTATACATGTGTGTACATGCATACATACATACATACATACATGTGTGTGTACGCATGTACACACATACATACATGTGTGTGTACGCACGTACACACATACATACATGTGTGTGTACGTACATACATGCATACATACATGTGTGTGTATGTACATACATGCATACATGTGTGTGTATGTACAGACATGCATACATGTTTGTGTGTACATTAATACATGAATACATGCATACATCCATTCATGTGTGTGTATGTACATACACACATACATACATGTGTGTGTACGTACATACATGCATACATGTGTGTGTGTGTGTGTACGTACATGCATACATATATACATACATGTGTGTATACATATAGACAAATGAAATCAATATTATGCTTTCATTGGTATAAATAGATTACATGGAGTATAATGACACATTATTGTAGTTTGTTCTTTATGGGCTTATGATCCTCAGTAGTTGGTACTCCTTGCTGTATTTGAATAAATAATTGACTTCTTAATGCAATGAGGCTAGCAAATAATCATGTTGTATCTCGATAGGTGATAGTTGATATCTCATAACTGATAGTGTTTAAATTGTCCACCTTTCAGGTCATTGATGGATCCTATGGAGAGTATAGAGGTCCAAGGAAGCGTAGTTAGGAAGACCACATACACCCGCATTCTCACAATTCTTTTTTCTTTTGTTGGCATAGCCAAAGTACTGGTAGATCAAGAAGGCAATCAAATGGGTAAACAAATAAGAAAAGGAAATTCCTTTTGTAGAGACATTATTCATTCGAATGAGGTGGATTGTCATGATCAGATTCAGATGAGTAGGATAGCCTTCTTTTCTATAGCTCATATTCTGAGGCTAAAAGGAAGCTTGATAGATACGATCCACTTGAAGTTAGAGGAACAACTAGTGATGTTCCTCCACACCCTTGGGCACAATCTAAGGAACTGCAAGATTGCCCATAACTTTGGGCACTCAGGAGAGACAATCAGTCGGTACTTCCACAGGGTTTTGATGGCTATCTTAGCCCTTCATAGAGATTACTTCATACCACTTGGTCCAGGCACTCCTCCTGAAATTAGTGGGAAGGATCATTTTGAACCATTTTTCAAGGTAAATCACACATTGTTACAAGTTTATTGTCTAGAATGTTATCCTTATCTTATTATTACTTGAGCATACATTTGATCAATGTATCATATCCCACAGGATTGCATTGGAGCCATCAACGAAACCCATATTCCAGTGTGAGATGATGTCAACATATAGGGTAAATATCATGATAGAAAATCGAACCTATCACAAAATGTTATGGGTGCCTGCTCCTTTGATTGTAAGTTTTAGTATTGTCTTGCTAGTTGGGAAGGCTCTGTTGTATATAGCTATGTTCTAGCCTCAGCTCTATCCAGATCAGATCCACTTGTAGTTCCCCTTGGTAAGTCAAATCACATTTTAATATACTCAAGGTTATGCTAAATGGTTCAAGTATTGACAATATACTTTCTTTATGTAGGAAAATATTATCTTGTGGATGCTGGATATCCAAATTCACCTGGATTTCTCACTCCTTATCGATGTACACGCTACCACTTGAAAGAGTGGTCAAGAGAAAACCCAATAAACTCTGCACATGAGTTGTTCAACCATCGACACTCCTCTCTTAAAAATGAAATAGAATGTACATTTGGTATTCTAAAGCAATGTTTTCCAATCTTAAGACATGCAACGTCTTATGATATCATGACACAATCCTATATTGTTTTAGCATGTTGCATACTTCACAATTTTATCACAATAGAGGATGGCCTTCCATCGAAAGAAGCTATTGAAGAGGAAGATGATCATGATGGGATAGAGGTACCACTTCTTGAGACATATGGGTTGTCTTAGGAGGATAGAAATGAGTGGGCCTACTTTCGAGAAGATATAGCAAATAGGATGTGGGAAGATTATAGATCTCGAGAATAAATGATTTATTAGAAGGCTATCGGCTTTATATGATTAAATTTATGTATGCATATACAATGATGGTGTGTGATTTTGTTATTCTAATATAAGTCTTTCCTACATTCTAATTAAATAAAAAGAACATTAACTTTCAATTTCACACCTACATTATGTACAAAAATTGTTGATCATATTTGCAATACACAATCCAACTTGAAATATAGATTACATTGTTTTAAATGCAAGAAAGCACAATTATTATACATCTTTGCATTGATAAAGTACAATAACATACTTCATAATGGGGCTCGTGACTATTTACTTGCCATTGATATCACCATTTTGTCTTACTGGTAGTCTTTTTGATGTTGATGTGTTATCATCAATTATTGTTTGAAATGTGTATCATCTTCAGTTAAATGCTTTCAAGTTTATTAAATGTTAGCCTCATTGCATTAGGATGTATTAAAAAATGATATTTAAAGTTTATCATCTTCAATTTTAAATGAAACAGAGCAAGGAGTACCAAATGATGAAGATCATAAGCCCACTAGTAAGAAGAGAACAACGAATTCGTTGAAAATCCTATTTTTTTGATGTTACTGCTTGTTGCATTCCATTTAAATTTAAAGAGCAATAAATTTCAATTTTAGTTGTATGATTACTTTAAATTGTAAAACATTTACCTATTCAATATGTTAGCCTTGTTCCATTATGGCGTATTACAAATTGATAGTTAAAGATTTTTACCTTCAAATTGAAATGAAATACAGGAAGGAGTACAGAATGCCATATACCAAGCTCATGATGAGCATGGATGGATCTGATCATGTGAACCAGATGTGTCCTCCCATTACTTTGAGTGATATAGATGGATCCCTCACTATGAGCAACAAATCTTCTTCTTCAAAGAAGAAAATATGGACAAAATCGATGGAACGCAAGTTTCTAGATTTGCTCCTCGAACAAGTCCATCTCGGATGGAAAGGTGAAGGTGGGTTTAAAAAAGAGGTGTGGACTGCAATAGAGAGAACATTCAATGCAGTGATGAACTTGAATTTTTCACGAGATCATTTTAAGAATAAGCTAAAAACATGGAAAGTAGGATATAAAGTAATGGACTTGAAAAATACAAGTGGGTTAGCTTGGAATGAAGAAACTCAAACTGTGGATGCTGAGGATTCAGTGTGGGATGACCTTTTGAAGGTAGGATGATCTTTGTACTCTTTTCATTGAAGAAAATTTCTCTTATTATTTTAATAATGAAAAACTTACAACCTAATCCATCTATTAATGCTTACATGTAGAGGAGAGAATTCAAAAATGCAAAAATGTATAAGAGGTCACCTTTCAAATATTTCAATGAGTTGACTGTAATTGTCGGTAATGACATTGCTAAATGGTTCGTATGTACAATGCCCCTTGATGCTGAAGAAGGGCACCCTATGAATGATGCATTTAATGTGCTTGATGAGGATGATACCAATTGTGGTACACCTCTTGACAGCCAACCAGATATTGATGAAGAGTTATATCATTCCAATTAGTCGAGTGCAAGTGCTAGAGGGACTCCTCCACCATCATCATCAAGGAGGGGAAAGAGGAACAAGACATCTTTGGCTACATCATTGGATGCGATATACGAAACTATGAAAGAACTGAAAGATGGCCTCGGTAAGCCTCAGATTGTAAAAGTGGATAAATCCAAAGATGATAATATTTTGACTACTGCATATACTACTCTCAAAGCTGTCCCTGAACTAAATCAAGCAATTTTTGTGAAAGCACATGATACCTTTGTGCTTCAACGTGAAAGAGCCAAAGGGTTCTTAATGATGGATGAGGTGAAGAGAGTGGAGTGGATTGCAATGACATTTGGTACCATTTAGCTATTTTAGCTACTGACTGGATTGCAATGACTTATGCTACATGATTACTCTATTCAATGGTTTTGCATTAATTTCTAATAGCACTAAACTAAAACTATATTGATATCACATCACTATATTGGAACTCATTATTGAGGACATTTTAACTATTTAATTAGTGATCTCTCACAGCACTATACTGAAAGTCATTAGTGAGCATATATTTACTATTTTGTTAAACAGATTCTAAACAAACTGTTACAGAATGTATTGGACTATTTTGCTAAACAAATTTGAACCATGATAAATTATGTATATCTCAACTATGTATAGATAAAAGCCATGATTGTCATTGATCTTCCATGTATCCATACATAGTTTATGAGTTGTCTGTGTTTAATGGTATTGCATTTATCTGTACATAGTTTATGACCTCATAAGTATGTTGAATGATTTTGCATGGATCTATACATACTTGATATATCCATAGTTTAGTTGTTCATTTCATTGGCATGATTCAGTTTGATTAATGGTATTGCATTGATCTCTCATAGCACTCTACTAGAAGTCATTAGTGAGCATATATTTACTATTTTGTTAAACAGATTCTAAACAAACTGTTACAGCATGTATTGGACTATTTTGCTAAACAAATTTGAACCATGATAAACTATGTATATGTCAACTATGTATAGATAAAAGCCATGATTGTCATTGATCTTCCATGTATCCATACATAGTTTATGAGTTGGCTGTGTTTAATGGTATTGCATTGATCTACACATAGTTTATGACATCATAAGTATGTAAATGATTTTGCATGGATCTATACATACTTGATATATCCATAGTTTAGTTGTTCATTTCATTGGCATGATTCATTTTGATTAATGGTATTGCATTGATCTCTCATAGCACTATATTGGAAGTCATTAATGAGCATATATTTACTATTTTGTTAAACGAATTCTAAACAAACTATTATAGCATATATTGGACTGTTTTGCTAAACAGATTTGAACCATGATAAACTATGTATAGGTCAACTATGTATAGATAAAAGCATGATTGCCCTGTTTTGCTATTATGATTGGCATTATGATATATATAGGTAATCACATGAGCACATACTAGAATTCATTATTGAGCACATATTGACTATTTTGCTAAACAGATTTGACACAAGTAGCCAGACACTATTACAAAGTTTAGTTGTTCATTTCATTGGTATTGATCTCTCACAGCACCATACTGGAATTTATTAACGAGCACGTATTGACTATTTTGCTAAATAGATTTGAAACAAATAGTTACCACATCTATTGACTATGCTAAGCAAATAGTAGATAGAAATAAAACCATGATAAACTATGTATAGGTCAGCTATGTATAGATAAAAGCTAGTGATATACCTGTAAATTTCATTATTGAGCACATATTGAGCACATATTGATTATGTCTAGATAAAAGCCACGATTGCCATTGATCTATACATAGTTTATGACTTGGCTCTATTTATATGGTACTGCATTCATCTCTCACAACACTATACTAGAATTCATTACTAGCAAGAAACTGTTACAAAGTTTAGTTGTCCATTTCACTAGTATTGATCTGTCATAGCACTATACTAGAATTCATTAGTGAGCACATATTGACTATTTTGCTAAACAGATTTGAAACAAACAATATGTATGTACACACATGTATATATGTACATACGTACGTATGTATGTATGTGCGTATGTATGTACACACATGTATGTATGCATGTATACATACTTGATCTATGCATTGCATTGATCTCTCACAACACTATATTGGAACTCATTATTGAGCACATTTTTACTATTTTGCTAAGCATGTATGTATGTATATGCGTATGTATGTATGTATGTGCATATGTATGTACACACATGTATGTATGTATGTATGTATGTATGTATGTATGTGCATATGTATGTACACACATGTATGTACGTATGTATACAAACTTGATCTATGCATAGTTTAGTCATCCATTTTATTGACATGATTTGCATTGGTCAATACGTAGGATAGTTGTTCATTTTATTGGCATTCACATGATTGGCATGTGAAGTCATTCCAGACAGTTAATTGGCTTTGTGTAATGGTATTACATTGATCTATCACAACACTATATTGGAAATCATTACTGAGCACATTTTTACTATTTTGCTAAGCATGTATGTATGTATGTATGTGTGTATGTATGTATGTCTATGCATATGTATGTACACGCATGTATGTACATATGTATACATACTTGACCTATGCATAGTTTAGTCATTCATTTCATTGACATGATTGGCATTGGTTAATACATAGTTTAGTTATTTATTTCATTGGCATTCACATGATTGGCATGTGAAACAATTCCAGATGGTTAGTTGGCTTTGTTTAATGGTATTGCATTGATCTCTCACAACACGTAGTTTATGATCTCATAAACATTTGGTATAGTTGTTCATTGCATTGTTAATTAGAGTTATATTTGAACCATACATACATGGAATACACAAGGAGTGGCAAATGATGAATGCTCAATTGTAGAACTTGAAAGAATATAGAAATGTGATTTGCTAGATGATTGTATAGTTCATGATTCTATCCTATGTTATATCTATAGTCCTAATTTGCTTGCATATGTTTTTATTTTTTGTCTTTTTGTCCCTATTTGATTTCCTATGTATGTTCTTGTTGACAAGATTATCAAAAGTATTGAGGATTTCTGGTAGATGATTGTACAGTCATGATTATGTCCCATGTTATATGTATATTCCTAATTTGCTTGGAAATTTTTTAAATTTCTTGTTTTTTTTTTCCACAATTTGTTTTCCTATGTACGTGCTTCTTGACAAGATTGTCAACGGTATTGATAAAGTGTCTTTCTCTTGTATTTTTTTTATTGCTCTTGATTTGTTGATACTGCATGACAACACATGCTGATAAAAAATGAGCTATCTAATGATTGTTTACTGTGTTTGTAAACGATCAATATTTCTGATGCCACTCCTTGGTGTATTCCATTAAAAAAAAAATCAGGTTTTAATTTTTCAAGCATATTTAGTTCATATATGCAGGATTGACCATCTAACAATATAGACAGTAATGGGAAGATTGAGCAGCTTGAGAGGGTTGCCATCGAATGTGGGGCATAAGGGCATACATCATGGATTTCTCAGTGTTTTCATATTTAAAGGTGTGCCATCAAATGTAGGGCATAAGGGCATATATCATGGATTTCTCTGTGTTTTCGTATTTAACGGTGTGTTTTCACACCACCATTCAAATCATGGATATTGTTCTATCAAGTTAGCAAGTTTTTATATTGTAGTAATTATGTGAAATTCATTATCAGAATTTCATGATGTTAAAATATGATTTATATGATTAATGGTTTTCATGATCTTTCTTTTTAAAATTGCATGGAAAATCTATGTTGCCAAAATTAAACATTTTTTAAGAGCAATTATTGACAAAGCATCATTTTTCTTGTTAAAGTTATCATCAAATGTTTAATGTATCTAAATTTAAAATGTTATATTTTTTCCTATATAATATTTCACATAAAATTTTAGTTGCATATTTTGTTGAATAATTAACTAACTTAATAAATTTACTAAAAGGGAGAGATACATAGAGGGGCAGAGAGTGCAGGATAGGAAGGGGGGATGGAGGGATGGAGGGAGAGAGTGAGAGAGAGAGAGAGGAGCTTGTGTGTTCCTACATCTATAGAAAGGTGTCTGTTGATGTGTGTTTTATGAGTCATCAAACAGTAGAACAAAATACTAAAATATCCTATCCTCTCTTGAATATATATCTGTCTATGACCTCATCAAGATCTTCAAATGTCTCCTCCCCAATTGAAAGTATTTTCCAAGTCAAAGATAGCTAGCAAAATCCTTTTGGTCTTTTCCTCCCTCCACAATATCCTTGTGTGCATAAACTCCATTAAAAATGTTTAGTGTTAGAGTCAAGTGAATAGGCCCTTTCAAGCTTGGATGGATAATACTCTCCCCTGGCTCTTTATCTGCTAGGAACTTAATGGTTTCATTCTCTTGTTCACTTTGTGAAATGGAATCCTCTTCTGCAAAATATGGATCCTTAACCTCTGTATCCTTATCATGTTCACCCTGATAGTTATCATTCTTCAGTGAACTCTCTTTGTAAGTTAACTCAACTAGGTACTTCACTTTTGTCATAGTTTTGACCCAACAGGTAAGGATGCTACCTTCTGCAATTTATTCTACATGATCTATATCTAGATCATCAGAAAGCTCCTCTTTCAATATTATCCCTGTCAAGCCTAATTCCAGATCACAAATTATACGATGATTTTGGACTCTGCGAGCTATTGCTTCAACAATTTTTCCCATTGACAGGGTCTCTTCATTTTCTCCAATCAGCAGATAAAATTCTTCATTCTAGGATGTCTCTTTATATGGTGATCTCAAATCCTTAAATCCATGTAACAATTCACTCTTTATGTCAGCAAGGGTTTCCTGCTTTTTATTGGATGTTTGTTGCTCCACACTTCTAGCATATTCATCAATATCAAGGGCATTTAATAGATCGCGATATTTTTTGACATGCTCAACAGCCATTTCTTATGTTTCCTCATCCATATCATCTATATCATGTCCAGCTTCTTCACAATATATGTCCTTAGCCATTTTCTTGGCAAGTTCATATGACTTTAGATGAATTCTAGTATCATCCAATGGATCCATAACATGGTTTTCGGACCCTACTTGTCCAGTCCCGCTAACCCTTAAAAAAACCAATAGCATTTATAAAGACAAGTCGCTTCATAGCCTCTACAGTTGGTTGTTGTAACCATTACCTACTCAACAACTTCATACTTTTCATCTAGAGTAAGGAAATGTTCTAGTGAATGAAGCTTCAATGATAATATTTCTTTTCTAGGACTATATAATGTTGCAACCATGGCCAATGGATTTTGAAGATACTGATCAAGAGCCACGGCACGCCTCACAATCCCTCTCTGTGTCGGCAACTGGTCCTAAGAGATGCGAGAATTCTCATATAGTGTAGGCAATAACTCAACTGCATAAACAATATTTATTGTGTCCAATCCTTTTGCCAAATCACGTGGATGAACACAAACATAGGGAGGGATAGAGGGAGGACACAAACACACACATATTTAGCGGCTAAGTCACAAGGTTCAAGTTTGAGTTTGAGTTCGACAACAATGAAGTTTGGATGAACTTGACAATAAATTCAATTCGACGATAAATTTGTCTTACATAATTTTTCAAAAATATATAATATATATGATCACAATTTCCAATAATGGGACAAAAAATAACTTTTTCCAAATGATTGCAAGTATGATTATTTTTTACTTTTCTTTGCTAATAAATAGAATTGAAATAAAAAATAATAATCATATTATTTATTCTTGACTAAAAAAATAAAACTGTGAATATTCAAGAATAAAAAATAATACTAATGTAGTCTAATTATAAATAAATTAAATCATATATATTAATACTTTACTCATTATAATCCTTGTGTTTCACTAATTAAATAAGATTAAAAAAAATTACATCAAATTCCAATTCCAATTCAAAAATGAACAACCAAATGCAAGAAAAAGATATTCCGAGTCATATTCTATTCCAATTCTAATTTCTAAATTGGCAACCAAACACATAATATGGATTTGAAAATTCATCTTCCGTGTCAACCAAATGGTCCAACTATCTTCCTAAAATACATAACCAAGTTTTCGAAAACCTAGTTATGAGAGAAATTCATCTTCCCTGACCAAACGGGGCCCTATTGGTTCATAATAATGTTTTTTTTGATATTTTTCTTTAGATTAATTTGGAAGCTTAATTCATGCAACTTGGGGTAAGTCAATAGACAACTACTCAATTTACATGATATAAAATAACAATTGATTTCATTCTCAAACATCAATGCCAAATTTATTTTCTTAATTTATCTTATAACAAATATATTCAATATTTAACTTTATATTTTATATACAGAAGTGTATGAGATTGAGATACTTTTGGAAGTTAATGAGATATATTGTTGTTATTAATATTCTTTATTTAATTTAGTTCATTTATAATAGTTTGGGGAAAAAAAAATTAAAAAATTTCTATTCAATTAGTCTTTTCTATCTCACTCTAAAAGTGTTGTCAAAAGAATACTTACATTTACATGTGAATATATCCAACACTATCGACTAACTCTTGCATCCTTCAAAGATGGAAGTGCTAGTTTATATCTCTATCTACACCGCCTTCAATTCAAAATATTATCACCACTCGCCCCTCGTCTTACACCACTTTCTCACCGTAAAATCTAGTTGTCATCACGTCTTTCATAAATTAATATGGTTGATGCTCGACAGTTTTGAAACCTACATTTAAATCTAGAAAAGCGGATGAATGAAAAACAAGTTGGTTGCTCCAATGTTCAGAAAATTTTTTAAAAAAATCATTTTAATGCAAATCAGATGGATGACCCATGTTGAAAATATAGAGTTTTTATTAGATAAAAGCGTTGCAAGGGTGTTACCCGAAAAAGGATTTTGGAAATTCACAACAGAAATCTAAATAATTAATTAAGGTGGAACCTTTTGCAGGGCAGTAATATGTGGAATCATAGTGTTCAGTCCCAGTCTTGTGTTTATAAATCAGTCTCACAAAATCTGCAGCCTATGTTTCGAGAATCGGTTAAGATTATTAATGTCATGAAACTTGAAAGTTTGAGCGGATCTATAAGTTTCTGCAGTTAAAAACAAATATCTAAGCTACAAATATTATATAAATTTTTAAATATCAACTTAAGCATAATCTACAGAGTTTTGGCAAGTTTTTGCTGCGTAATCTGAATCAGAGGTCTAAAATCAAAGGTAAAAATACATTCCTGAGTGCATGTCTATTTCCATTTCAAGTACTATGAATTGATTTGTCGGCGGTTTAGATAATTTAGGGAAAATATATATATGTATTTCAAAAATTGTCTATAATTTTGTATCTAATCATGAACTCAAATTTCCGTTCTCGTGTTTTCGATAATGGATAGATGAATGTTACTGATAAAAATCTAAATCAAAGATCAAAACCGAAAGAAATCCCAAAGAAAGAAGATTGGTTCAGTCCGTCTCAAATTTAATTTGCAATAGTGAGCGTTTCTTATGCAGCAACAAAGATAGAAATAGAGATAATATATTTCTATTGAAACAATTTACTTTGAAAACAACTGTCTAAAGAATAATTTATTGATGTTTAAGATGACGTTCAGGGATTCGTTCGTTAATTTTGATGATGGATAGAATGCTATCTTAAAGATTAATACAGAAAACATACAATTTGATTGTTAAAGAGTCATTCCGAATACCATACAGACTGAAAATCTCATACTATAAATATTATTTTTCCTTGAAACACTGTAAAGATAATGTTTTCTCTAAGTTAGTAGTAGAAAAACAGATGAGATAATTGGGAGCAGAACATTACCCAGATGAACAATTCTCTATAATAGCTTGAAAACGTTCTTTCCACTTTTAATAACGGTAGAAATACAGTTAACTGGACCAAATAGAAGAAAGAGTCAACATCTATTTCCATGAAATGTATAATCTCCCATTTGTCTAGATTTTTATAACTTACAGAGTGATATCTTACGGACCTTCCAACCTATGGTTGTTGACCAGATGAATGAGGGGACCCCTCACTTGTCAGGTCAAAGAGGAAGAAGTCAGAGTGGTTCTTCTCAATATGAATCAATACAAAGCTCTCGGCCCTGACGGGTTCTCCCATGCCTTTTTTCAGGAATTCTGGGACATTGTGAAGTATGACATTGTTCATGTTGTAGGAGACTTTTTCAGAATGTGGAAACTACTAAAGGAACTCAATCAGACCTTCATTGTTCTCATTCCTAAGACTGAGGACCCTCAAAGGATGGAAGATTTCAGACTCATTATCCTTTGTAACACTATCTACAAGATCTTTGCTAAAGTTATGGTGAATCAACTCAAGCCCCTCCTAGACAAATTCATTAGTCCTCATTAGAATGGCTTTGTGCCTAGGAGACAAATTCTTGACATGGTCATAACTACCCACGAGGTGATACACTCGACGGAAAATCTAAAAACCTAGGTATGGCCCTCAAACTTGATATTTCTAAAGCCTATGATAAGGTTAGTTGTTACTTCTTGTTTGCTATTCTCACCAAAATAGGGTTCTCCGATTTATTAAGAATGCTCTGGCTTTTGTTACCTTCTTGGTGATTATTAGTGGTACCCTAGGTAACTTCTCTTCCTCTCAAGGTCTTCGTAAAGGTGACCCCATATCCCCTTATCTCTTTATTATTCTAGTAGAAGTTTTAAGTAGAAATTTTGTCTCTTTATCTAACTCTGGCAGAATTAAGGGCATCAAACCTGCTTCTTAGTGCCTACCCCAAGTCTTGCAGTAGTTTGTGGATGATACTTTTATGTTTGGTGTCACCTCCATCCATGAAGCCAAAGAATGGAAAGACACCCTGAATATGTATGCTCTAGTCTTTGGCCATTGCATAAACTACCATAAAAAGTGAAGTTTTTTTTTAAACACTTGTGTCAGTTTGTGGGAAAAGGTTACTAGTATCCTTGGTTGCCAAGAGGAAACCATCCTCGACACCTATCTTGGTCTACCACTCACTGTTAATGAGATCCCAAACCATTTCTAGAATGGTCTTGTGGAACGTATGCAAAGAAAGCTAGTGTCAAGGTATGGAAAGGGAAAATATTGAGAAATGCTAGGAAACTCCAACTCCTCTCACCCTCTCTACAAGGTGTCCTGGTGTATTTCCTATCTACTTTCAAAATCCCAGGCAGATATAGAGATATCATTGAGAAAGTCCAGTGTAATTTTCTATGGTTCAGAACTAAAGAAAAGACAAGAATGAGCCTAGTTAGCTAGGAGAAAGTTCGCAAAGCTAAAGCTCAGGGAGGATTGAATCTAAGAAGAATTGGATACATGAATAAGGTTTTATTAACCAAAATTGGCTAGAAGTTGGTTAATTCTTATGGTAGCTGGAATAAAATTATAATGGCTAAATACTTTAGGGATTGACTTTTGACTAATTTATAGGGGCACAAGCTCTGCCCCAGAGCTATAATATCTAGAATAACATTGTTAACACCTCAAAAATCCTAAGAAAGGGGTGTTGCTAGATCATAGGGAATGATCTAATTCAATAGAATTTTGGTAAGCTTAGTCAATCCATGAAAACCCCCTTAGGAAAACTAATTTTTCCCCTTTGTGTGAGATGTGTACTACAATGTATGGCCCTTAGACTTGTGACTTTAACACCTCTGATAGATAGTGGATCACTTTCCAGAATCTCTAGCTAAGGGAGTCGAGTTTAGCTCAAGAATTGTAGGATCTCCTACACACCTATAGGATTCCCCTCATCCTAGTTGAGGTCAGCTTATTGTGGAAACTCACACCCTTGGGGGAGTTTAAAATCAAGTTTTCTTACCTTAGTAGGCTAGCGAGGGAAGGGGCATAGACCAAATAGCAAAAAGAGCTCCGCACCCTTAGATATTACCCAAAATAAACTTCTTTTGGTGGTTAGCTCTGCATGGGTTTATCCTCATTATTGACAACCTCCAACAGTGTGGTTGCTAACTTGCTACATTTTGTGCCTCAAATATGTTGAATCTATTTTGCACCTACTCATCCACTATCATTTTTCTATGGACATTTGGAAGGAGGTTCTTGCTTTATGGGGGGTTAGTTGGTGTATGGATAATTAGATTTCAAAAATTTCCCATTGGGAGGGTGTGACTGCCCACCATTATCTCATAAACCTTTAATAGAATCTCCCATCTTATTTCTCATGGAAAATAGGGAAGGTGAGGAACAATAGGATTTTTACAAAGTAAGCCACAACTAGCTAGGGGGTGGCTCACCAAGTTATTAGGCTCGTCAAGGAATATCGTGGGATCTAGCACTAAAACCCCCCCTCCCTTATCCCTTGAGTGAAAATAATAGTAATTGGGCTTCAGCTTGTGGTGTGAGGCCAATGGTGGCACAGTTTGACAATTCCAAAATCTACACAAGAAAGGAGATGGTTTTGCACTCACCCCCCTCGAATCTTGGATAAAGTTAAATTTTGATGGGTTGGCTATGATGGGAAGCACCACTATAGGGGGTATCATCAAAAACAACATGGGATGGTTGGTGGCCACTTATTTAGGTAACTATGGTGGAGGTTCTAATAATAAATTAGAGGTGATTGTGCTTCTCTAGAGTATGAAAATTGTCAAAACTCAGGGAGTCACTAAGTTGGTCATAAAGTGGGAATCTATGCAAATCATCAATGCAAGTAAGGGAGAGGGAAAATGGAATTGCTCGATTAAAACCATTGTATATGAAATACAAAGGAAGATGGAAAATTATCATGATATCCACATGGCATGTATATATTGGGAAGAAACAATGTGGTGCATGACCTTGCCAATGTTGGCCATGGTGTCACGTAGTTAGTGGAATGGGATGATGTCAGTTTATTGCCATCATCAACAAAAATTGTGATGGAAGGGGAGCATACCTTCAATAGTGACACATGAACTATCACATTAGGTGGTAGGTCTCCTTTTCTACACATGGTCATAGGAATGTGACACTCAACAAAGGATTATTTTGGCATGTTTGGATGTTGATTAACATTTATGTTCTGACTACTATGAACATTGGTGATTGCAATAAAAGGACATAGAGGGTGGATTTAATGACATTTAAAGAACAATTTTTTAATGATCATAAGGACAGGTTGGTTAATTACCACAATTGGTATAGTTGGCAATGACCATCTATAGAGGGAAAAGAACTATCCACATGTACTATGTTTGGAGGATTTTGGTTTTTTGGGAATTATTAAAAATTCATGATGACTATTTAATCCCTTTTCATTTTCTCCATTGTGGCTTGGCATTTTATATTTTGCAACTTCAAAACCTAGTGCAAGGATATGTTTTTGGAGGAGTTAGTTGTGGACCTTGGCAACGATATGGGCATCAGTGACTATATTGAACTAGTGGGTATGGAGGAGTGTATCAGCAATAACAAAGCTACAATGGTCTACTTGTATGAGGTGGGCCTTTTACCTTTTATGTAGGGCTTGATTAAACATAATGCGGTGACATTGATGCAGTTCTATCAAAATTGGAAGGATGGGAAAGTTATGATTAATGGCATGAGCTTTTAAATTTCTAAAGAAATCATTGTGAGGGTTGGGGATTTTTTGCTAGATGGTAATAAATGTCGAGCGATGGCTAATGTCAATGGGGAGGTGAGTTTACATAAATTCCTCAAATCCAAGGAGGGACCAGCAAGATTGTGGGGTGGGTTAGTGTGGGCTTCCCTTCCTAAGCCATGGGATACCATTTTCTACATGATTATTAGATACATTATCTTGGAGGATCATTGTTGTGTACTATATTATTATCATTTTCCTATCCTAAATCATTTCAAAAATCTAGACATTATCTCATTTTTGTTTCCATTACTACGTTTTGTGGAGGATAATATCTTTAAGGCTAGAAGGAAACACGAAGAGGAGAAACCCTTCTACCTTATCCACAAACGCCTAATGAGTAAACTTTTCATCCAACACCTGGCTCAAAATCCCCCTCTCTTGATTAAACCCCTAGCCTCTATCACCCCTCAAACCTCCTTGGACCCCATCCTAGCTCTACTCTTAAGAGGCCCAAGAAAGGTCATGCCACACCAAGATGCAGATGGAGAGGATTGAGAAGGCTATCAAGAACCAAGTGGAAAACCATACCACTATCTACCATAGGTTTGAAACCCCTAGTTGAATTTCCGCCAAGGTTATGTACTCCATGGCCACAACCCTCTACTTCCTATAGGCTAACAAAGATGAACATGACCTAGGAAAGACTACATAGACAACCTGATCCATAGATGGGTTCTTAGTGAATGATTGGCTAAAAACCATCCTGGACAAAGTAGCAAAAGTGGGGGAGGAGGATGTGGTGGGGGAAGCTCCTAAGGAGTAGAAGAATGGTAACCAGGAGAAGGAAGATAGCATCTAGCCTAGGTTTTGTTGTGTTTTATTTCTATTTTATGATTATGTCTCTGAACTTTACAACCCATGGGGTTTTTTGGGCTATTTCAATTAAGTGGACCAATAGCAATGAGGTCTTTAAATGTTATTATTAACTTTCTTATGCATAATAGTATAATAACTATGGTTAATGACAATTTGGCTCTCAAAATTTTATGGCTTTTGATGTTTAAAGTTGGTATAGGCTAGACAACTAGGAGGTAACTTCTGATAGAACTCTCAGCCTTTTTGTACTCTAGGGTTAGGCCGCTATCTTTTTGGTTTTTATCAACTATTTCAAAAATTGGAGAAATATAGAATTATTTGATTGCTTCTGGACTTGATTCAAAAAATTTAAACATTAGATAAAGGAATATTTTAAACCCTATTGGGAGGATTTTCAGTTCATTTACTGACATTTTGATTGAAAGAATTAACCATGTAAGCAATATAAATATAAATATGTGTCACTATATAGACAACTTGTCTACAAATGATGCTAGAAACAAATCAGTGCAATTTCATGGCATGTTGATACTTTATTTCCTTGTGGTTTTTATTTCGACCATCCTATTAGCTCTAATCAAGTCACTTTCCTCTCTCCTCTCTTCATAACCAAAGAATGGCTAATGAAGGGGAATCTATTAGGACCCCAAATTTTAGTTCATCATTCTACCCACATCATAATTTTTCTCATTTTTAAACATCACATACTTTGAAAGAAATTATGTTTGGAGAAATAATTCTAATTTGAGTGTGTTAACACTTTTAGTCTAGATATCAAGCTTTAGTGTGTTATGTTTAAACCCTTCATAGAACTTCTTGATCAACAATAATAATTCTAGTCAAATAACTATATGGAAAAATGAAAGGAAGTTTCAAAAATGACAAATTGAAAATCACATGGCAACATGGCTACCACTCAATGAGAGTCTAAATCATGTGATGCTTCATTAGATTTTCATTCATATAATTGGCATTTCCAAAATCCATGACAAATAGAAAGCAATGAGCAACATTTTTTGAAAACTTTTGCTGGTAAAAGAGTAGGTTTTGAGGATTCAAACAAAGATGTATACATAGGAAGTTGCAATTTCCCATACTGAGGGATATGTTATTGTGAAGACTTAATTTTCATGGCTTCAGCTAAGGAAAAATTATATTTACTTATGATTTTATTTATATTCGTTTGAGGTCCACAGTTCTATCAAGTTAGACTGAAAGGAGAGTAAATTTTTATTTCTTTGAAGTCTTAATTTATGTATTTACTTACATTTTATTTCAATATTATAAAATATTCTTTCAAAATGCTTCTATCATTTAGATTTTTTTTTTAAATTCTTTTCATTAAATCTTTTATTCATGTGTTTCTCTATATAAGATTTTATTAGAATTTATTAGAGATGCTTCTATCGTTGATGTCATTTAGACTCAAAAGAAGTGAAATTTTGGATCTCTTTGAAGCCTTTCAGGCAATTCACATGACTATGATGTGACTATCTTTTCAAACACTCTTTAAGAGATTTTCTTGTAACATCTAAATTTAGGACAACATTAATTGAAATGTGAAGATTAAAATAACTATGAAGGTTCTATCCAAATCTTTGAGGGTTTCTTCTATTTTAATTTTTTAATGACCACTTTTCTTCCAAGAATTTTAATTTTAATTTTTTTTGGGGATTCAAATCTTCTAATTTAAATTAAAGGGTGATTATCCTTAATAGCTATGTGGTTATATAGTTTTCAGCAAATTTGTGAAAGTAATAGGCATAAATGCAATCCTTCCATTACACAATGCAATGTATTTATTCATTATAATTTTCATGATTACTTTTCTTATTTAAATAGGTGTGAAAGATTGAACATCTTAAACATCAGATACTAAGACTTGATTCCTAGGCTATAAGTGTTAAATATTCAAATTTGACTTATTTTTCAAAACTTAATTTTTTCCTTCTTTTGTGGTGTTTAAGGGTGGTTGTTAAAGATGTTTACAAGTTTCTTATAAAGGAGATAATTAGATGTACAACGCTCCTCAGTAGTAAACAATATATTCTTGAAAAGCTTTCTCATAGTAACCTCTTTACCATGGACAAGATATAACTCCATTCATATTACATTTGATTCTAGTTCTCTCATACTTCTATAACTATATTATATTGATAGAAATGAGCCCGTAAGATCAATCTTATCTTTTTTTTTTAGGTAATAAAACATTGTGTAGAGTCTTCTAGATGGGATAAATTTATTTCCTAAACTAATTCTTGATTGTTCACATCTTCAGTTGGACTACAGTTGTAGTTGTTGACTCTAGTAAAATAGCTATTAGTTACAAACTAATTTCTCATGCAACCATCTATGTGTAGAGTTGGTTATGATAGAATCTAATTCAATTTTATCAAAACATATTCTAGAAGTTGTAAATGCCCTCTATAAGTAAAGGCAGTGTACTTGCTCACACAAATTTAATAAAAACATTTTATCTTCCAATTCCGTGTCACAATTATTCTTGTATTTTATTGTTGTCATATATTGTTTCATTTTTCTACATGGTATTAGAGCAAAGGTTTAGCAAGAAATAGATTGCTTAAGTTATTTGTTTACAAGGATTCTATATTGTTGGATTTTAATATTTGTTAGAATTATTTTAGTGGATAACATATTCTCTAAAAATGAGGTGTTTCCTATATTAGATCTTAAGAGGGCATTTTAGGAAAAATAAGATTGTCTAGAGTTTTCTAGATGGGAAAAAATTAGTTCCTAAACTGATTCTCTAATGTCCCCATCTATATTTAGACTACCATATTAGTTGTTGACTCCAGTAAAATGACAATTAGTTACAAGCAATTCTCTCATGCAACCATCTATAGATAGACTCAGTTAGGATAGAATTTTATTTATTTTCATCATTCCATATTATAGAAGTTGTAAATGTCATCTATAGAGAAAGGTCATGTAATTGTTCACACCAATTTAATAAGAAAAATTTATCTTCCAATCTTGTGTAGAAATTATTCTTCTCTTATGTTTTTGTTATTTATTCTTTTATTTTTCTACATTTTTTATCATATTTTGTTAGATGCAATTAAGAAAATCCATATGAGATTGTCTCTAAGCATACATGCAATATATTTCATTTGATAATGTTTTCAGGTGATAAGTGGTTATTAGATAAGCCTTTTAGCCATCATGCTATCATCTCACAAGCCTCAAAAAAAAATTCATAGATTCCTTTGTTCTGGAAGTCAAAAACTATTACAATAATAATAAGTGGATTTAATTTGATTATGTCAACCCCCTACTAGATCCTTTAGATATGGATTTAAATTATTGGTTCTTAATTGCAAACTCAAATGATTACATATTTGGGAAGACCAATTTGTATGTCAATTTCTTCGAAGCCTTAGTAATTGCTCTTCTAGATTAAAACCAAAAATCTTCATTCTAGGGAAAGACCTCAAAGGAGGACTCAAGTTTCTAGATTGGAAAGGGAAATTAATTCCATACCTCATCATACTTATGAATGCATAGGCAGAAAGAACACAATAAGGAGGTGCATTACGAATTAAAATGGCATTATTCATGCACTTTTGTGATATAGATGTAGCACACAAATGGTTAGATTTGATAGAGACCTATCCTCACCATCCTTCTTAGGGGATTGTAATGTGAAGCACCTATATCTGTGCAACAAAATGCAGTGAAAAGAAGAAATGATCATACACCCCTACTATGTATGTGGATTACCTATATTATTATATCTATATATGTATATGTATATATGTATATATGTATATATATGTAAATATACATATAGATAGATAGATAGATACTTCTAAATATCTATACATACATACATACATACATACATACATATATATATTCATATATCTATGTATATATATAAATATACATACATATACATACATACATACATATCTCTGTGTGTGTGTGTGTGTGTGTTAGAATACTTAAGAATAATTGAGAAGGGGAGATGTATCAATTATCAAAGGTCTATATGTACAAATAAAAATTTTTGGTACTGCAAATTATTCTTATGCATGCATTGACCATTCAATATATTAAACATATGCATATTGTTGTACTATGTCAAAATAATTTTGCAGAAATGTAAACATGCAATACCACAAAATCAATCACACATTTTCATGCAAGGATTTTATGTGGAAACACAATTTGGGAAAAAACCACCAATAACATGCTACCAATTTTACGTGTTATGAAGTGAGTTCTCTAAGGACGCAACCTTGTTAAAGGTTACAATGTACACTGTTAAATGTGACATGGGTAAAGGATTTCAATCACCCTGTTAGGAGTGAGGCTTGTTAGAGGACTTTAGAAAATTCCATTAGAATATCACCCTATTAAAGGATTTACTAATGATTGTTAGGTCAACCTTAGTCCAAAGGATTTATCCATACCGATACAATTGTTAGAGAGTAACAATTGAGCTTTATCTAATAACAATAAGAACTCACTTGTAGATTAAAAATCTCACATTTAGTCCTCCATTCTACTTGGCATTCATCCTCTTCCTCTCTAATAGCTTGTTCACCCTTCATACCTTCAACACCTTAACCTTCTTTCTTTATATGCCAATTGTAGACTCTTATACTCAACCACCATATGAAGAAACACACTAGACTTCTTATCTTCCTTAGGTTCTTGCCCATGAAAATAATTTATTTTGGCTTATTATCTCTATAAATAAAGAAGTTAGATATTTTTCTAGTAAATCAAAATCATCAGTTCTAGGTTTAGATAAAATTCAATGAATCTACCCATCTTTCCATTTTATTCCCTTCTAGAAACTTTCTCTACAATCCTCTTTTGAATTCACCTCAAAATGTTTTATCTTGAATTCTATGCCACTAGCTCATCATACTAATCTTTCACATGCTTCACACAATTTAGGAAATCAACTTTGTCATCTCAAATTTGGTAAATCTTTGATCTATATCATTTTATCAGTACTCGGAAATAACACTCTATTTGCTCAGAAAACACTACCTTCTGATGTGCAACCAACACTAGTTTTCTTAACATCCACTAAGTCTATACTAGTGCATAGAACATACCTACTTTCTTCACTTGGCATGAAATACATTTCTTTTTCTTAGCTCATACTAAACTTACTGCTCAACTTCAACTAATTTTTTATTCAGCCTATGCTAACCTAGGTTGGCTTGTACTATTTTTTTAGTTAGACATGGTAGACACATTTCTTTACTTAGGCTTCTTCTTGTCTTGTCTCAAGTATGCTTTCATTATAGCCTTAAGTAGATAAAAAATACACTATATCATAAATTTCTTTCTTTCTCCTAGTGCTCCTTTCATACACTACATAACTCAACTTTTCTCTAGGTTCTCTTCTTATCCTTTCTTTTCAAATCCTCTTCATCAATCAATCAATTGATAGTATTTAGAGAAATGTAAGAAATTGTCTTACCAAAAAGTAGTAGGTTTGTCATCAGTGACAAAATAATGATTGTTCCATGATAGATTTCATCAATCTTCTTCACTTCAACAATCTCCTTTCAAAAATATCCCTCTTTGGCATTGATGGAAAACCTACACCCCTACAACAATACCAAACAGAAACTTTGAATACCTTTTATTGAAATCTCTCCCTCTATTAGTATGTGATCTCTTCCTCTAATTTCTCCCTCATCTTTTCTCATCCCTCTTTAACAATATTTATCATCCCTTCTCAGATCTCTCTAATATCTCTATCTCCCTCAATACTGTGATCTCTTCCTATGATTTCTCCCTCATTTTGTCTTGTCCCTGTTTGATAATCGTTTTCCTTCTTTCTCTAATCTCTCAGATATCTCTATAATTCTGATACCTCTATCTCCCTCAATATATGCTTCAAGTACAACTATTTGTATATTCTCCCTCTTTATTTGATATATTCCTATTTGACAACAATTGCAAAGACTTGTCATCTATACATGTAGACATAATAAATTTAGGTTCTCCCTCTATAACATTGCATGTGACTATAAATCTTCTATTTTTCAACTCCTTCTTTACTTTAGGTAGGTCCTAAAGTAAGATCCACTCCATCAATTTGTAAAATATGCCATCCAAATCAGTTGATGCAGGGTATTAATCTTGCTTCTTAAGTAGATTTGGATAGGGGTATCAAACCTAGTTTATGTTTAAGATATTCATGTACATCCTTAGGAAAAGCCAATTGTGAATATATAAGCTATGTGTTCTTTTCTATTCACATATTACACTCTCACTTCTTTGTCTTGAACCAATTTTCTATACCAATGATACTTTACTTAGAAGGGATAACTTTAGCAAAATGTCCTTTGGAAAAAAAGTATAAAATTTTGGTGAATCAAACATTAGGTTAGGGGGTGGAATTAATTTCTATTCGTGAACTTTTATTTTTAATTAGCAAAAAATTTAATTTTATTGGCGATTCTTTTTCAATCATATGAAAATTCTATAAAATGCGGGTGAATCTTTTGTTGTTGATAAAAATAATAGATATAAATACACATACCTAAAAAATATGATTTTATTTTTATTACTATATGGATCTTAAATAATTATCAAACTTTAAGGTTATATTTATATCACTTGTATTCTTATAGTTTCGATCCAAATTATTGATATCACTAAGGGAGTAGCACTCTTATTATTTATATTCGTTGGGTGATCCTAAATCAATGGCCTATATCCTATTTCAAGCTAGGCTAACAAATATAAAAGAAAGTCCCCAAAACAAAGATATGTATTCCCAGTCAAATCAATTTTGGACTAAACTGATAAAGGATATATATATATTTTTTAGAAGTCTTTAAAATAGACACATGTTAAATCTATAGAATTAATCTTTAAGCTACCTTAAATTTTTACCAAATATCGACAAATATGACCTTTCATTAAGATAATCCTGAAAAAATTTAGGAAAAATATTTAATTCACTACATACAAAAATTAGATTTATTAGCAAAGTATTCACTACAGTACAAATATTTACATAATAGTATTGGTAATTGGCCTAACCATGGAACCCAATTTTGGTAAGTATAGGCAAGATAGACATCACAAATGCATAAAAATATTATCCAATTGGCAAATATTAGGCACTAAAGTTATCCTTTCTTTATTGCAATATGTTTTATCTATGTATGCATCATAGGGTTCTTAGATATGTTTATAACACTTGTATTGTCACAAGAGAGTAGCATGGGTTCGGTAATTTCTTCCTTCATTCCTTTGAGTAACTATTTTATCCATACCACATTTGTGTAATTGACTATAGGGGTCACAGATGTAGCTTTAGTAGTAGATTGTGATATACAATTTTGTTTCTTGCTAATCCAGGTGACCAATCTTTTTCCTAAGAAAAATCTAATCAATGTTTCCACCCCAATCAACATCCGTATGGGCTCTCAATTCAAACTTGTCATTTTTCTTGTAGTATAGACCATAGTCTTCTATTTCTTTTAGGTATATCATGATTCTTTTATTAGCCATTAAAATATTCTCCTTAGGATTTGCAGAAAACCTTGTAACAATATCAATAATGAATGCAATGTTTGGTCTACTATGAACTACATATTGCAATTTTCCAATCATAGACTTGTATAATGTTTGATTTACTTTATCAGAATCATCAGTTTTGGATAGTTTGTTTCGTGTCACTATAAGATTACTAACTGATTTTTGAATCCTTCATACAAAAAGTTTTCAATATTTCCTTCACATGCTTGGACTATGTCATATAAATACCATATTTCATTTGATATACTTGCAATCCAACAAAGAACTTTATCTCTCCAAACATAGAAATCTCAAACTCTTTCTTCATTTCATTTGTAAATGTCTTATACAATGCACTTTGTCCTCCAAATATGATATCATCTACAAATATTTCAGCTTGTAAATTTGTTTACCTCCTTTTTTCTTCATGTATAGATTTTTTTTTTCATCAGTCTTCTCAAAACTAATTTTCACAACATATTTTTGAAGCCTTTCATACCATTCTCTAGGATCTTGCTTCAAACCATATAAAGATTTTTGTAATCTACACACCATGTTTTTGTTGTTTGGATCAAAAACTCCTTCAAATTGTTCTATGTAAACCTCCCCTTCCAATATACCATTATGAAATACTGACTTAACATCCATTTGACAAATTTTAAATCCTTTATATGTAGAGTAACAAAGTGGATTTTTTACTCCTTCCAATCTTGCAACTGGGGAAAATGTCACTCCATAGTCAATTCCTTCTTCTTGTGTACATCCTTTGCAAACTAATATTGTCTTATTCCTTGTAACTTCACCATTCTCATATATTTTTACTATACACCCATTTGGTTCCAATAAGATTCTTGTTTTTTGGTCTAGGTACTAGAGTCCATGTTTTGTTGTTCTCAACCTAATTTAATCTCTTCTTTCATGGCTTCACTTTAATATTCATTTTTTAATGCATCCTTCACCAACTTAGGCTTATGCATGCTTCACAAACATGTGTCATTTCTCAACGTAATCATTATCATTGGTTTTTCTTCTTTATCTCCAATAATTTATTCAATAGGGTGATGTATTCTAACATACTTTGACAACCTTGCCTGAACTCTTCTTTCTATAATGTGTCTTTCAATTTTAGACTCACTATGCACTTTTCTATCAAGTAACTTGGCATTCCTTTCATGTAAATTGATCTCAGTATCATAATATACCCCAGCTTCTAATTGCAGCTCAACTTCTAACTACAACTTGACACCCATTATATGTGAGTCAATAGTCACTAATTTTTTGTTGATTAGCAACTTGATTTGTAGAATTATCATCATCAGTAAGCAAGCCTTCTATGACTTGTACTTAGTTAAAGGTATAGAGAGTTGTAATGATAACTTCTCTCAAGTATTTCAAAGAAAAATTCTTCTTGATCATCAGTATTCTAGGAGAATCCATTATAGATCTATTCCTTCTTTCACAAATTCCCATTTTATGGAGAGGTTCTAGGTGAAAATTTTGTCTCTTGATTCCTCTATCATTACATAAATTTTTTAACTCATTTGATGTAAACTCTCTACCTCTATCAAATCTTAGACACTTCAAGATTTTACCAATTTCATTTTCAACTCTTGCTAGATACCACTTAAAATTTTGAAAAGCATAAAGTTTTCCTTTTAAGAACATTATTGTTATCATTCTTGTGTAATCATTAACAAATATGATAATGTACTTTCCACCTTTACATCTCTGCACATTAATTAGTCTACATAAACCAATATGAACTAATTCTAGAATTTCTTTTGAAGTACGAGTCTTACTTTTAAAACTAGACTTTTTCATCTTCACTAACTAACATTGTTTGCAAATCACATTATTAGGTTATTTATTTTTTGAAAACCTCTAACTATTTTCATCTTACAAATACTGACCAATTTGTCAAAAAATAAATGACATAATATCTTCTGTCATACCCACACGTCATCAAATTGTATAGCAAGAGAAGTAGCATAATTTATATCAAGATACAATAGATTACCTTTAGTCTGATCTTTGCTTCTAATTAGTTGTTCATCAATTTCATAGTTATTAGCCTTTATGTTATCAAATTAAACTTTACAACTAGGACTATTCAATTGTGACACACTCAATAGATTATAGCTAAGTCCCTCAACTTATTATGTATTTTTAGACATGATATTATCTATCAATCTTATTGATCCTTTTCCTTTAATCAAATAGGGTGCATCATTATGAAATCTAACATTATTTCCATTATAATACTCAAGGTTAATGAACTTACTTTTGTCTCTAGTCATGCAATGTGAACATCTAGTGCCAATGATGCATCTGTCACTTTTGCTCACATAAGATAACAATGCAGTTTCCTCTTCTCCATTAGAATCATCCTTCATAGAATCATATAAAACTTGATCATCATGGTCTTTAGATTCATCATTGGATTCTTCTTAAGCAATGTAACATGTCTTCTTTCCCCTATCCTTGTAGTTTTTGTTGTTGTCATATTTTCTATGCTTAAATGTGTCTTCATTCTTTTTGTTTGACTTATTAAGACATCTTGCTACAATATGACCAAGATTATGACAATAAAAGCATATAATGGGTAACTTCTCTTTGTATTTTCATTTGCCTCTTTGAAAGTTCCTAGCCATCAATATTTCTAGTTCTTCTAGCTCTTCATCATCTGTATCACTGTCACTAGTAGTAGGTTTGACATTTTTCTTTTTCTTCTGTAGCTTTTTTTAGTGTCAACTTAGGTTTGAAAGTAGATTCAACATTCTCATATTCAAAATTATCAAAATTAAAAAATTAAAAAATAGTTAGTCTACCAACCAATCCTTCAAGGGTCACATTACTACCAGAGGTACACCTCGATTATTGTATAGTAGAGAATCTAATAGCATAGATAGGAAGTAGGTTTCTCAATACTTTCTTGATAATAGTCTCATCTTCAATCTGTCCATCGATCCTTGAATTACATTAATAATATCTTTGATCCTTGCAAAATACTAGACTATAGTCTCACCATCTTTCATTTTCATTTCATCAAATTTTCCTCTTAGGCTTTCAACTTTTCCTCTCAACACATTCTTTTCTCCTCCACCAATCTTTTTTAGGGCATCCCACATCTTGTTTACAGAATCTAATCATTTTATGTAATCAAACTTTGAGCAGCTTAGGAAAAATGTAATCTCCAACATTTCCTATTGTGTCCCTTCTTTCTATTTCAATTGTTTAGTAGTTGGGGATCCAGTTGGATCAACATGCACAGTGATGATAGTTGATTCTGCATAATCTCCAAGACCTCCTAGATGTAGTTTCATCAAACATTTCCATGAAAGAAAGTTCCCTTATTTAATTTTCACTCTCCTTTATATAAATCTTGATCTTTAGCTTTAAGTACCTTAAAAAATTTCTCTTAAGAACTTGGAGCTCTGATACCAATTATTGGAATAGTTTAGAATAACTGAGAGGGGAGGGGCAGTGAATCAGTTATCCAAGGTCTAAATGTAAAAATAAAACATTTCAATACTACAACTTATTCTTATGCATGCATTGACCATTCAATATCTTAAACATATACATATTTTTGTCCTATGACAAAATAATTTTGCAGAAATATAAACATGCAATACCAAAAAATCAGTCACACATTTTAACACAAGAATTCTATGTGAAAACCCAATTAGGGAAAAACTACCAGTAACATGTTACCAATTTTCATTCTTTTAAAGTAAGTCAAGTAAGGGGCTAACCCTATTAAATTTTACAATGCACATTATTAAATGTGACTTGGTTAAGGGATTTCAATCGCCATGTTAGAATTGAGGCTTGTTAGAGGACTTTAGAACATTTCATTAGAATTTCACCCTATTAAAGAAGTTACTAATAACTATTAGGTCAACCTTAGTCCAAAGGATTTATCTAGACTGACACAATTATTATAGAGTAACCATGGGACTCAATCTGATAACAATAACAACTCACTTGTAGATTACAGATCTCACATTCAATCCTCCATTCTTCTTGGTGTTCATCCTCTTTGTCTCTAATAGCTTGTTCACTCTTCAAGCCTTCATCACTTTAAGCCTTCTTGCTCTGTATGCCAATTGTAGACTCTTCTACTCAGACACCATATGTAGCAACACCCTAGACTTCTTGTGTTTCTTAGGTTCTCACACATAACTATAATTTCTTATGGCCTGTTATCTCTATAAATAGAGAAATTAGATTTTTTTTTGCTTAACCACAATCTTCCATTATAGGGTTGGATAAGATTCAATGAATCTCTTCACCTTTTCATTTTATTCACATCTATAAAATTTCTCTACAATCCTCTTTTTAATAAACCTCAAAATGGTTTATCTTGAATTCTGTATCACCATCTCATCATAGTAATCTTTTACACACTTCACAAAGTTCAAGAAATCAACTTTTTTGGCTCAAATTTGTGAAATCTTTGATCTAACTCATTAACTAGCACTTGGAAATAACACACTCTTCTGATGCTCAACCAACACTAGGTTGTTTAGCATCCACTAAGTCTATATTGGTACTCAGCACATATTAACTTTCTTTCCTTAGCACCAACTATGTTTCTCTTGCTTGACTCATACTAAACTTACTTCTCAACTTCATCTAATTATTAGTTTGGCCTATACTAACTTTGCGTGGATTGTAATTTTTTCTTGGTCAGGCTTCCTAGACACATTTCTTTACTTAGCCTTCTTCTAGTCTTTCCTCAAGTATCCTTTCATTATAGCCTATAGCCTTGAGTAGATATACAATACACTATATCATGAATTCTTTCTTGGTCTTAGTGCTCCTTTTATACACCATATAACTAAACCTTTCTCTAGGTTATCTTGTTATCCTTTTTTGTCAAGTCCTCTTCATGAATCAATCAATTGATAGCATTCATACCAAAGTAAGTTATTGTCTTACCAACAAGTAGTGAGTTTGACATTAGTGAAAAAATAATGATTGTTCCATGATAGATTTAATCAATCTTCTTCACTTCAACAATCTTCTTTCAACAATATATATATATATATATATAGATTCTTTTGAAGAATAATATTTTGACTACAAATAATTTGTGTAAGAGGGATTTTATCCTTTCTAATCAATGTTATATCTATGGTTTGGAGGTTGAATATGTGCGTCAACTTCTATTACATTGCTGATTTACTTTCAAAGTGTTGTTGATTATTCTACAACATTTATAGATCTATTGGATCATTCCTAATTATGTAGATGAGTTATTTTATGGGTGGATAAGTTTAGTTATTCATAAAGGGGCTTCCTTTTATGGAATTTGATTGCTCCTCAATTCATCTAGAATGTTTTAAAGGGGAAAAATAATAGCATGTTTCGAAACCTATCTTGTAATGCAAATATTGTAGGTAAGATAATATTTAGATTAGTTATTGAAAGCTTCCAAAATTATGATAGAATTCCTAGTGACAACAAAAACACAGTTAAATAAAATATCTATAATTGGGACTTCACAATCTTGAAGGCTCCAAACGAAAATTCCATGAATAACATGGCTTAGTCATCTCCTCCTTAAGGATGGTGCAAAGTGAACTTTGATGACATTGCAAAAGGGAATTTGGGAAGAGCTAGATTTTGTGGGTTAACATAAATGATTTTAGATGTTGCACTCATATTGTCACCATGTCTTTGTAAATTAAAACAAGCCATGTGGTTGAAGCTATGGAATCATTACACTTAGTAAATTTGGCTTAAGAAATGGAATGTTTCAATGTCTTGTAGGAGGGTGACTAAGAAAATATGATTAAAAATATAAAAGAAAAAAGGGATGCCTCTATGTCAATAAAAAATATTGAACTGATAAAATAAAACTTATCATCCTAAGTTTCAATAAAATTCACATTTCACATGATTTGAGAGGAAACAAATAATGTCAATGATAAATTTTCCAACATTGGAACTGATAGATATTACACAATTAAAACACAAAATATTAATCAAATGGTAAAGGAGGTAGTTAATATAATAAATAATGATAAGATTAGTTGAAAGAGGGCACACCTCCTAGTAATGATGAAAATGAAAAATTAAGTTATTGACTATCATGGTATGACTTCCAAGTGAATTTTTTCTTACTTTTCATGATTGTGAGCTTCATCTCACACAATTTTTGGGCATTTTTTTCTTTTGAGAAGAATCATTATCAAAATCACAATTGCAAAATATAGAAAATGGCTGGAGCTCTTAATCATTTGGAACTGAGAAAATATAAGTTGAGAAGAGATAAGAAGGCTTGGAAGACTATTAAAAGAGGTTGGGTGACTCCATACTTAGGAAATTTATTGGGTTTAATAAATAGGTCACTATTTCTTTGTGAAAGTCTTGAATGGACACTCTATGATCTTGTGTGGTAGAATAGTGGGAATTACAATGGTTCTTATTGCCAAGGTTATAAGCCTCCACAATACAAGTATGAAATATTACAAGGACTTGAAATTAGTTAAGGAAGTTGCATAAATCTCTAAATAATGTCATTGGAAGATTCCCAAACACAAAGAAGAAAAGGAAAAAATGGTTAAGGGTAGAGGTAGTTGCTATGACTTGAGTGAGTTCAAACCCATATGGTAAAAAATGTTGAAGTTTATCATGGAACTCATTATTGTTGATGATAGATTTAGTCATCTATAGAACTTCCATTTTGTCATTTTGAACCATTCCTTCCATTCTATTAAGATTTATATTTCCCATTTTATTTGCATAGATCCCTTACCCCTAGTCAAAGTAAAACCTAGGAGGACCCTTCAAAAATGTTTTTTTGTGAAGGCACCATTCTTCTTATTCATGATTATTGTAAGACTATGAGTGTGGGTAAGTTTATCATTCAAAATTTCTTTGAGAAAATAGAATATATGAACCAAAAAGTTGAGGGGAAGAAATGGAAAGACAAAGAGGTGGGTGAAAGTAGAAAATACAATACTTATTCTTAGCAAAAGTTCAATAAAGGGGACTTTGTTTCTAGAGGCAAAAATGAGAAAGATTAGGAAATGGATAAAGATTAGACTAACTTTGATATTGAGGATTGGTGATAGTGCCTCTTTGTTGGAAATTAAGCATGTGTCAAAAGAGACTGAATGTGGTGGTAATAAAGAAAATAGAAATCTCAGAATAATATAAGTGTGCACAAAAGTGACTCCAACAACATGAGCATTCCAAGTGTGAGGAAAAAGAGAGAAACACTAAAGATGAGGAAGAATAGGGTAATATTAAGGAAGAATTTGTGGAGACTGTCTTTACTTTCAAGGAGTAAGAGGGAGAAGAAAAAATAGAGGAGAATAAATCTATGAATGAGGAAAGTTAGGAGAACAAGTTGGAAGACTCTCAAGATCCAAAATGGCTCACAATACTGAGCAGAGCATGGAATTTTTTTCTCCAATTGGATATGAAAATTGACCTAAACCCCTCTGATAAAAATGATGCCAATACCATCAAGGACTCTATCCCTGAAGATTGGAATGCAAGACACTCTAAATTTTCTTAATGATTGAATTCTAAGGATTTCAAGAATGACAACAATAGCACAATGGAAGGTCTTGAGAAAGTTGAAGCGAGATACACCTAATCCTTCCATATGTAAAAATATATTATTAAGGAAATTATGAGTGAGAAAAAGAGAATGTTGGTGTTTTTTAATAAAGTAGATGAAATGGTTAAATTAAACAATGAAATGAAAACTTATTCCAAACATGATCCTATTAGCATTGTGGGTATCAAACATTACCTTAACAATGTGATTGATATGGAGTTCTCAGTAGGATGTATGTCATATAGAACATGCTAGAGAAGAATGATGAATTGCTCAAAATTATCTTAAAGCTTAATTAGAAGGTATTGAAAGCCTCTTTTGCAAATTTAAAGAATATTCATTCTATGACTATTAATAATTTTTTTATCAATCTAGATAACTACTTAGAGACATAGGAGGATGGTGTTTTTGGCCTAAGGAAAAGGACAAGAGATAGAATTAAAAATAAGTACTTTAAAATGTTCAAAGAGAAGAACAACTTTAGTGATTTATTCCAAAGGATTGAGTCTATTGAGAAGGATATAAGGTACCTTCTAAAGAAAAATGATTAATTTTTCACACTGGTTTGTTGGTCTATTATGTTGTATTTTTTTTTTGTTGGGTGTTGTCTATTATATTTGCACAACTATTCAGACTTAGTGGCTTTAGCTATTATATTATGGTGTTGTAGTAGATCTAGTAATTTAGTTCTTTTATCTATATTAAACTTTTTTTACAACATATCCTAGTGATTGCTAAGGGTTTCAAGATTCCTTGAAAACCATATTTTTCCTTAATGGAAAACTTCATAATATAGATTTTTATCCTTGTCTATTCTATTGGAAAGTATCTTGGCTTATTCATCTTATTTACCATTGTAAGTTCCAAAAATCTGATCAATTTCTTATGTACTATAGACAAATCCATCCCTTGATTACCTAAATACAATATTTTAGAACATGACCAAGCTAGAATATTTATATAGTAGTTATTATTGTTACTACTAATATTATTATTACTCTGATTACTATTAAAATTATTATCATAATTTAAGTCTAATGTGAACTAAATTTTGGTATGTACCCATTTCTTCAGGATCACTATCTCAAGTAGATACTCTATATTTTATACCCATGTTCGATAATTCATAAAGAAAAATGTTTCTTATTGACCCTTTTCTTGTTTTCCTATTTTATCAAAACCTTAATATTCCAATCATCTTACCCTTGACCTATGTGTGAATAAAAAAGTAAAATTATGTATAAGTAGAATAAATATTAATGATTATAAATTATCAATGCCTATTAGGTTATGCATAATTTCACCACCACATGTTGGTTTATTATTATAGATTTATTAGGCCATAAGTTTATTATATCAATCATGGTCATACTTCGCATAAGTGTGAGCTGTAGATATTATTTTTATTGATTTGTACTTATTTTTCAAAGATTCCCCATCTTAAAGTAGTTCACTAATGAATACTCAAATAAATAAAAAATATTTAAATGAAAAAGGAATGATTAATTATAGATATATTAATGCTAACATTTAGGCCAACACATACTTCATGTTTCCATACCACTAACTACCTAGTGTTATTTCCCTCCTTTACTATCATTGTAGACTTAATTGTTAAAGTTCTATATGATTCTTATATATATGTGTTATCCCTTAATTTATATTTCTAATGCAATACTTTTATATATTTAGAAATTGATTAACTCAAGTTGTAACAATTTCGTACTCGTAACGATGATGCTTTAATTTCTCTTAGTTAGTTAACAAAATTACTTTTATAATGATGTCATATGGTGTGCCTTAGAAAGATGTTTAGTATGTGCTCACAATGATGAGATATTCATGCTAGAATATGATATTATTTATATTTAGGATTTATTATTATACTTACCCCATCCTTGGATGAACCCACAATAGTGGGTTGAACTTTTCTGGAGGAAGAAATTCCTCTAAAATTGTGTAACTACAAATTTTCTATTTAGTAGTTTCAATCGAAAGTTTTTTATATATTTTCAAGAGAAACTATTTAGTTTCTATCAAAAATTTAAAAAATACTACTTTTTACTGAAATTATTAGTGCCACCTACTTTTGATTGGAACTACATTGGTAGTTTCAATCGAAAGTACAAAGCCCAACCAATGTTTTTAAACCTCAGCCTCACGCTTACTAGTTTCAATAAAAACTAAGAAAAAAAGAAATGTAAAGAATTTTCTATGACCCCACAAGTCATTTTCAACCTGGTGGGGCTATAGACAAAGAGCTTCGATATGAAGTGAAGTGTAGATGAGGGCATCCAAAATTATCAAACATCGAAAAGGTATGATTTTCCCCTTTTTTTACCCATTTTAAATGATTAAAGTCTCAATTTTATACATTTTTTGTTTCATTTTTTTAAAGATGTTTCTTGTATACAATATGTACATATATCATGTATGTATGTATATACATATCATTTACATGTATGTATATATATCATGTATATATGTGCATACATATATACCATGTGTATACATGCATATATGTATATGTATATGGATATATATATATGTGTGTGTGTGTATGTATATATATGTTATATACATATCATGTACATGTATATATGTATGTGTGTGTGTGTGCATATGTACATGTAGATACACATACATACATGTGTGTGTGTATACACATACATATACATATACATACATACATACATACATATTATATACACACACACACACACATATACATGCACATATTGTTGATATACACATACATTAAAAATTTTAATATACACATGTGAACTTGTAATATATTTAAAATTTAAATTCATATATACACGTGCGCGCACACGTGTGCGTGTGTGTGTGTGTGTGTGTGTGTGTGTGCGCGCGCGCGCGCGCGCGTGTGTGCGCGTGTGTGTGTGTTTTTTTAAATATTTAGCTTACCCCTAATAATAATTTCAATGAAATAACCCTAACATTAAATTTCCAATAGATAAGGTCATGATATGAACCTAAATATAAACTTCACTTGAAGGTCCTCACCCTAATCTTAAGTTTAATTAAACCTTGACTAAAACTTAATCTAAAAAATAAATATAACCACAATCCCAACCCTAAATGTCATGTAACACAATGCTAACCATCATGTAAATTTAATCCTAATCAAAACTCTAAACATTACATATTTACCCTAGAATTGACCTTGATTCTAACCATAACCATACAATCTAAATCATAGTTCCATAATCCTACAAGTGTTTAATCTTAGTCATGTAGGATGTATTATAACCATGTAATTATATAGCTATTTAGATCTAACTTTAGTATGACCCTAAACATAAACCTTTAAACCTAGAAAGTTATATAATTTTAACCCTTGTTATCCCTAAAGCTAATTACATGATGTGAAGATTAACTATAAAAATTTATAGTGTGATCCTCACTTCTTAACCCTAAAAATCCCTAATATGAATCCTAACTAAAATATTTAATCTAGATTTACACTAACCTTAAACATTTAATCCTAAAGATTCTTAAGCTTTATATTAACCCTAGAACATTGACAATGATTCTAACGATATAGCTCTGAATCCTAACCATGTAACTATAACCATAACATAAACATTAATCCTAATACTAAACCCTTACCCTAATTATATTAACTTGTACTCAACATTTAACATTAAATCCAAAAGCTAATCATAATTCTAATTGTAATGCTTTAACAGAAGTTTCACATTGAAATTAAAAAAGTTAATGATCTGACTATATAAACACAATTATAACACTAACCCTAACTTAAGAACCATAATATTTTACTCAACATAGAGCACCATATCTAAACACATGCTCCTAACCCTAACTTAATGAAAATTTACCATGATTAAACCCTAATATTAACCCTAAACTCATTCTTAATACTAAACCATAACCATAAAGTTAACCCTAGAACCATAATATAAACCATAATCATCATATAACATTAATCTTGAATACTAGCCCTAATCAAATTAGTTTATGCACTATGAGGTACATGCAACAAGAACAATACATACATGCAACTATTATAACAATAAATCTAACTGTAACCCTAACAATAAGTCTTAACCTAACCATAATATTTTAACTTTAAGCCTAGCCCTAAAATTAACTCTAAACATAACACTAACTCTAACTCTAACCATAGTCTTGCTTATTCCCCTAGTAACATTAGCCATGATCGTGACAATATAGCTATTAAACTATATAGTCCAAATATAGTTCTATATTTAAAACAATTTTATGAAGTTGTCACACACACACAATGTACACATGTTATCTTCATTTCATGTTTACAAAATTCTATGTGTACATGTACATAACATATGTTCATTTCATGTTTATGAAATTCTAGTTTCTTATATGTCATCAAGTACAATAAATTTCAACTTTATTAAATTTCATATTTAAATTTGGGATATACAGAGCACACATGTAGTAGAGTACCTGTTATGTCGATTTCATGTTTACAAAATTCTAGTTTCTTAAATGTCATTGTACTTGATAAACTAATTTTTTTTTTTAAATGTCATATTTTAGTTTAAATTTCAGGTTTACACATTATATACATGTGCATTATACATATGTTGACGTTCACTTGGTAGATCATTAGTCTCGTATTCCCCCCTGAGCATTTTCCTCCTACCCTCCCCGAGGTAGGAGTCTCCTATCACCCTTGAGCAAGAATCATTCCCACATATCAGCAACCTATCCCATCTGACATGTTCTATAATCACACTAATGAAGATATTCAAAGACTTCATGAATCCTTGGCTAGTGGCAAATGCTATAGTGTATATAGTAGTACGTGTTAGAGCATCTTACAGAGCCCCACATTTTTTAGAAATAAGATTCACAGTGCTGCTCAATCTTTTGCACATACTATATAGATTGTCCTTGACAGTAAGAGACAAGAGGTCTCTTTAGCTCTTTCATTGAAATAGGTACAAGGCTTAACATTCAAAGAGGTACTGAAGAGGGAATACTTCCCTCATTGTGCTCTAGTAAAGTATGTGATGGGGTATTCTCCTCTTAAGTGTATAGATCCAAAAATGGCTACACTTATATGCCTCAGCTTCCTTGCTACTCATGGTCATTATCCAATTAATGACCAAATTCCAATCTATATTGTATGACAACTTTATGCTAAGGTTCACTTAGGTAGCATGGTGAACTACATTGATTTACCATCTCATTTGGGATAGGGGCATGGTAGACTAGTTGATAGGTAACCAGGTCATCCACTAAAAACACATAGGTTGATTGTTGAAGAGAGGGCACCTACTATTTAAATTATATTAGGTTCATCATTTGATGAGGCCATCCATAGCACCTAGTTGTAGGGGGTGATTTATACACATGTTAGATCTATTTTGAGTGACAAGGTTGACCGCTATTTGATGTCTCATCAATATTCTAGATCATCGTTTGATGCTATTGGAATTTTGGTATATTTCTCATTAGTACAAACACTTATTCAATTCTGAATGCTTATCTAGCTCATCACTTAGTCTACAATGTATACCGAGAATTTAGTGGTTACCTTATAAGTTCAACAAGTAAACAGTTCTCACCGAGCATTCTAGAGGATACCGAGTGAATGAGAAGTTTAGCAGTGTTTATCGAGTGAAAAAGGTAAACAAAAGACTCAGTGTATATATATATATATATACATACATATATATATATATACATATATATATATGTATATATATATGTATATATATATATATATGTATATACATCAATCTCTTCAAATTTCTTCATATATATATATATATATATATACATGTATATATATGTATACATGTATATATATGTATATATGTATATATATGTATATATATATATGTATACATATATATATATATACATATATATATATCTACATATACATACATGTATATATATATATATATATATATGTATATATATATGTATATATATATATGTATATATATATATATGTATATATATATATATATATGTATGTATATATATATATATATATGTATATATATATATATATATATGTATGTATATATATATATATATATATACATATATATATATATATATATATATATGTATATATATATATATATATATGAAGAAATTTGAAGAGATTGATGTTTGCATGAAAAGAAGGTATTGGAAATCAGCAGCAAAGTAAAAGGAATTCAGCAAGGTCAACATAGGAGCAGAAAAGTTATATCTATCACATCAGGTGATCAATGCAAATGGATCTTCTTAGCAAATAGTTGTAAGTAGATCCACTGCTTCATCCTAATAGTTGAATCAATTTATAAATCCTTTAACAGGGTAGACTTAACAGTCTTTTTGTAAATCTCCTAACAGATTGCATACTTCACTGTATGTTTGGAAATCCTCTAACAAGGTGGATCTAGTAGTCCTACTTGCTCCTGATAGGGAAAATCACCAGAAGTGATAATTGTAAGCAATAACAGGCCAACTTTATACTGTAGTATTCAAGTTTTGTGGGCATCATCCCCACCCCACTTTTACTTTCTATTTGGAAGGTTTCTGGGTCACCAAATCTCTATGTACATGTGCAATGAATGTTTGTTCTTTCGGTTATGCAGTAGATTAGATGAATGAATGGTGAATGGTTAAAATGCTAAATTATTCAAAAGTTTTATAAGTTACTGATTCACCCCTCCCCTCTTAGTAACCTATCTTATCCTAAATATTTCCAACAATTGGTATCAGAGCTTTGTGGTTCTTAGGATAAAGTTTGATAGATTGAGCAAAGATCAAGGACAATGGAGATATTCAGACTTGACAAATCTATTGAAAATGAAAAGCTAGATCTAGAAATGGCCATGGCTCAACTCAAAGAAGAAAAGGAGCATCTTTCTCAATCTCTAAAAAGAAGGAAGGAACTTGCAAGACAAATGAATGATCATCAGTATGTTGAAGAAAAGATTGAAGACCTTTTACTATCAAGCAGTTCAAATGAAAGTAATGAAGCAATCAAGGAACTCCTAGAAAAGAATGGTTCTCTGCAAGAAGAAGTAAGAAAGTTAAAAGAGAACAAGAAATCCAATCCATCAGGCCATGTGAAGTTTTGGAACAATGAAACAAGGCAAATGAAGACTTAGAGGCAAGAAATATTCAATCCCTTCAGCATGAAGATCTTGTAGGTCAACTATCTAATGCAAATGAAGAAATTCTGAATCTAAGATCTGAGAATGAAAGTTTGAGAAATGATTTAATCATTGAAAGACAAATCAATGCAAGCTTACAAAGTGATCATAGATCTGAAAGAAAAATCAATAAGAGTTTGGAAAATGACTTGATCACTAAAAGGCAATTCAATGAAAGAATGATGAAATCTCAAACAAACATGAACCAATTGAATCAACAAAATGAGTAGAATCTTCATAGACAAAAAGGTAAAGCTAGTCTTGGATACAAGGAAGAAGGTGAATCCTCCAAACAAGGTGCCCAAAGGAATCAAAGACCCACTTGCAATCACTGTGGAAAGATAGGTCATACATCAAACAAATTTTGGAGTAATGGAAAGGCAAAATTCAATGGTAAATGCTTCAACTCCAATTAGCATGATCATAAAGCTAATGAATGCAAGGATAAGCTAAAATTTGAAGGAAACTATCACAAATGCAAGAAGCATGGTCACAAGGCATTCCAATGCAAATCCAAATCATTCAATCCATTTGAACAACTTGTTAAAGCAATCTTTGGATGGGACTACAATACTTGGTGCAGATGTCACTATTTCAGAGAATATGGACACATTGGGATAAATTATGTAAGACATCACCTAAGAAAGAGGGATACAACCATAAGATGTTATACATGTACTGAACTTGGTCATATAGCCAAGAATTACATAAATACTTGAAGAATTGAAGATGAAAAGAAAGCTAAAGCTGATAACATTTAGAAACAAATGAGGCAACAGTGGATTCCAAAATCTACTGAGGAAGACAGTTCAAGTGATGGCAATGTCACTCAAGAAATGGATGACTCCACCATTTCCAATTAGATTTAAGAAGAATCAAGAACTGCATCTTCTAGCCATATCTTAAGCAGTTCTAGAGGGAAAGAGTACAAATGATCAAATCAGTAATTTAGATACAAGGACCAAAGAAAAGTTATCGTTCACCATGTTGCATCTACCGAGAAAGGTTGGTTAAAGACCTTACCAAGCTAGGTCGGGAGTATCAAAGATTTTTTTGACCACCGAGTTGCAAGGTTTTACTAAGTAAATCAATGACAGACTGGCAAGCACTATGTCATCTCATCTACCTTCGTACTGAGCATTAATGATAGTATTTCCATCAAAAGGGCAGAATTCAATTTCATTTTTTCACCACGACTTAAGAATACTCAGAGCTAAAATATTTCCAGTTGCACGCCAGTGATTCCAAGCAATTTGAAGAAAATTTCTTGTGAAGAATTTGTTTGAAGAATTTATCATCTACCAAGCAGCAATGGCATCCGCAAGCACCAGCAGTAGCAAGGTGAAGAGGGGTTCTATAATGCTCGTGAAAGGAGTTGAATGGAAAGCCCCAAAATTCAAACTTGTGCCCACAATTGCTGAATCACTTGATCCACTTGAAGCTCAATCACAAATTCCACCTAAGGTACTCCTTATTAATGATATTTGAGCTCATTTCAAATGCACTATTCAAGAAATTGGTACATTAGATATGGACAATGCCCTAGGTCAATTATGTGTTGATGGAGCCCTAAAACTTGAGCATAAGAACTTAGAAGAAAAAGGCTTGACCCAAATTACGCACTTACCAAGGAACTTCCAAGCGAAATGGGTGAGATATGTTCGTGAGCCGTGTACACAATGGTCGGTTATGGTTGGAACAACCCATATTGATAACCAAGAAGATGATTCATAAGATCATGGGTTTTCCTATGCTTAGCAAAGCCAAAACCGTTAAAACCCTAGGTCGAGATGAGTTGCAGAAGAAAATCCTAGCAGAATGGGATGGAAGAGGACTGAAGCTTAACAATATATCTGACATAGAACTCAAATTTGGCATTTATGTTATTGCATATAAACTATACAATTCTAGCAGATTGAATAGTGTACCATGTGAGGTTGTGGATTTAGCATTTAAGGTTGTAAAGAAAAATCTGGAATATGACTTGGCAAACTTACTGTTGAAATAGTTAAACAAGAATTTGGAAAGTATAAGGACCTCAAGGAATAGCCCTTGTAAATTTGACTCATTGTTAATTTTCTTATTCTTCTATGTGAAAAAATTCTTTCCATCAAAAGGAACAGTAGTATGGAGAAAACACATTCCTATTGTATATTAGATTAATGAATTTATAGCAGAAATGGGTGAAAATTTTGACAAAGTCATGGATAACTATTTTGAAGACTTCAAGGAGAGGATGAATAATAGGTTCAGGATTCCTCCTAAGCTTGTTGAGGATTATAAAGATGATGTACATGCTTCATGGTTGACTATGATAAAGTGTACATACAGGCAGTCATACCCCGAGTGGCATGGGTAAAACCATTGCCTTATGAATTAAATATTGATGAAACAAGAGACATCATTGAGGCACTGGTGAATGAACTAGGTATTCCTGTAGTGCCTACCCCTGATTCACATTTTGTTATCATTGCTGAACTCTGTTAGGGCTAGTTTTATGTTGATGGTTAGCAGCATTGTTTTGAGATTATCAGATATTCTGCTATGGATTCAGTTTATTATGTGATGAGATTATTTAGACTCTACATTTCATGTATGTATGATGATTATTTTTAGTGTTCACAATTATTGATGATGATCATTACATTGCTTTCAGTTATTAATGATGATTAGTAAGATGATTTATTATCATTATGGATACTTACCCCATACTTGCATGTGTATGGTGTGTGTGTTTGCTTTGCATGTTTTCTTTTGTATGGCGTGTCTGATGTGGTTAAGGAAGGGAGTCGTAGTCACCTGCTAGTCAGGATCTACACGATGCACCACTTCCTGCCATTGCATATTTAGTTTAGTATATATTTTTCTTGTACATGCATGGTTTTTATGCAGGTTGCAGGTACCGGGTATCGACTTCCCTGAATTGCCAGGATGAGCGTACCCTATCACACTATCTCAATGATAAGAGAGGGGAGATAAATTCTCAAGTCCAAATCCCAAC